>JAVIAB010000024.1:1354602-1384602 GCA_032433765.1 Megaustenia siamemsis
TTGTCAAGAAGTACAAGGTAATACCAACAAGTCAATAACCTCAAAATAATCAGATATAAATATACTATCACACTCTCTAGCAGCCTGCTATACTTGTCTTAGCTTTAACCTAGCACATTGATGTCCTCTCTACCAGTCTGGTATACTAACTTGTCTTAGCTTTAACCTAGCACATTGATGTCCTCTCTACCAGCCTGCTATACTTTTGTCTTAGCTTTAACCTATCTCATTGATGTTCTCTCTAGCAGCCTGCTATACTTGTCTTAGCTTTAACCTAGCACATTATGTCCTCTCTACCAGCCTGGTATACTTACTTGTCTTAGCTTTAATCTAGCACATTGATGTCCTCTCTACCAGCCTGGTATACTTGTCTTAGCTTTAATCTAGCAAGAATTGATGTCCTCTCTACCAGCCTGCTATACTTGTCTTATCTTTAATCTAACACATTGATGTCCCTCTCTACCAGCCTGGTATACTTTATTTTCTTAGCTTTAACCCAGCACATTGATGTCCTCTCTACCAGCCTGGATACATGTCTTAGCTTTAACCTAGCACATTGATGTCCTCTCTACCAGCCTGCATACTTGTCTTAGCTTTAACCTAGCACTTGACGTCCTCTCTACCAGCCTGCTATACTTGTCTTAGCTTTACCTAGCACATTGATGTCCTCTCTACCAGCCTGGTATACTTGTCTTAGTTTTGCTTTAACCTAGCACATTGATGTCCTCTCTACCAGCCTGGTATACTTGTCTTAGCTTTAACCTAGCACATTGACGTCCTCTCTACCAGCCTGGTATACTTGTCTTAGCTTTAACCCACATTTGATGTCCTCTCTACAGCCTGGTATACTTACTTGTCTTAACTTTAAACTAGCACATTGATGTCCTCTCTACCAGCCTGGTATACTTGTCTTAGCTTTAACCTAGCACATTGATGTCCTCTCTACCGGCCTGGTATACTTACTTGTCTTAGCTTTTACCCCAGCACATTGATGTCCTCTCTACCAGCCTGGTATACTTACTTGTCTTAGCTTTAACCTAGCACATTGGTGTCCTCTCTACCAGCCTGGTATACTTACTTGTCTTAGCTTTAACTTAGCACATTGATGTCCTCTCTAACAGCCTGGTATACTTACTTGTCTTAGCTTTTAACCTAGCACATTGATGTCCTCTCTACCAGCCTGGTATACTTACTTGTCTTAGCTTTACCCTAGCACATTGGTGTCCTCTCTACCAGCCTGGTATACTTACCTGTCTAGCTTTAACCTAGAATATTCATGTCCTCTCTACCAGCCTGGTATACTTATTTGTCTTAGCTTTAACCTAGTGATGCCCTCTTCAGTCGTCTAATGTTGCTATTATAATTGCAACATTTCTTTTAGAGGCCCCCGTACAAGTTGGACACTAAAATATCAAATATCTATTTATTACATCTCCTAAACTAGAATATACCACTAAATGATAGTTGTTGTTGTGTTTTTCTTAAATGTATGAAATAACAACAAACTGAAATATTAGCCACAAACAGAAATCTACGAACAACAACTATGGACTTGCAGATATAGGAGAGAGTAATCAGCTACGTGGCTTTGAGAAGATTCTATTTTTGGCGTGAGTTTATCTGTGATATAAACACCCACTCGCCTCATCTGGTTTACTTACGAGGATTCTCAAATTATTTCTGTTATTCAAAAATTGAGTTGCCATTAAAAATTAAGATGTAATTCTCACAACTTTTCAAGTTGCCACAACTACACAAGATGGGAACCTCTGATGACATGATGACCTGGCCAGGTTTGCTCCGCTCTTCTGTAGCCTGCAGCCAAATCGTTTTAAAATGCAAATGAGAAAACTTCCTAGCCATTGGGACACTTTTCTTGTCTCTCCTCAAGGTTAGTTGCACTCGGTGTTTGTCTCCCCTTTCTCCATATTTTAGATATTCTATCTTGTCCCCGTTGTTCTATTTTCAGATTTTCTATTCTTATCCTCATGGTTTTTACATTCAGATCAGCTAATCTTCTAACCATTGTTTTATATTCAGATCTTCTAAATTTCTCCTCATTGTTCTACATTCAAATCTTTTAATTTCTCCTCATTGTTCATTATTCTAATCTTCTAAATTTCTCCTCATTGTTCTATATTCAAATTTTATAAATTTCTCCTCATTGTTCTATATTCAAATTTTATAAATTTCTCCTCATTGTTCTATATTAACATCTTCTAAATTTCTCTTCATTGTTCTATATTCACATCTTCTAATTTCTCTTCGTTATTCTATATTCACATCTTCTTAATTCTCCTCATTGTTCTATATTCAAATTTTATAAATTTTCTCCTCATTGTTTCATTGTTCTATATTCAAATCTTCTAAATTTCTCCTCATTGTTCTATATTCACATCTTCTAAATTTCTCCTCATTCTTCTATATTCAAATTTTATACATTTCTCCTCATTGTTCTATATTCACATCTTCTAAATTTCTCCTCATTATTCCATATTCAAATTTAAAAAATTTCTCCTCATTGTTTTATATTCAAATTTTATAAATTTCTCTCTCATCATTGTTCTATATTCAAATCTTCTAAATTCTCCTCATTGTTCTATTTCACATCTTCTAAATTTCTCCTCATTGTTCTATATTCACATCTTCTAAATTTCTCCTCATTGTTCTATATTCACATCTTCTAATTTTCTCCTCATTGTTCTATATTCACATCTTCTAAATTTCTCCTCATTGTTCTATATTCACATCTTCTAAATTTCTCCTCATTGTTCTATATTCAAATTTTATACATTTCTCCTCATTGTTCTATATTCACATCTTCTAAATTTCTCCTCATTGTTCTATATTCAAATTTTATAAATTTCTCCTCATTGTTCTTATTCACATCTTCTAAATTTCTCCTCATTGATCTATATTCACATCTTCTAAATTTATCCTCATTGTTCTATATTCAAATTTTATACATTTCTCCTCATTGTTCTATATTCACATCTTCTAAATTTCTCCTCATTGTTCTATATTCAATTTTATAAATTTCTCCTCATTGTTCTATATTTATGTTCTATATTTCCGGTGAAAAATTAATAGCAACTCTGAACTTTCACGAGGTAATCGCAGTCGTATCTCTCTTTCTCTCTCTCTCTCTCTCTCTCTTTCTCTTTTCTCTCCTCACCTCTTTCTACCTCAAACCTCTCCTCTCACTCTTTCACCCCTCTCTCTCCCCAAAACATAATGTAGTAACCTATAATCGAATGTAAATATTATTGAATCAATCATCTCTACAATCAGTCATCTCTACAAATCCTG
The DNA here is from genome assembly GCA_032433765.1 of Megaustenia siamemsis. NCBI lineage: Eukaryota > Metazoa > Mollusca > Gastropoda > Stylommatophora > Ariophantidae > Megaustenia > Megaustenia siamemsis. Next base: position 1,357,912 of record JAVIAB010000024.1, read on the forward strand.
CATGTCAAACATTGCCATGACATCTCCATATTTAGTTTTCCTTGAATAACTTGACAATCAATAACTGCACATTTCTGCATATCTTTGTTCAGTTTTTATTGTATCATGTATTCTATTACATTTCTTATTCCGTTGGATAGCTTTTGTGGATCTTAGTCGTGCATATTTGAAAATTATAGTTTCCATTTTCTGAAGGTTCAAATAATGAGGTTTAAGTTCGGCTGATTTTGGTAACATGTTGATGTCAATTATACTTCATTAATGGCTGCTAACTTTCAACTTGATGTCAAATGTAATTCATAAGATGACACTTTTATCATTATGTCCAAATGTCATTCAATAAAAGTAGTCATTTTTATCATCATGTCAGATATAATTCATTAGAGTTAGTCACTATCATCATGTTAGATATAATTCATTAGAGGTAGCCACTATCATCATGGTAGCTATAATTCATTAGAGGTAGCCACTATCATCATGGTAGCTATAATTCATTAGAGGTAGCCACTATCATCATGATAGATACAATTCATTAGAGGTAGCCACTATCATCATGGTAGCTATAATTCATTAGAGGTAGCCACTATCATCATGTTAGATACAATTCATTAGAGGTAGTCACTATCATCATGGTAGCTATAATTCATTAGAGGTAGCCACTATCATCATGTTAGATACAATTCATTAGAGGTAGCCACTATCATCATGGTAGCTATAATTCATTAGAGGTAGCCACTATCATCATGGTAGCTATAATTCATTAGAGGTAGCCACTATCATCATGTTAGATACAATCATTAGAGGTAGCCACTATCATCATGGTAGCTATAATTCATTAGAGGTAGCCACTATCATCATGGTAGCTATAATTCATTAGAGGTAAGCCACTATCATCATGGTAGCTATAATTCATTAGAGGTAGCCACTATCATCATGTTAGATACAATTCATTAGAGGTAGCCACTATCATCATGGTAGCTATAATTCATTAGAGGTAGCCACTATCATCATGGTAGCTATAATGCATTAGAGGTAGCCACTATCATCATGGTAGCTACAATTCATTAGAGGTAGCCACTATCATCATGTTAGATACAATTCATTAGAGGTAGTCACTATCATCATGTTAGATACAATTAATTAATTGCAGTGACGCAGATCGTAATGCCACAAACATCATTAATTGCAGCAGACCTTACCGTGATATCACTTACCTTGTTTGTCCTGTTCTGAACTTGTTACTTTGTTCATTCTGATCTCATGTTTTAAAAATGACACATTTCCCTTTCATATTTAACCCCCCCCCCCCCACCTCCAAATCGAGCGTAAAGTTACACCAATGTTTCTTCTGCGACCACAAACAGCGACCCCTGTGCCTTGACTGCATGGAAACACACAGATGACGTCATTATATATTGAACGTTGTAAAGATGTCCCTAACATTGTGTCCGACACACCTGAGGTGGTAGGATCGTCCACGCCACGCCTGCGCGGTTCTGTAGTAAAGTTGAATCATCTGTGTATGTGAGGTTTGGCAATCACAGACCAGTGATAATAAACTTTATTGGCTTCAGTTATCTCGTCTATAAATCAACTGTTATCTTCAGCTATCTCGTCTATAAATCAACTGTTATCTTCAGCAATTATATCTACAACTAAAACGCTGCCAATATTCACAACACATCCGACCTCACCATGAGGGCTTCTGGTGGCGGGTTTGCCTTTCTTCTTCAACCTTCACCTCTTTGGCCACACTTGTTCCCAGTTAGAGTTATCACGTGACGTCCGTGTAATTGTAACTCTCGCTCTAACTACGACGCTCCGATGTAATCGCAGAACTAGATGTAATCATAACGCCCCGATGTAATCTCAGCACTATATGTAATTATAACGCCCCGATGTAATCTCAGCACTAGATGTAATAACGTCCCGATGTAATCTCAGCACTAGATGTAATCATAACGCCCCGATGTAATCTCAGCACTAGATGTAATCATAACGTTCCGATGTAATCTCAGCACTAGATGTAATCATAACGCCCCGATGTAATCTCAGCACTAGATGTAATCATAACGCCCCGATGTAATCTCAGCACTAGATGTAATCATAACGTTCCGATGTAATCTCAGCACTAGATGTAATCATAACGCCCCGATGTAATCTCAACACTCGATGTAATCATAACGTTTCGATGTAACCGCAGAACTAGATGTAATCATAACGCCCCGATGTAATCTCAGCACTAGATGTAATCATAACGCCCCGATGTAATCTCAGCACTAGATGTAATCATAACGTTCCGATGTAATCTCAGCACTAGATGTAATCATAACGCCCCGATGTAATCTCAACACTCGATTTAATCATAACGTTTCGATGTAACCGCAGAACTAGATGTAATCATAACGCCCCGATGTAATCTCAGCACTAGATGTAATCATAACGTTTCGATGTAATCTCAGCACTAGATGTAATCATAACGCCCCGATGTAATCTCAGCACTAGATGTAATCATAACGCCCCGATGTAATTTCAACACTAGATGTAATCATAACGTTTCGATGTAATCTCAGCACTAGATGTAATCATAACGCCCCGATGTAATCTCAACACTAGATGTAATCATAACGCCCCGATGTAATCTCAACACTAGATGTAATCATAACGCCCCGATGTAATCTCAACACTAGATGTAATCATAACGCCCCGATGTAATCTCAACACTAGATGTAATCATAACGCCCCGATGTAATCTCAACACTAGATGTAATCATAGCGCCCCGATGTAATCTCAACACTCGATGTAATCATAACGTTTCGATGTAACCGCAGAACTAGATGTAATCATAACGCCCCGATGTAATCTCAGCACTAGATGTAATCATAACGCCCCGATGTAATCTCAGCACTAGATGTAATCATAACGTTCCGATGTAATCTCAGCACTAGATGTAATCATAACGCCCCGATGTAATCTCAACACTCGATGTAATCATAACGTTTCGATGTAACCGCAGAACTAGATGTAATCATAACGCCCCGATGTAATCTCAGCACTAGATGTAATCATAACGTTTCGATGTAATCTCAGCACTAGATGTAATCATAACGCCCCGATGTAATCTCAGCACTAGATGTAATCATAACGCCCCGATGTAATTTCAACACTAGATGTAATCATAACGTTTCGATGTAATCTCAGCACTAGATGTAATCATAACGCCCCGATGTAATCTCAACACTAGATGTAATCATAACGCCCCGATGTAATCTCAACACTAGATGTAATCATAACGCCCCGATGTAATCTCAACACTAGATGTAATCATAACGCCCCGATGTAATCTCAACACTAGATGTAATCATAACGCCCCGATGTAATCTCAACACTAGATGTAATCATAGCGCCCCGATGTAATCTCAACACTAGATGTAATCATAACGCCCCGATGTAATCTCAACACTAGATGTAATCATAACGCCCCGATGTAATCTCAACACTAGATGTAATCATAACGTTTCGATGTAATCTCAACACTAGATGTAATCATAACGTTTCGATGTAATCTCAACACTAGATGTAATCACAACGCGTCGGTGTAATCTTAACACTAGATGTAATCACAACGCGTCGGTGTAATCTTAACACTAGATGTAATCACAACGCGTCGGTGTAATCTTAACACTCGACGTAAATACAACTCGTCGATGTATTCTCAACACTCAATGTAAGTATAAGTCGTCGATGTAACCTCAACACTCAATGTAAGTACAAGTCGTCGATGTAACCTCAACACTCAATGTAAGCACATCGCGTCGATGTAATATTAACACTCGATGTAAGCACAGGCTCCGATGTAATTAATCTTAGCGCTGGATGTAAGCTCAATACAGATGACGTTATCATATTGTCTCCTATCTAATAAAACTGCGCCAGTCGGTGGCCACACGACTCTCAAAACAAGTTTGATTCTCCAGCGCACATCCACAATCTAAGCTCAACTTTAGGACTTGCCATCTCCCAGCTCACATCCACAATCTAAGCTCAACTTTAGGACTTGCCATCTCCAGCTCACACCGACAATCCGAGCTCAACTTTAGGACTTGCCATCTCCCAGCTCACACCGACAATCTTAGCTCAACTTTAGGACTTGCCATCTCCCAGCTCACATCGACAATCTAAGCTCAACTTTAGGACTTGCCATCGCCCAGCTCACATCGACAATCTAAGCTCAACTTTAGGACTTGCCATCTCCCAGCTCACACCGACAATCTAAGCTCAACTTTAGGACTTGCCATCACCCAGCTCACACCGACAATCTTAGCTCAACTTTAGGACTTGCCATCTCCCAGCTCACACCGACAATCTTAGCTCAACTTTAGGACTTGCCATCTCCCAGCTCACACCGACAATCCGAGCTCAACTTTAGGACTTGCCATCTCCCAGCTCACACCGACAATCTAAGCTCAACTTTAGGACTTGCCATCTCCCAGCTCACACCGACAATCTTAGCTCAACTTTAGGACTTGCCATCTCCCAGCTCACACCGACAATCTAAGCTCAACTTTAGGACTTGCCATCTCCCAGCTCACACCGACAATCTAAACTCAACTTTAGGACTTGCCATCTCCCAGCTCACATCGACAATCTAAACTCAACTTTAGGACTTGCCATCTCCCAGCTCACACCGACAATCTAAGCTCAACTTTAGGACTTGCCATCTCCCAGCTCACACCGACAATCTAAGCTCAACTTTAGGACTTGCCATCTCCCAGCTCACACCGACAATCTAAGCTCAACTTTAGGACTTGCCATCTCCCAGCTCACACCGACAATCTAAACTCAACTTTAGGACTTGCCATCTCCCAGCTCACACCGACAATCTAAACTCAACTTTAGGACTTGCCATCTCCCAGCTCACATCGACAATCTAAACTCAACTTTAGGACTTGCCATCTCCCAGCTCACACCGACAATTTTAGCTCAACTTAGGACTTGCCATCTCCCAGCTCACACCGACAATCTAAACTCAACTTTAGGACTTGCCATCTCCCAGCTCACATCGACAATCTAAACTCAACTTTAGGACTTGCCATCGCCCAGCTCACACCGACAATTTTAGCTCAACTTTAGGACTTGCCATCACCCAGCTCACACCGACAATTTTAGCTCAACTTTAGGACTTGCCATCGCCCAGCTCACACCGACAATTTTAGCTCAACTTTAGGACTTGCCATCGCCCAGCTCACACCGACAATTTTAGCTCAACTTTAGGACTTGCCATCGCCCAGCTCACACCGACAATTTTAGCTCAACTTTAGGACTTGCCATCGCCCAGCTCACACCGACAATTTTAGCTCAACTTTAGGACTTGCCATCGCCCAGCTCACACCGACAATTTTAGCTCAACTTTAGGACTTGCCATCTCCCAGCTCACACCGACAATCTTAGCTCAACTTTAGGACTTGCCATCTCCCAGCTCACACCGACAATCTTAGCTCAACTTTAGGACTTGCCATCTCCTAGCTCACACCGACAATCTAAGCTCAACTTTAGGACTTGCCATCTCCCAGCTCACACCGACAATCTTAGCTCAACTTTAGGACTTGCCATCTCCCAGCTCACACCGACAATCTTAGCTCAACTTTAGGACTTGCCATCACCCAGCTCACACCGACAATCTAAGCTCAACTTTAGGACTTGCCATCTCCCAGCTCACACTGACAATCTTAGCTCAACTTTAGGACTTGCCATCTCCCAGCTCACACCGACAATCTTAGCTCAACTTTAGGACTTGCCATCTCCCAGCTCACACCGACAATCTTAGCTCAACTTTAGGACTTGCCATCTCCCAGCTCACACCGACAATCTTAGCTCAACTTTAGGACTTGCCATCACCCAGCTCACACCGACAATTTTAGCTCAACTTTAGGACTTGCCATCGCCCAGCTCACACCGACAATTTTAGCTCAACTTTAGGACTTGCCATCTCCCAGCTCACATCGACAATCTAAACTCAACTTTAGGACTTGCCATCTCCCAGCTCACACCGACAATCTAAACTCAACTTTAGGACTTGCCATCTCCCAGCTCACACCGACAATCTTAGCTCAACTTTAGGACTTGCCATCTCCCAGCTCACACCGACAATCTTAGCTCAACTTTAGGACTTGCCATCTCCCAGCTCACACCGACAATCTTAGCTCAACTTTAGGACTTGCCATCTCCCAGCTCACACCGACAATCTAAGCTCAACTTTAGGACTTGCCATCTCCCAGCTCACACCGACAATCTTAGCTCAACTTTAGGACTTGCCATCTCCCAGCTCACACCGACAATCTTAGCTCAACTTTAGGACTTGCCATCTCCAGCTCACACCGACAATCCGAGCTCAACTTTAGGACTTGCCATCGCCCAGCTCACACCGACAATTTTAGCTCAACTTTAGGACTTGCCATCGCCCAGCTCACACCGACAATTTTAGCTCAACTTTAGGACTTGCCATCGCCCAGCTCACACCGACAATTTTAGCTCAACTTTAGGACTTGCCATCTCCCAGCTCACACCGACAATCTTAGCTCAACTTTAGGACTTGCCATCTCCCAGCTCACACCGACAATCTTAGCTCAACTTTAGGACTTGTCATCTCCCAGCTCACACCGACAATCTAAGCTCAACTTTAGGACTTGCCATCTCCCAGCTCACACCGACAATCTTAGCTCAACTTTAGGACTTGCCATCTCCCAGCTCACACCGACAATCTTAGCTCAACTTTAGGACTTGCCATCACCCAGCTCACACCGACAATCTAAGCTCAACTTTAGGACTTGCCATCTCCCAGCTCACACTGACAATCTTAGCTCAACTTTAGGACTTGCCATCTCCCAGCTCACACCGACAATCTTAGCTCAACTTTAGGACTTGCCATCTCCCAGCTCACACCGACAATCTTAGCTCAACTTTAGGACTTGCCATCTCCCAGCTCACACCGACAATCTTAGCTCAACTTTAGGACTTGCCATCACCCAGCTCACACCGACAATTTTAGCTCAACTTTAGGACTTGCCATCGCCCAGCTCACACCGACAATTTTAGCTCAACTTTAGGACTTGCCATCTCCCAGCTCACATCGACAATCTAAACTCAACTTTAGGACTTGCCATCTCCCAGCTCACACCGACAATCTAAACTCAACTTTAGGACTTGCCATCTCCCAGCTCACACCGACAATCTTAGCTCAACTTTAGGACTTGCCATCTCCCAGCTCACACCGACAATCTTAGCTCAACTTTAGGACTTGCCATCTCCCAGCTCACACCGACAATCTTAGCTCAACTTTAGGACTTGCCATCTCCCAGCTCACACCGACAATCTAAGCTCAACTTTAGGACTTGCCATCTCCCAGCTCACACCGACAATCTTAGCTCAACTTTAGGACTTGCCATCTCCCAGCTCACACCGACAATCTTAGCTCAACTTTAGGACTTGCCATCTCCCAGCTCACACCGACAATCCGAGCTCAACTTAGGACTTGCCATCGCCCAGCTCACACCGACAATTTTAGCTCAACTTTAGGACTTGCCATCGCCCAGCTCACACCGACAATCTAAGCTCAACTTTAGGACTTGCCATCTCCCAGCTCACACCGACAATCTTAGCTCAACTTTAGGACTTGCCATCTCCCAGCTCACATCGACAATCTAAACTCAACTTTAGGACTTGCCATCTCCCAGCTCACACCGACAATCTAAACTCAACTTTAGGACTTGCCATCGCCCAGCTCACACCGACAATTTTAGCTCAACTTTAGGACTTGCCATCACCCAGCTCACACCGACAATCTAAGCTCAACTTTAGGACTTGCCATCTCCCAGCTCACATCGACAATCTAAACTCAACTTTAGGACTTGCCATCTCCCAGCTCACACCGACAATCTAAACTCAACTTTAGGACTTGCCATCTCCCAGCTCACACTGACAATCTTAGCTCAACTTTAGGACTTGCCATCTCCAGCTCACACCGACAATCTAAACTCAACTTTAGGACTTGCCATCTCCCAGCTCACATCGACAATCTAAGCTCAACTTTAGGACTTGCCATCGCCCAGCTCACACCGACAATTTAAGCTCAACTTTAGGACTTGCCATCTCCCAGCTCACACCGACAATCTAAGCTCAACTTTAGGACTTGCCATCTCCCAGCTCACACCGACAATCTAAGCTCAACTTTAGGACTTGCCATCTCCCAGCTCACACTGACAATCTTAGCTCAACTTTAGGACTTGCCATCTCCCAGCTCACACCGACAATCTTAGCTCAACTTTAGGACTTGCCATCTCCCAGCTCACACCGAAAATCTAAACTCAACTTTAGGACTTGCCATCTCCCAGCTCACACCGACAATCTAAGCTCAACTTTAGGACTTGCCATCTCCCAGCTCACACTGACAATCTTAGCTCAACTTTAGGACTTGCCATCTCCCAGCTCACACCGACAATCTTAGCTCAACTTTAGGACTTGCCATCTCCCAGCTCACACCGACAATCTTAGCTCAACTTTAGGACTTGCCATCTCCCAGCTCACACCGACAATCTTAGCTCAACTTTAGGACTTGCCATCTCCCAGCTCACACCGACAATCTAAGCTCAACTTTAGGACTTGCCATCTCCCAGCTCACACCGACAATCTTAGCTCAACTTTAGGACTTGCCATCTCCCAGCTCACACGACAATCTTAGCTCAACTTTAGGACTTGCCATCTCCCAGCTCACACCGACAATCTTAGCTCAACTTTAGGACTTGCCATCTCCCAGCTCACACCGACAATCTTAGCTCAACTTTAGGACTTGCCATCTCCCAGCTCACACCGACAATCTAAGCTCAACTTTAGGACTTGCCATCTCCCAGCTCACACCGACAATCTAAGCTCAACTTTAGGACTTGCCATCTCCCAGCTCACACCGACAATCTTAGCTCAACTTTAGGACTTGCCATCTCCCAGCTCACACCGACAATCTAAGCTCAACTTTAGGACTTGCCATCGCCCAGCTCACACCGACAATCTTAGCTCAACTTTAGGACTTGCCATCTCCCAGCTCACACCGAGAATCCGAGCTCAACTTTAGGACTTGCCATCGCCCAGCTCACACCGACAATCTTAGCTCAACTTTAGGACTTGCCATCTCCCAGCTCACACCGAGAATCCGAGCTCAACTTTAGGACTTGCCATCTCCCAGCTCACACCGACAATCCGAGCTCAACTTTAGGACTTGCCATCTCCCAGCTCACATCGACAATCTAAGCTCAACTTTAGGACTTGCCATCTTGCAGTCTGAGAACCTCTTGACGTTAACAACATGAGAACTCCGCAATTTTACGACCAACAAAACTTTCTGCAGCCCTGCCTGCTATTCAGATACTTCGTGTCGCAGCTCTAGCGATCCGTCTCAATTTGACATTTGACAGAGTCCGCTAATAAAATATGTACACACTTCAAGTGATGCCATCAAAGGACATTTTTTAAGCTGGATCAAGTTACAGCGGCGATGTGTAGAAAATGTCTTCTTAAAGTGTTTACCTCGCGTGACTGAAGCAGCAAGTGTGTGACTTCTGTGACTGTAGCAGCAAGGATGTGACGTCTGTAAAAAAAGTCGTCATATCCTTGCTGCTACAGTCATAGACATAACATTCCTGTGGCTACAGTCATAGTGGTCACATCCTTGCTGCTACAGTCATAGTTGTCACATCCTTACTGCTACAGTCATAGTTGTCACATCCTTACTGCTACAGTCATAGTTGTCACATCCTTACTGCTACAGTCATAGTTGTCACATCCTTGCTGCTACAGTCATAGTTGTCACATCCTTGCTGCTACAGTCATGCGAGTAAAGATAACTTTAAAGAAACATTGAACACACATCGCCTCTGTTAATTCAATTCCACTTTGTTAGTCCACAGATGACGTCAGTTAAAGTGTGTATATTTGTTGTTTGGCCGACTCCATATTTCCGAAGCTAACACGTTAGATAACTCTGTGGTCTCAGTTTTGGGTTGAATGGGGCGGCACTATCACAGATAAGAAATCTCTACAGAAATAAACATCGGGAATGTGGATCTGTCTCAAATTAAGTAGGATCCTGAATTAATGTTGGTCGAGGCAATCTGAGACATTCATTTTCCTCTAGGTGCGAAGACGGCACATAGGGTGGAAGTCACGGTTGTCCATGATTGACTATTTGCTGCTAACTCTTAGTTGTTTCCTAGTCCATGATTGAGCCTTCTCTAATAATTTTTCTGCGTAGCGATTCTCTTGGCCTGCCTTGTTTTCTTTTACCAGATGGTTCCCACAAGAATGCCTGACGTGGAAGTCTTTCTTCATTCATTCTCAGCACATGACCGATGTATTTCTGCCTTCTTATAAAGCTCGACACGTATTCTTGTTTATATTCCTCTCTTATCTGTTCATTTAAAATGTTTTCTTTCCAGCTGATGTTTGAGATCATACGTGGACATTTGATTTCAGAAACGTTTAATTTCTTACCTAAAGTCTGGGCGGATTTCCAACTTTCAACAGAAGTTGGATAGTTTAAGTTTTGATCGTTGAATGAGAACTGGATCTCCAGGTGTTTGTCAGTTTGATGAAATCATTTGATGCTAGTTCGATGCCTGTCATGACTTCTGATGTTATGTCTACATCTCTGCACATTTTGCTGCCTAGGTAGGTAACATTTGTAACTTTTTGTAAATTGTCATTGTTAATTGTCATTGTTAATTGTTATATCAGAGGCTTTGTTGATAATATCCAGGACTTTCAATTTAGTCGTGTTGATCTGGAGGTCTGTTTGACCAGAAATGTTGTGGAGTCGTTCTGTCTTGTTTTGAGCTTCGGCAAGCTCACAAGTGTCAAGTCGTCGGCAAAGTGGAGATCTTCTAGAAGTTGATGATCAACCACTGAACGTCTATTTGCCTGTCTTCTGTTGATTGTCCATGATCCAATCAATGACAGTTCCGAATAAAAGTTGTGACATAACGCATACTTGTTTTATGTTTCTACAGGGAACCAGTCAGTGTTGTCAGTGTCTGTTTCTACAGGGAACCAGTCAGTGTTGTCAGTGTCTGTTTCTACAAGGAACCAGTCAGTGTTGTCCGTTTCTGTTTCTACAAGGAACCAGTCAGTGTTGTCAATTTCTGTTTCTACAGGGAACCAGTCAATGTTGTCAATTTCTGTTTCTACAGGGAACCAGTCAATGTTGTCAATTTCTGTTTCTACAGGGAACCAGTCAATGTTGTCAGTTTCTATTTCTACAGGGAACCAGTCAATGTTGTCAGTTTCTGTTTCTACAGGGAACCAGACAATGTTGTCAGTTTCTGTTTCTACAAGGAACCAGTCAGTGTTGTCCGTTTCTGTTTCTACAGGGAACCAGTCAATGTTGTCAATTTCTGTTTCTACAAAGAACCAGTCAATGTTGTCAGTTTATGTTTCTACAGGGAACCAGTCAGTGTTGTCAGTTTATGTTTCTACAGGGAACCAGTTAATGTTGTCAGTTTATGTTTCTACAGGGAACCAGTTAATGTTGTCAGTTTATGTTTCTACAGCGAAACAGTTAATGTTGTCAGTTTATGTTTCTACAGGGAACCAGTCAATGTTGTCAGTTTATGTTTCTACAGGGAACCATTTAATGTTGTCAGTTTATGTTTCTACAGGGAACCAGTCAATGTTGTCAGTTTAGGTTTCTACAGGGAACCAGTCAATGTTGTCAGTTTATGTTTCTACAGGGAACCATTTAATGTTGTCAGTTTCTGTTTCTACAGGGAACCAGTCAATGTTGTCAGTTTATGTTTCTACAGGGAACCAGTCAATGTTGTCACTTTCTGTTTCTACAGGGAACCAGTCAATGTTGTCAGTTTCTGTTTCTACAGGGAACCAGTCAGTGTTGTCAGTTTCTGTTTCTACAGGGAACCAGTCAATGTTGTCAGTTTCTGTTTCTACAGGGAACCAGTCAATGTTGTCAGTCTCTGTTTCTACAGGGAACCAGTCAATGTTGTCAGTTTATGTTTCTACAGGGAACAAGTCAATGTTGTCAGTTTCTGTTTCTACAGGGAACAAGTCAGTGTTGTCAGTTTCTGTTTCTACAAGGAACCAGTCAGTGTTGCTGGGTGGGGGGGGGGGGGGGGCGAATTGGGTCACGAAAAGCAGTGAGGGGAGGGGGGCTGGAAGGCAACAGAAAAGTGGACAACAAGAGTCTCCTCCCTTGTTTGGGGCTCTATCGACTGACCAAGTTAACGTTCAAGCATGGCACTCCCATCTGATGTTATTATTGTGCCCAACTTGTTAGATGGAGAAATTGACATGCACTACACACACATACACACACACATACACAAACACAAACATCAGCTGACGGAAACTCGTTGACATTGGAGACCGACAAGAGGGAGAGTGGGGGGGGGGGGTTTCAATCTCTCTCTCACATTTGGCATCTCTTTTACACGAATATCTCTCTCTTTCTCACTCCTTATCTATCTTTCTCTCTCTCTCTCTCTCTCTCTCCCTCTGTCTCTTTTTTCACCCTCTCGTCTTCTCTCTCTAGCGACTCTAACGCCCTGAACGTCTCAGGTCACAAACAACAGAAGGTCTTAACTTTCCTTATTTCCTCTTACCGAATTCTCCTTTAAATGTCACTGTTATTGTCCTGTCACTGTTATGTCCTGTCACTGCTATTGTCCTGTCACTGTTATAGTCCTGTCATGTTATATTCCTGTCACTGTTATAGTCCTGTCACTGTTATTGTCCTGTCACTTTTATAGTCATGTCAATGTTCTTGTCCTGGCACTGTTATAATCCTGTCACTGTTATTGTCCTGTCACTGTGATAGTCCTGTCACTGTTATGTTCCTGTCACTGTTATTGTCCTGCCACTGTTATTGTTCTGTCATGTAATAATCTTGTGACTGTTATTGTCATGTCACTGTTATTGTCCTGTCAATGTTATAGTCCTGTCACTGTTATTGTCCTGTCACTGTTATAGTCCTGTCACTGTTATTGTCCTGTCACTGTTATAGTCCTGTCACTGTTATTGTCCTGTCACTGTTATAGTCCTGTCACTGTTATTGTCCTGTCACTGTTATTTTCCTGTCAATGTTATAGTCCTGTCATTGTTATAGTCTTTTCAATGTTATTGTCCTGTCACTGTTATTGTCCTGTCAATGTTATTTTCCTGTCACTGTTGTTGTCCTGTCAATGTTATTGTCCTGTCACTATTATTGTCCTGCCAATGTTATTGTCCTGTCAATGTTATTGTCCTGTCAATGTTGTAGTCATGTCACTGTTATTGTCCTGTCACTGTTATTGTCCTGTCAATGGTATAGTCCTGTCACTGTTATTGTTCTGTCATGTTATAATCTTCTGACTGTTATTGGCCTGTCGCTGTTATTGTCCTGTCACTGTTATTGTCTTGTCAATGTTATTGTCCTGTCACTATTATTGTCCTGTCACTGTTATTGTCCTGTCACTGTTATTGTCTTGTCACTGTTATTGTCATGTCACTGTTATTGTCCTGTCACTGTTATTGTCCTGTCACTGTTATTGTCTTGTCACTGTTATTGTCCTGTCACTGTTATTGTCCTGTCACTGTTATTGTCCTGTCAATGTTATTGTCCTGTCAATGTTATTGTCCTGTCAATGTATTGTCCTGTCACTGTTATTGTCCTGTCAATGTTATAGTCCTGTCACTGTTATTGTCCTGTCAATGTTATTGTCCTGTCACTGTTATTGTCCTGTCACTGTTATTGTCTTGTCACTGTTATTGTCCTGTCACTATTATTGTCTTGTCACTGTTATTGTCCTGTCACTGTTATTGCCCTGTCACTGTTATTGTCCTGTCACTGTTATTGTCATGTCACTGTTATTGTCCTGTCACTGTTATTGTCCTGTCACTGTTATTGTCTTGTCACTGTTATTGTCCTGTCACTGGTATTGTCCTGTCACTGTTATTGTCTTGTCTCTGTTATTGTCCTGCCACTGTTATTGTCCTGCCACTGTTATTGTCCTGCCACTGTTATTGTCCTGTCACTGTTATTGTCCTGTCACTGTTATTGTCCTGTCACTGTTATTGTCTTGTCACTGTTATTGTCTTGTCACTGTTATTGTCTTGCCACTGTTATTGTCCTGTCACTGTTATTGTCCTGCCACTGTTATTGTCCTGCCACTGTTATTGTCCTGTCACTATTTTTGTCCTGTCACTGTTATTGTCCTGTCACTGTTATTGTCATGTCACTGTTATTATCCTGTCACTGTTATTGTCCTGTCACTGTTATTGTTTTGTCACTGTTATTTTCCTGTCAATGTTATTGTCCTGTCACTGTTATTGTCCTGTCACTGTTATTGTCCTGTCACTGCTATTGTCTTTTCACTGTTATTGTCCTGCCACTGTTATTGTCTTGTCTCTGTTATTGTCCTGTCACTGTTATTGTCTTGTCTCTGTTATTGTCCTGCCACAGTTATTGTCCTGCCACTGTTATTGTCCTGTCACTGTTATTGTCCTGTCACTGTTATTGTCTTGTCTCTGTTATTCTCCTGCCACTGTTATTGTCCTGTCACTGTTATTGTCCTGTCACTGTTATTGTCCTGTCAATGTTATTGTCCTGTCACTGTTATTGTCTTGTCAATGTTATTGTCCTGTCACTGTTATAGTTCTGTCATGTTATAGTCCTCTCAGTGTTATTTCAACATTTCTCCATCAATATATCCACAAAGTGAACAGAATCGAGTCACCTCCCGCACCTACGTATCACCTCCCACACCTACCTATGAACCCACACACCTAGAACAATTGCCGGACATCCCACCACAAGAACCTCACATCAATCACCCACCAACTGAGAAACTCCGACATGATAAATCGATGTGTCCTTGTCGTGAAGTAAATTCGTCAACTAGAACAAGACTGGTCCCATTTACAACCGTGACTGACCCAGGTATTAACTAAACACGTAGCCTTGTCTGACATTGTCTAACACTTGTTTTTTCTTCACTTTTAACAATCCCAATCATAATCTTCTCTTGAAGGCGTATAATTCAACTGGCGTAGGCGATCACGGCACACTGTAACTCAATGTTCTAGTGATATTCATTAGTTCAGACGTTCCCTTTCTTTCTTTTCTGGATGTTTCCATATTTTGTTTATTTCTCATTATCTCACTCTCTTCTCTTCTCAACTGACCATTAGTTCTGCTATTTACATTATCTCACTCTCTGCTCTTCTCAACTGTACATTAGTTCTGCTATTTACATTATCTCACTCTCTGCTCTTCTCAACTGACCATTAGTTCTGCTATTTACATTATCTCACTCTCTGCTCTTCTCAACTGTCCATTAGTTCTGCTATTTACATTATCTCACTCTCTTCTCTTCTCAACTGTACGTTAGTTCTGCTATTTACATTATCTCACTCTCTTCTCCTCTAAACTGTACATTAGTTCTGCTATTTACATTATCTCACTCTCTTCTCCTCTAAACTGTACATTAGTTCTGTTATTTACATTATCTCACTCTCTTCTCCTCTAAACTGTACATTAGTTCTGCTGTATACATTATCTCACTCTCTTCTCTTCTCAACTGTCGATTAGTTCTGTTATATTACATTCTCTCACTCTCTTCTCTTCTCAACTGTACATTAGTTCTGCTGTATACATTCTCTCACTCTCTTCTCTTCTCAACTGTATATTAGTTCTGCTGTATACATTCTCTCACTCTCTTCTCTTCTCAACTGTACATTAGTTCTGCTGTATACATTCTCTCACTCTCTTCTCTTCTCAACTGTACATTAGTTCTGCTGTATACATTCTCTCACTCTCTTCTCTTCTCAACTGTACATTAGTTCTGCTGTATACATTCTCTCACTCTCTTCTCTTCTCAACTGTATATTAGTTCTGCTGTATACATTCTCTCACTCCACCATATTAGACTGAATTATTCCTTCTCTAGACTCCTCGTCTATTCCTTCCCTGGACTCCTCGTCTATTCCTTCCCTGGACTCCTCGTCTATTCCTTCCTGGACTCCTCGTCTATCCTTCTCTAGACTCCTCGTCTATTCCTTCCCTGGACTCCTCGTCTATTCCTTCCCTGGACTCCTCGTCTATTCCTTCTCTAGACTCCTCGTCTATTCCTTCCCTGGACTCCTCGTCTATTCCTTCTCTAGACTCCTCGTCTATTCCTTCTCTAGACTCCTCGTCTATTCCTTCTCTAGACTCCTCGTCTATTCCTTCTCTAGACTCCTCGTCTATTCCTTCCCTGGACTCCTCGTCTATTCCTTCTCTGGACTCCTCGTCTATTCCTCCTGGACTCCTCGTCTATTCCTTCCCTGGACTCCTCGTCTATTCCTTCCCTGGACTCCTCGTCTATTCCTTCCCTGGACTCCTCGTCTATTCCTTCTGTAGACTCCTCGTCTATTCCTTCCCTGGACTCCTCGTCTATTCCTTCCCTGGACTCCTCGTCTATTCCTTCTCTAGACTCCTCGTCTATTCCTTCTCTAGACTCCTCGTCTATTCCTTCTCTAGACTTCTCGTCTATTCCTTCTCTAGACTCCTCGTCTATTCCTTCCCTGGACTCCTCGTCTATTCCTTCTCTAGACTCCTCGTCTATTCCTTCTCTAGACTCCTCGTCTATTCCTTCTCTAGACTCCTCGTCTATTCCTTCCCTGGACTCCTCGTCTATTCCTTCTCTAGACTCCTCGTCTATTCCTTCTCTAGACTCCTCGTCTATTCCTTCCCTGGACTCCTCGTCTATTCCTTCCATGGACTCCTCGTCTATTCCTTCCCTGGACTCCTCGTCTATTCCTTCTCTAGACTCCTCGTCTATTCCTTCCCTGGACTCCTCGTCTATTCCTTCCCTGGACTCCTCGTCTATTCCTTCCCTGGACTCCTCGTCTATTCCTTCTCTAGACTCCTCGTCTATTCCTTCGATGGCTGGAATTTATTTTCTTTTTAAATTCCTGATCCGGGTCTTTTCCCTTTGTCTTCCCTTTCTCTCACTTCTCAGAAATGTACATTTTTCTGTTATCACAAATCTTTCTCTCTCTCTTTTTTTCTCTCTCTCTCTCTCTTTCTCTCTCTCTGTCTCTGTCTATAAAAGCAACCTCTCCTACAAGTTCATTAACCTCTCCTACATGATCATTAACCTCTCCTACATGTTCATTAACCTCTCCTACATGTTCATTAACCTCTCCTACATGATCATTAACCTCTCCTACATGTTAATTAACCTCTCCTACATATTCATTAACCTCTCCTACAAGTTCATTAACCTCTCCTACATGATCATTAACCTCTCCTACATGTTCATTAATCCATCATGGATAATATTTAATCCATGAGAGTATTGTAATCTTTAATCCATGAGAGTATTGCAATCTTTACTACATGAAAGTATTGTAATCTTTAATCCACGAGAGTATTGTAATCATTACTACATGAAAGTATTGTAATCTTTAATCCATGATAGTATTGTAATCTTTAATCCATGCGAATATTGTAATCTTTAATCCATTAGAGTGTTGTAATATTTAATCCAAGATAGTATTGCAATCTTTAATCAAAGAGAGTATTGTAATCTTTAATCAAAGAAAGTATTGTAATCTTTAATCAAAGAGAGTATTGTAATCTTTAATCAAAGAGAGTATTGTAATCTTTAATCAAAGAGAGTATTGTAATCTTTAATCCAAGATAGTATTGTAATCTTTAATCCAAGATAGTATTGTAATCTTTAATCAAAGAGAGTATTGTAATCTTTAATCAAAGAGAGTATTGTAATCTTTAATCAAAGAGAGTATTGTAATCTTTAATCCAAGATAGTATTGTAATCTTTAATCAAAGAGAGTATTGTAATCTTTAATCAAAGAGAGTATTGTAATCTTTAATCAAAGAGATTGTTGTAATCTTTCATGACTGAGAGTAGTACAATATTGTAACCAAGATAAGAACGACTTCCTGCCATAAAGATAACAACGACGTAATTGTATTAAGATAACAACCAGTGCCATCCATGAAGATAACAGTCAGTGCCATCCATGAAGATAACAGTCAGTGCCATCCATGAAGATAACAACCAGTGCCATCCATGAAGATAACAATCAGTGCCATTCATGAAGATAACAATCTCAGTCACCCATGAAGATAACAATCTCAGTCACCATGAAGATACCAATCTCAGTCACATATGAAGATAACAATCTCAGTCACCCATGAAGATAACAATCTCAGTCACCATGAAGATAACAATCAGTGCCATTCATGAAGATAACAATCAGTGCCATTCATGAAAATAACAATCAGTGCCATTCATGAAGATAACAATCTCAGTCACCCATGAAGATAACAATCTCAGTCACCCATGAAAATAACAATCTCAGTCATCCATGAAAATAACAATCTCAGTCACCCATGAAAATAACAATCTCAGTCATCCATGAAAATAACAATCTCAGTCATCCATGAAAATAACAATCTCAGTCATCCATGAAAATAACAATCTCAGTCATCCATGAAGATAACAATCTCAGTCATCCATGAAGATAACAATCTCAGTCACCATGAAAATAACAATCTCAGTCACCCATGAAAATAACAATCTCAGTCACCCATGAAAATAACAATCTCAGTCACCCATGAAAATAACAATCTCAGTCATCCATGAAAATAACAATCTCAGTCACCCATGAAAATAACAATCTCAGTCACCCATGAAAATAACAATCTCAGTCATCCATGAAAATAACAATCTCAGTCATCCATGAAAATAACAATCTCAGTCATCCATGAAAATAACAATCTCAGTCACCCATGAAAATAACAATCTCAGTCACCCATGAAGATAACAATCTCAGTCATCCATGAAAATAACAATCTCAGTCATCCATGAAGATAACAATCTCAGTCACCCATGAAAATAACAATCTCAGTCACCCATGAAAATAACAATCTCAGTCATCCATGAAAATAACAATCTCAGTCACCATGAAAATAACAATCTCAGTCACCCATGAAAATAACAATCTCAGTCACCCATGAAAATAACAATCTCAGTCACCCATGAAGATAACAATCTCAGTCACCTATGAAAATAACAATCTCAGTCGCCCATGAAAATAACACTCTCAGTCACCCATGAAGATAACAATCTCAGTCACCCATGAAAATAACAATCTCAGTCACCCATGAAAATAACAATCTCAGTCACCCATGAAAATAACAATCTCAGTCACCCATGAAGATAACAATCTCAGTCACCATGAAAATAACAATCTGTCACCCATGAAGATAACAATCTCAGTCACCCATGAAAATAACAATCTCAGTCACCCATGAAAATAACAATCTCAGTCACCCATGAAGATAACAATCTCAGTCATCCATGAAAATAACAATCTCAGTCACCCATGAAAATAACAATCTCAGTCACCCATGAAAATAACAATCTCAGTCACCATGAAGATAACAATCTCAGTCACCCATGAAGATAACAATCTCAGTCATCCATGAAAATAACAATCTCAGTCACCCATGAAGATAACAATCTCAGTCACCCATGAAGATAACAATCTCAGTCATCCATGAAAATAACAATCTCAGTCATCCATGAAAATAACAATCTCAGTCACCCATGAAAATAACAATCTCAGTCACCCATGAAAATAACAATCTCAGTCACCCATGAAGATAACAATCTCAGTCACACACGAAGATAACAATCTCAGTCATCCATGAAGATAACAATCTCAGTCACCCATGAAGATAACAATCTCAGTCACCCATGAAGATAACAATCTCAGTCATCCATGAAAATAACAATCTCAGTCATCCATGAAAATAACAATCTCAGTCACCCATGAAGATAACAATCTCAGTCACCATGAAGATAACAATCTCAGTCATCCATGAAAATAACAATCTCAGTCATCCATGAAAATAACAATCTCAGTCACCCATGAAGATAACAATCACTGTTACCCATGAAGATAACAATCACTGTTACCCATGAAGATAACAATCACTGCCATCCATGAGATAACAATCACTGTTACCCATGAAGATAACAATCACTGTTACCCATGAAGATAACAATCACTGTTACCCATGAAGACAAAAAACAAGTATGCCCATTAAGATAAAAGCGGCGCACCTAATCATGATTAAAACTGTGATTCTAACAGTGCACTCTAAAAGTGCGTATGTGCACTCACAAATGATATCATTAACAATACCGCAGGCTAGAACATTCTGATTATAAGTTCCACCACTACAACTTGAGGAATTGTTATTTTAAAGTTTTATTTTTAATACATTATTTGTTGTTATGTTATAAGTATAACATTAGATTTCTGGTTATATTGTAAGTATGACATTATATTCTGGTTATATTGTAAGTATGACATTATATTTCCGGTTATATTGTAAGTACAACATTATATTTCTAGTTATATTGTAAGTACAACATTATATTTCTGGTTATATTGTAAGTACGACATTATATTTCTGGTTATATTGTAAGTACGACATTATATTTCTGGTTATATTGGAAGTACATTATATTTCTGGTTATATTGGAAGTACAACCTTATATTTCTGGCCATATTGCAAGTACAACATTATATTTCTGGTTATATTGGAAGTACAACATTATATTTCTGGTTATATTGTAAGTACGACATTATATTTCTGGTTATATTGTAGTACGACATTATATTTCTGGTTATATTGGAAGTACATTATATTTCTGGTTATATTGGAAGTACAACCTTATATTTCTGGCCATATTGCAAGTACAACATTATATTTCTGGTTATATTGGAAGTACAACATTATATTTCTGGTTATATTGTAAGTACGACATATATTTTCTGGTTATATTGTAAGTACGACATTATATTTCTGGTTATATTGGAAGTACATTATATTTCTGGTTATATTGGAAGTACAACCTTATATTTCTGGCCATATTGCAAGTACAACATTATATTTCTGGTTATATTACAAGTACAACATTATATTCTAAGGGGGCTATAACTGTACATCGCTTACCTGTTACATGCCAGGTATGAATACTCCTCAATTCGCTGGAGCACTGCGACTATCGTTTCAGGATCTATTTGTGCGACTTCAGCCTGTGTTAGATAATTGGATAGGAGATTGTGTTTAAATAACAGGATCTGGGTGAAAGTTTAAAGGGTAACCGTCAAGTTTGGTAAAGAAACATTCCCAGGGTACCAGGCTTCGTGTCAGGTCAGCGATCTCGCCAAAACAGGGGTAGGCTCTTGGCTTCTCGGCGGTGACGCATTTCTCGTTGGAAACAGACTTTGATCAGACTGCTCATGCGTCTCAGGAAATTCGTGAGTAGTTTGTTTTAATATCGGGGAGACAGACTCTTATAACATTCTCTTATTAGTAGCAGACCATCGTGTCTTGTTTCCAAGCACACTTTGTGTCTTGTTATTTTATAAGATTATTTACAAATAATAATCAGACTTTGTTTTAAAAGAAGATTTAATCGTGGAGACAGACTTTCATTAAGACTGCCAGTCCATCACAGACAATTGAGAGTATTTTGTTTGAGTAAGAATTTGTTAAATCTGTCCCTTAATATCTTCCCGTGGAGATTCCAAAAAAGGACCTGTTGTGTAATACTCTCATTTGGCTTCCGTAGTGTGTGTCCTATCCAACGCCATTGTCTTCGCTGTATCTCTTTATCCACTGGTATTTGACTGGCACTTCCCATAATTCTATGTTAGTGATTTTGTCCTGCCATTTCCATCCTTTTATTCTGCGTAAGCATCCATTAATCAAAGTCTGTATCTTCGTGATTGTCAATTTTGTTGTTCTCCATGTTTCACAGCCATATAATAGGACTGACTTAACATTGAAGTTGAATATTTTATTTTTGTATTTAACCTATTTTTTTTTGGATTTCCATATGTTTCCCAGTGCAATGAAAGCTCCTTTTGCTTTGATATCCTTATTTGGTATCATTTTCTGTTCCTCTCTCTTTGTCTATATTACTGCCCAGATATATGTAAGAATGTACGTCTAGTAGAGGTATTCTCCTAGTGCTATCTGGCTATTGACAGTTGCATTAATTATGATGATTTTTGTCTTATCTCTGTTTATTTTTCACTCCCAGCTGCTGCCATCTGTCGGCAAACATGCCTATTTTATCTTGCACATAGAGCTATATCATCAGAGAAGTCTCGATCGTCGAACTGTTTGGTCAGTGGCCAGTGCATGCTAGATTATTAAAAGGGGAGGGAGTACACTAAACTAGTCGAAACCATTGGCCCAGAACCATACAGAAAATGTCAAACCAAAGGAAAATACCATTACTGACTAACGTTAACCATTAACAGACACAACAGTCACACCAGTACTGACTAACGTTAACCATTAACAGACACAACAGTCACACCACCAGTACTGACTAACGTTAACCATTAACAGACACAACAGTCACACCAGTACTGACTAACGTTAACCATTAACAGGCACAACAGTCACACCAGTACAGACTAACGTTAACCATTAACAGACACAACAGTCACACCAGTACTGACTAACGTTAACCATTAACAGACACAACAGTCACACCAGTACAGACTAACGTTAACCATTAACAGACACAACAGTCACACCAGTACTGACTAACGTTAACCATTAACAGACACAACAGTCACACCAGTACTGACTAACGTTAACCATTAACAGGCACAACAGTCACACCAGTACAGACTAATGTTAACCATTAACAGACACAACAGTCACACCAGTACAGACTAACGTTAACCATTAACAGACACAACAGTCACACCAGTACAGACTAACGTTAACCATTAACAGACACAACAGTCACACCAGTACAGACTAACGTTAACCATTAACAGACACACCAGTACAGAACTAGATGTCATTATATCTTACAGAAAATATTCATTCGTAAAAAGCTATTACTTTAGGAGTTATGGAGCTATGGAGTTGAGTTATTGAATTATTGAGTTTATTGAAATATTGAGTTATTGAATTATTGAGTTATTGAATTATTGAGTTATTGAATTATGGAGTTATTGAATTATTGAGTTATTGAATTATTGAATTATCGAGTTATTGAATTATTGAGTTATTGAATTATTGAGTTATTGAGTTATGGAGTTATTGAATTATTGAGTTATTAAGTTACGGAGTTATTTAATTATTGAATTATGGAGTTATTGAATTGTGGAGTTATTGAATTATTGAGTTATTGAGTTATTGAATTATTGAGCTATTTGAGGGTCATCATCATTGCATTCCTAACATGTCCATAGGAGTTCAGATCCCCTCCTCAGCAAGTCCCGCAGTGTCCAGCGACTTTAGGCGTAACATTTGTAAAGTTAACCACATATATATATATATAAAGTTAACCACATATATATAAAGTTAACCACATATATATATAAAGTTAACCACATATATATAAAGTTAACCACATATATATAAAGTTAACCACATATATATAAAAAGTTAACCACATATATATAAAGTTAACCACATATATATAAAGTTAACCACATATATATAAAGTTAACCACATATATATAAAGTTAACCACATGTATCTGTATTTGACAAAATGAAACAACAAAATTACCACTTTTTAAATTCATTTTTTAATTAAAATCTACATAATATTTTATCTCACATTTGTTGTGTCTAAATAAGACACGAGATCATTCTAATTGTCGTTGGTACGGTACCTCCAATCATTCAAAATAACTGCCCCTCTATCATCATCATCAAGTACCAGGCCTGCTGGCGTAGGTGATCATGTCTCTCCACAACTTTCGATCTCGACAGTTATTTATCATTTCTGTTGTTCACCTTCTGCCAAGCCATTCTCTTAAGCTGTCTGGTATCTTTTCTCCCTCAATTTTTCAGTTGTTACAATATATTCCAGTTGTTCTCTTCTCATTACATGGCCTAAAAATGATGATTGTTTCTTCCTAATATTGGAAATTAGCTCTCTTTTTGCCTTGGCCTCTTTCAGAACATCTCATTACTCTTCCTAGCTGTCTATGGTATTCTCAACATTCTTCTGTAAAACCACATTTCTAGACTCCAGTGATTTTCGTGTCTGTTGTCCTATTGTCCATGATTCACATCCATATGTTAAGACTGACTCTACATAACATTTAAAAACTCTTTTTTTCTTGTTTCTATTGTCAAAAATGGATTGCATAGTATCTTCCTCATTTTTTTGGAAAGCTGCTTTTGCCTTAGCCATTCTGCATCTCACATCTTTTGTACATCTTCCGTCTGAGGTTAACAAAGTTCCCAAATATTTAAATTCATTTACCTGTTTTAATATTGTTCCACTTGTCTTTATTTTGCACTGAGGTGATGTCTTTTTTGTTGTTGTTACATTACCTCTGTCTTTTTGCTATTAAGACTGATTCCTTATTTTTGCTTTCATTCACTATAATGTCCAACATTTCTTGTAACTCATTGTACCCCCTTTAATTATCTCAAATTTTTTTTCCATTAAAAAAGCCCCACAAATTATTTTCCTGCATCTGGTTCAGTGACGTCACCAGCCAGACCTTATTCCGCACCTCCAAGTTGACAAGAGTTCCCATCATGGCCGCTAGGTTCCTGACAACAACTATCACCATAGTTACCGTCATTGCCTTGACAACCACTGTCAACTGCAGCCCAATCAAGTCGGAATACTTGCGAGCCAGGGAACAGATACAACTACAGGAGAGGATGATGGAGATAGGAGGGCGACTTTCTCTCACTCCGGACGAGATGAATGTTAGTAGTATCTTAGTTCAGGTAAATCTTTCTTCTTTCTCTTTATTTTGTCTGTTTCTTACTGTCGTGTGTCTTTGTTATTTTCTCTGTTTCTTACCGTCGTGTATCTTTGTTATTTTGTCTGTTTTTGCCGTCGTTACCACCGAACAACAACATCAGTAGAATACAACGACGGTCATGTACCACTGAACAACCACATCAATAGAATACAACGACGGTCATGCACCATTGAACAACCACATCAATAGAATACAACGACGGTCATGTACCACTGAACAACCACATCAATAGAATACATCGACAGTCATGTACCACTGAACAACCACATCAATAGAATACATCGACGGTCATGTACCACTGAACAACCACATCAATAGAATACAACGAAGGTCATGTACCACTGAACAACCACATCAATAGAATACAACGACAGTCATGTACCACTGAACAACAACATCAATAGAATACAACGACAGTCATGTACCACTGAACAACCACATCAATAGAATACAACCATGGACATGTACCGCTGAACAACAACATCAATAGAATACAACGATGGTCATGTACCACTGAACAACCACATCAATAGAATACAACGATGGTCATGTACCACTGAACAACCACATCAATAGAATACAACGATGGTCATGTACCACTGAACAACCACATCAATAGAATACAACCATGGACATGTACCACTGAACAACCACATCAATAGAATACAACGACGGGCATGTACCACTGAACAACAACATCAATAGAATACAACGATGGTCATGTACCACTGAACAACAACATCAATAGAATACAACGATGGTCATGTACCACTGAACAACAACATCAATAGAATACAACGACAGTCATGTACCACTGAACAACCACATCAATAGAATACAACGACAGTCATGTACCACTGAACAACCACATCAATAGAATACAACGACAGTCATGTACCACTGAACAACCACATCAATAGAATACAATGACAGTCATGTACCACTGAACAACCACATCAATAGAATACAATGACAGTCATGTACCACTGAACAACCACATCAATAGAATACAATGACAGTCATGTACCACTGAACAACCACATCAATAGAATACAACGACGGTCATGTACCACTAAACAACCACATCAATAGAATACAGCGACAGTCATGTACCACTGAACAACCACATCAATAGAATACAACGACAGTCATGTACCACTGAACAACCACATCAATAGAATACAACGACAGTCATGTACCACTGAACAACAACATCAATAGAATACAACGACAGTCATGTACCACTGAACAACCACATCAATAGAATAAAACGACAGTCATGTACCACTGAACAACAACATCAATAGAATACAACGACAGTCATGTACCACTGAACAACCACATCAATAGAATAAAACGACAGTCATGTACCACCGAACAACCACATCAATAGAATAAAACGACAGTCATGTACCACTGAACAACCACATCAATAGAATACAACGACAGTCATGTACCACTGAACAACCACATCAATAGAATACAACGACAGTCATGTACCACTGAACAACCACATCAATAGAATAAAACGACAGTCATGTACCACCGAACAACCACATCAATAGAATACAATGATGGTCATGTACCACTGAACAACCACATCAATAGAATAAAACGACAGTCATGTACACCGAACAACCACATCAATAGAATACAACGACAGTCATGTACCACTGAACAACCACATCAATAGATTACAACGACAGCCATGTACCACTGAACAACCACATCAATAGAATACAGCGACAGTCATGTACCACTGAACAACCACATCAATAGAATACAACGACAGCCATGTACCAC
>JAVIAB010000024.1:1397102-1774602 GCA_032433765.1 Megaustenia siamemsis
GCTTAGAGTGGATCGTTAAGAACGCCACCTACCGGGACAACGTCTACATGTGCCAGGACAGCAGCGGTTACCCCACCCTGCGGGTATTCGGCAGCCCACCCACAAACCCAGGTACTTTATTTCATGGAAACGCCAATCCACGATCCATTTTTAGTTTATTTTTTGTTTTTCTTTTTTTTTTTTAGGTTGGAGAAAAGTTTAGGGTTTCAATCAGCTAGAGGTTGCCATGCAAGTTACGAATCAAATAACCATCATTTTTCACTTTGTCATATTGGTAAAGGTAATAGATTTTGGTAAAATCCTAGTTTAAGTACATAAATTATAGTGATCTCCCCTTAGTTGACGTTACAAAAACAAACTGCAGTGGTTCTCAAATACTAAAAATGGTCTCCATGTTCATCAGTGACGTCATTGATTTTTATGGGTTTGGGTTAAAGGTCTAGGTTGGGTTAGGGTTTGGGTTAGGGTTGGGTTACGGTTAGGTTTAGGATTGGGCTAGGTTTGGGTTAGGGTTAGGATTGGGTTAGGGTTAGGATTGGGTTAGGGTTAGGATTAGGATTAGGGTTAGGATTGGGTTAGAATTGAGTTAGGATTAGGGTTAGGATGGGTTAGGGTTTGGATGGAGTTAGGATTTGGATTGGGTTAGGGTCTGGTTAGGATTGGGTTTGGGTTTGGGTTAGGGTTGGGCTAAGGTTAGGAACAGAACTTTACTCTGTCGCTCAGTTTGTCTGTTTGTCTGTCTGTCTGTCTATCTATATTCCCTTCACTTTCCTCCTTATCATCTCTTTTCCTCTTTGTCTTCCATTATAATACTCTTCTTCTATCATTCGCTCTTTCTTTCTTTTTCTGCGTACATTTCTAGACGTCCAATATTAACAATTTCAAAGAAAGTATTAGTCATCTCAAGGTTGGTGACTTCTCCATACAGCTTGTCCTGGTACCAGTGATGGTCACAACTTCATATGTTGGACATGATTGTAGCAGATGTCCAGCAGTCATTATGTCAGCTCCACAGTCACATTCATTACAGGTTCCTATCCTTGGGGTGTTGAGACGGTGGTACTTCAATCTGATGTGGTCTGTTCTGAGTCTACAAATTGTGATTTGCTCTTGTCTGTTGATCTGGTGGTAGGCATCATTTTTCTGATAGCCATGGTGTTCTCTATTCCATTTGTGCATGTCAAACCTCTTTGATTCCCCATAAGTTGTAACTTGCATCTGGCTGTTGTAACTCGTATCTGGCTGTTGTAACTTGTATCTGGCTGTTGTAACTTGTATCTGGCTGTTGTAACTTGTATCTAGCTGTTGTAACTCGTATCTGGCTGTTGTAACTTGTATCTGGCTGTTGTAACTTGTATCTAGCTGTTGTAACTCGTATCTGGCTGTTGTAACTTGGATCTGGCTGTTGTAACTTGGATCTGGCTGTTGTAACTTGTATCTAGCTGTTGTAACTCGTATCTGGCTGTTGTAACTTGTATCTGGCTGTTGTAACTTGTATCTGTTGTAACTTGTATCTAGCTGTTGTAACTTGTATCTGGCTGTTGTAACTTGTATCTGGCTGTTGTAACTTGTAATTGGCTGTTGTAACTTGTATCTGGCTGTTGTAACTTGTATCTGGCTGTTGTAACTTGTATCTGGCTGTTGTAACTTGTATCTAGCTGTTGTAATTTGTATCTGACTGTTGTAACTTGTATCTGGCTGTTGTAACTTGTATCTGGCTGTTGTAACTTGTATCTGGCTGCTGCAATTACCCCCCCCCCTCCTATATATTATATCTTTTATCTCTTGTTTCTACACCCCCCCCCTTCCTTCTCTCTCTCTCTCTCACTCTCTCTATCTCTTTCTCTCTCTCTCTCTCTCTCTCTCTCTCTCTTGCCTTAACAAAGTATCCCTTTCTTCAGTTATCCGTCTCACCTCATCTACTCTAACCAGCGCCTTCCTCCTCCCCACCCTCACCTCATCTACTCTAACCAGCGCCTTCCTCCTCCCCACCCTCACCTCATCTACTCTAACCAGCGCCTTCATCCTCCCCACCTCACCTCAACTGCTCTAACCAGCGCCTTCATCCTCCCCACCTCACCTCATCTACTCTAACCAGCGCCTTCCTCCTCCCCACCCTCTCCTCATCTACTCTAACCAGCGCCTTCTTCCTCCCCACCCTCACCTCATCTACTCTAACCAGCGCCCTCTCCACCCTCACCTCATCTACTCTAACCAGCGCCTTCCTCCTCCCCACCCTCACCTCATCTACTCTAACCAGCGCCTTCCTCCTCCCCACCCTGACTTCATCTACTCTAACCAGTGCCTTTCTCCTCCCCACCCTCACCTCATCTACTCTAACCAGCGCCTTCCTCCTCCCCACCCTCACCTCATCTATTCTAACCAGCGCCTTCCTCCTCTCCACCCTCACCTCATCTACTCTAACCAGCGCCTTTCTCCTCCCCACCCTCACCTCATCTATTCTAACCAGCGCCTTCCTCCTCTCCACCCTCACCTCATCTACTCTAACCAGCGCCTTTCTCCTCCCCACCCTCACCTTATCTATTCTAACCAGCGCCTTTCTCCTCCCCACCCTCACCTCATCTATTCTAACCAGCGCCTTCCTCCTCCCCACCCTGACTTCATCTACTCTAACCAGCGCCTTCCTCCTCCCCACCCTAACTTCATCTACTCTAACCAGCGCCTTTCTCCTCCCCACCCTCACCTCATCTATTCTAACCAGCGCCTTCCTCCTCCCCACCCTGACTTCATCTACTCTAACCAGCGCCCTCTCCACCCTCACCTCATCTATTCTAACCAGCGCCTTTCTCCTCCCCACCCTCACCTCATCTATTCTAACCAGCGCATTCCTCCTCCCCACCCTGACTTCATCTACTCTAACCAGCGCCTTCCTCCTCCCCACCCTGACTTCATCTACTCTAACCAGCGCTTTTCTCCTCCCCACCCTCACCTCATCTATTCTAACCAGCGCCTTCCTCCTCTCCACCCTCACCTCATCTATTCTAACCAGCGCCTTCCTCCTCTCCACCCTCACCTTATCTATTCTAACCAGCGCCTTCCTCCTCCCCACCCTCACCTCATCTACTCTAACCAGCGCCTTCCTCCTCCCCACCCTCACCTCATCTATTCTAACCAGCGCCTTCCTCCTCCCCACCCTCACCTCATCTACTCACACCAGCGCCTTCCTCCTTCCCACCCTCACCTCCAGCTCCCGGAGGACAGCGCGAGGTCAGGTGAACAACCTCACCTGCGTAGTTGATGTCACGTGATTTGTCCAGGTACAGAGTCACATCCTGGAAAGGTTGAATATATATGTGTGTGTGTGTGTGTGTGTAGATATATGTGTGTGTGGAGGTGTGCATGTCCTGACATGACAGAACCGGGTCAGTCAATATCCGGGTCCGCTCCGATGGTCGCCATGTTCAACCTGACGGTCTGTAAACTCTTCAATGACAACATCCGGTGCTACCCGGAGACACAATGACTTCCGGTCTGTATCTAGGTACAGGCCGACACACACACACACATATGCCCAAACATATAGTCACACGCCTACACACATACTCATCACACACAGCAAACAGAAGCTGACAGAGCAATTTGAACGATTGAACGACCGGACACCCAAAAGGTGTTTTGATCTCTGCAAGTGTTGGTGACAGAAGTGTGTACCAGTGGTTGTAAGTTGTGTGTGTGTGAGGAGAGAGAGAGAGAGAGAGAGAGAGAGAGAGAGAGTAATGGACAATCTAACATTGCGACATAGAAGGACGTATATAGCATAACGGATAGATAACACGGGGTTGATGACGTGCTAATTGTCGTTGTTTTGACGAGACGCCACGGCACATCATGTTGATATATCCTGGTTAATTTCCGAATACAACCACGCACGCATAGATATGCCAGCACACACACACACACACACACAATAGAAGTACTGTCAAGGGGTCTGGTACTGCAATAAATCTTGTTCTATAGAACAATGTTGTTGAACACACACACATACATACACATACATACACACACAAAAGTAGCGTTAACACAAGCATTGGCCACATCATTTCTGGTCAACAGGGTGTCCTTGGAAGCTTGTCAGAGAGGAGAGAGCCTCCTCAGGGAACCAGGATAAGTTTGACAAGAGGTTCGTGGTTGTTGTATGTTTGTTGTATGTGTTGTGTATGTTTGTTGTATGTTTGTTGTATGTGTGTGTATGTTTGTTGTATGTTTGTTGTATGTGTTGTGTATGTTTGTTGTATGTTTGTTGTATGTGTTGTGTATGTTTGTTGTATGTTTGTTGTATGTGTTGTGTATGTTTGTTGTATGTTTGTTGTATGTGTTGTGTATGTTTGTTGTATGTTTGTTGTATGTGTTGTGTATGTTTGTTGTATGTTTGTTGTATGTGTTGTGTATGTTTGTTGTATGTTTGTTGTATGTGTGTTGCATGATTCTTGTATGTGTTGTGTATGTTTGTTGTATGTTTTTTGTATGTTTGTTGTATGTGTTGTGTATGTTTGTTGTATGTTTGTTGTATGTGTGTTGTGTATGTGTGTTGTGTATGTTTGTTGTATGTATTGTGTATGTTTGTTGTATGTTTGTTGTATGTGTTGTGTATGTTTGTTGTATGTTTGTTGTATGTGTTGTGTATGTTTGTTGCATGTTTGTTGTATGTGTTGTGTATGTTTGTTGTATGTTTGTTGTATGTGTTGTGTATGTTTGTTGTATGTTTGTTGTATGTGTTGTGTATGTTTGTTGCATGTGTGTTGCATGATTGTTGTATGTTTATTGCATTTTTGTTGTTTGTTTGTTGTATGATTGTTGTATATTTGTTGTATTTTTATGTATATTTGTTGTATGCTTGTTGCATGTTTCTTGTATTTGTTGTGTATGTGTGTTGTATTGCATGTATGTTGCACGTTTGTTGTATGTTTGTTGTATGCTTGTTGCATGTTTGTTGTATATTTGTTGTATGTTTATTGCATGCATGTTTATGTTGCCGTGCGAGTTGTTCTGTTTAATAATGTTGTTCTATGTGTGTTCATGTTGTATGTTTGTTCTATATTTGTTGAATGTTTGTTCTAGTTGTGTTAATGCTGATGGGCAAGTTTGTCTATGTTTGTTCATGTTCTTTTACCAGTTCTTACATGTGTGTTAGGGTGGCAGTGTTCTTTCTTCTGTTTGTTCTTATTGTTGTGCCAGTTGTTACTTTTTGTTCTTATTGTTGTGCCAATTGTTACTTGTTAGTTCTTATTGTTGTGCCAATTGTTACTTGTTAGTTCTTATTGTTGTGCCAATTGTTACTTGTTTGTTCTTATTGTTGTGCCAGTTGTTACATGTTAGTTCTTATTGTTGTGCCAATTGTTACTTGTTAGTTCTTATTGTTGTGCCAGTTGTTACTTGTTAGTTCTTATTGTTGTGCCAATTGTTACTTGTTAGTTCTTATTGTTGTGCCAGTTGTTACTTGTTAGTTCTTATTGTTGTGCCAATTGTTACTTGTTTGTTCTTATTGTTGTGCCAATTGTTACTTGTTTGTTCTTATTGTTGTGCCAGTTGTTACTTGTTTGTTCTTATTGTTGTGCCAATTGTTACTTGTTAGTTCTTATTGTTGTGCCAATTGTTACTTGTTTGTTCTTATTGTTGTGCCAGTTGTTACTTGTTAGTTCTTATTGTTGTGCCAGTTGTTACTTGTTAGTTCTTATTGTTGTGCCAGTTGTTACTTGTTAGTTCTTATTGTTGTGCCAGTTGTTACTTGTTAGTTCTTATTGTTGTGCCAGTTGTTACTTGTTAGTTCTTATTGTTGTGCCAGTTGTTACTTGTTAGTTCTTATTGTTGTGCCAGTTGTTACTTGTTAGTTCTTATTGTTGTGCCAGTTGTTACTTGTTTGTTCTTATTGTTCTGCCAGTTGTTACTTGTTTGTTCTTATTGTTGTGCCAGTTGTTACTTGTTAGTTCTTATTGTTGTGCCAGTTGTTACTTGTTAGTTCTTATTGTTGTGCCAGTTGTTACTTGTTAGTTCTTATTGTTGTGCCAGTTGTTACTTGTTTGTTCTTATTGTTGTGTCAGTTGTTACTTGTTAGTTCTTATTGTTGTGCCAGTTGTTACTTGTTAGTTCTTATTGTTGTGCCAGTTGTTACTTGTTTGTTCTTATTGTTGTGTCAGTTGTTACTTGTTAGTTCTTATTGTTGTGCCAGTTGTTACATGTTTGTTCTTATTGTTGTGCCAGTTGTTACTTGTTTGTTCATGTGAGCCTAAGACAAGGATAGAGTTGTCAACGAGGAGACATCAAGTGGTGGTGGTGGTCACGAACTTCTGTGACTTAAGATATGTGGTTTTATGACATTTGAGATGTGACATTTATGTCGTGAGATGTGTGACATTTGTGACATTACATATATGATGTTATGACGTTTGGGGTGTGGCGTTTTATGACAAGAGATGTGTGACATTTGTGACATGACATACATGTTATTATGACATTTTGAGTGTGACGTTTATGACATGAGATGTATGACATTTATGACAAGACATGACATGATGTGTATTATGTGACACAACAGCTGACATCGATTGAATGAGAGTAATTTGACAGAGTGGACAAAGTTGATCTTCACATCAACGATCATCATTGAAATGTTGATGGAAGCGGTGACGACTCTAGAAGTGATTTGATGTTGATAATCAACTAATGATGATTGTGTGATGGTGATGTGAATTGTACGGCTGTTGATGTTAAAGTTGATTAGAATCTGATGGCAGTGAAAGTGGAAGTGATAGTAATGGTAATGAATAAACCAACAAAGTATCACACAACACGTGACCACAAGAACCCTCGCTTTATCCTCAGACTCCAAGCTAGCCTCAGTATGTTGTCCGAGGACCCACTCGTGGCGTACGCCACCAATTCTCGAGCCTGGGACAGGTTCTCGAAATACTTCGCTCAGGTGAGGGCAGAATAGCACGTGACAGGCGCCATTTTACAAGGTGTCCCATAAAGTCTGCACACAGACAAAAATACATAGAGCACATATATATGACCCTTGTAGTCTTGTCCCGTGGTTTAGTAGGGAATATTGTGGATTTGTATTTTGTTGAAGGTTTTGTTTTTGTTGAAGGTTTTATTTTTGTTGAAGGTTTTATTTTTGTTGAAGGTTTTGTTTTTGTTGAAGGTTTTGTCTTTGTTGAAGGTTTTGTTTTTGTTGAAGGTTTTATTTTTGTTGAAGGTTTTATTTTTGTTGAAGGTTTTATTTTTGTTGAAGGTTTTGTTTTTGTTGAAGGTTTTGTCTTTGTTGAAGGTTTTGTTTTTGTTGAAGGTTTTATTTTTGTTGAAGGTTTTATTTTTGTTGAAGGTTTTATTTTGTTGAAGGTTTTGTCTTTGTTGAAGGTTTTGTTTTTGTTGAAGGTTTTATTTTTGTTGAAGGTTTTGTTTTTGTTGAAGGTTTTATTTTTGTTGAAGGTTTTGTCTTTGTTGAAGGTTTTGTGTTTGTTGAAGGTTTTATTTTTGTTGAAGGTTTTATTTTGTTGAAGGTTTTGTTTTTGTTGAAGGTTTTGTTTTTGTTGAAGGTTTTATTTTTGTTGAAGGTTTTGTCTTTGTTGAAGGTTTTGTTTTTGTTGAAGGTTTTATTTTTGTTGAAGGTTTTATTTTTGTTGAAGGTTTTATTTTTGTTGAAGGTTTTGTTTTTGTTGAAGGTTTTGTTTTTGTTGAAGGTTTTTTTTTGTTGAAGGTTTGTTTTTGTTGAAGGTTTTATTTTTGTTGAAGGTTTTGTTTTTGTTGAAGGTTTTGTTTTTGTTGAAGGTTTTGTTTTTGTTGAAGGTTTTGTTTTTGTTGAAGGTTTTGTTTTTGTTGAAGGTTTTGTTTTTGTTGAAGGTTTTGTTTTTGTTGAACAGCTTCTTCTGCTTAGGAAATAACTCTAGAGGCAAAACGGGCACTCTACAATACGATCTTCATCCCAACGTTGTGCTACCAAGGTCAGACCTAGACCCTACAATACAATCTTCATGCTAATGTTGTGCTACCAATGTCAGACCTGTGTCCCAGATGTCAGACTAATGACAGGAAACAGTCTGAGAGACAAGATCAGAATGACAGGAAACAGTCTGAGAGACAAGATCAGAATGACAGGAAACAGTCTGAGAGACAAGATCAGAATGACAGGAAACAGTCTGAGAGACAAGATCAG
This sequence comes from Megaustenia siamemsis, assembly GCA_032433765.1. Classification (NCBI taxonomy): domain Eukaryota; kingdom Metazoa; phylum Mollusca; class Gastropoda; order Stylommatophora; family Ariophantidae; genus Megaustenia; species Megaustenia siamemsis. Next base: position 1,405,276 of record JAVIAB010000024.1, read on the forward strand.
AATGACAGGAAACAGTCTGAGAGACAAGATCAGAATGACAGGAAACAGTCTGAGAGACAAGATCAGAATGACAGGAAACAGTCTGAGAGACAAGATCAGAATTGAAGAACTGAGAACAAAGTCAGGAATAGCCCCCGCCATAGATTATATAAAGGGGCCGCGATAGCTCAGTGGTTAGTAAACTGGACTACAAAAGACAAGAGGTTGGTTCGATCGTGATCGATGGCTTCCGGGTTCACCCAGCCTAAATTGGTACAGTATTTTTTTCTGGGAAAGTAAAGCGGCAGGGGCGTAATACCGACCACATTACCCAAAAATCATGTGCTGAAGGTCTGTAAAATTTATGGTCACTAACACCATATTCCCTATACGCCACTTGGCGTGGCGGGGGCTCTTGACTTTTGAAAAATTTCTAGAATATATAAAGAAACAACAGTTAAATTGTTTGGTCACGTGACAAGGCAGAAAGCTTAAAACACAACGAGTCTTCAATAAACATTTCGAGAACACCAGACGCAAGGGTAGACGCGAAAAAGATGTATTGACGAAATATTAGAAACACTAGAAAACATAACAGCAGGGAGGCAAACAGAAAAACATGAGACCGAAAATTATATCTCTCCTCGACGCTGAAAGGCAAAGTAGGAAAGAAGAATTTGAAGAGGAAGATGAACTTCTCTCGTGGCTAATTCTACCAATGTTTGACAAACACACACACAGAACTTCTCTCGTGGCTAATTGTACCAATGTTTGACAAACACACACACAGAACTTCTCTCGTGGCTAATTCTACCAATGTTTGACAAACACACACGGCCACAGAATTAACAAGTCAGGCCATCTGATCCACAGGGTTTTCCATCCTTTTTCATGAGTCTTTTCTCTTTTAAGTTTTGCCTTAGCAGTCTCAAATGATGTTATACCATTCCTTATACATGCTCTCCATGATGTGTGATCACTTGCCAGATGTTCCCAGTCATATTCACATATGGAGAAGTCATTCAGAGATGATTTACAGATATCTCTATATCGTAGTTTATGTCTGCCGACGTGTCTTGTTCCGTGTATTTCTTCACCATATAGTATTTGCTGAGGAATTAGCAGAGAATTTCCTTAACTGTATTGGATGACGTGGTCATGTGGACTGGTCTCCCCGTTGACCTCAGCCCCCTTGACTTCTGTTTGTGGTCTATGCTAAAGGAGAAGCTGTACTTCAAGAGAATCGCGTGATGTAACACACCTGACTGGACACATTCACAGGGAATGTGTCAGCATTTCCAGCAATGTCAATTGATGGCGTCAAGTTGACGTCAACTTTACACAGATCATCACCACAATAGATACCAGCCAATGTCACTGTACCCTGGACAACATGACAACAAAACATGTTCTACAGGATTGCCCCCAGTACACATACCTCAGAAGGACAATGTGGTCCACACCCACCTCCCTGGAAGAGAAACTCTACGGGGCAATCGAATCACTTAAACAGACAGCTGACTTCATGAGAGAGTCCGGAATCCTGGTCTGAATGACGTCATGATCGCAGCAGAAGAAAAAGAATACAATAAATAGGAATCACATTGAAGACGTTTCATACTCCACTGGAATCAAATGTTCATCAGTTTCAAATTCACGAAAATATGTGAGCCAGTGTATCCAGACTTTAGGGACACCCTGTAGATTGAATGACATTTATGACAGGCTAACTTTCGATTCATCTACGAATAAATGTCGATTATAAGGAATCCAATTTGTCGAATGTTCATTATTTTGTTGATGAAATCATTGCCGTCATTATCTGATGTCTACTCCTACTTTTATCTTTTTCTGAAAAAATATTTCCGAGCAGTCTATGTCAGTGGTTCCCTAATTGTGATGAGGCCCCCAGGAGCGCCCACAAACTTTGGCAAGGGCGGCTGCCCAGAGGATACTGTCTTGCTCCTACTCAGTGGTTGAGAATCATAAAATGACAATCCTATTTGGATAGGCTTAATACTTGAACATAAACGAGTGGGGGCCTCGGTAGCCGAGTTGGGAAAACCACCCGACTGGACTACCGGCGTCCGGACAGCCCGTGTTCGAATCCCGCTGGGAGCAGTAAAAATTGTACTCGTGTTGGAAACAAAATACCCCCACGGTCGACCCAGCCGTTGGCAGAAATGGGTACCAGGGTAAGACGCCGGTTCAAGTCTCGTACTTGACCTTGACCTTACATAAACGAGTCTCTACAGAAGATACTTCTCTCCTCATTTATCATCTTATATATCGTATAATTGTCAATCATGGAGAATCACACAAACTAGAAGGAAAAAAATAGATTCATTTGAATTAAAAAGCTACAGAAAATATCATTCAGATACCCTGGATAATGAACCACAGCAACGAAGACATTTGACAAGATATGAACATTAGCAAGAACTGGCTTATTTGACAAGATATGAACATTAGCAAGAACTGGCTTATAAACATCATTCTACAGAGGAAATTAAAATACTATGGCCACGTCAAAAGTACTGGAATGAACAATACTGAAAGGCATGGTTCCCGTGGGACGAGTTAGGAGCAGACCAAGAAAATAGTGGTTTCAAGAATTCGAGGAGATACTGAACATGACAACAGAGGAAGTGGGAGATCTGACTAGAGAGAGATTCTTTCAGACGGGCAGTGGTGAATGTAACGTTCTGTGGGAGATCTGGCTAGAGAGAGATTCTTTCAGACGGGCAGTGGTGAATGTAACGTTCTGTGGGAGATCTGGCTAGAGAGAGATTCTTTCAGACGGGCAGTGGTGAATGTAACGTTCTGTGGGAGATCTGGCTAGAGAGAGATTCTTTCAGACGGGCAGTGGTGAATGTAACGTTCTGTGGGAGATCTGGCTAGAGAGAGATTCTTTCAGACGGGCTGGGGTGAATGTAACGTTCTGTGGGAGATCTGACAAGAGACAGAGATTCTTTCAGACGGGCAATGGTGAATGTAACGTTCTGTGGGAGATCTGACTAGAGACAGAGAATTTTTCAGACGGGCTGTGGTGAATGTAACGTTCTGTGGGAGATCTGGCTAGAGACAGAGATTCTTTCAGACGGGCTGTGGTGAATGTAACGTTCTGTGGGAGATCTGGCTAGAGAGAGATTCTTTCAGACGGGCTGTGGTGAATGTAACTCTCTGTGGGAGATCTGGCTAGAGAGAGATTTTTTCAGACGGGCTGTGGTGAATGTAACGTTCTGTGGGAGATCTGACTAGAGACAGAGAATTTTTCAGACGGGCTGTGGTGAATGTAACGTTCTGTGGGAGATCTGACTAGAGACAGAGATTCTTTCAGACCGGTTGTGGTGAATGTAACGTTCTGTGGGAGATCTGACTAGAGACAGAGATTCTTTCAGACGGGCTGGGGTGAATGTAACGTTCTGTGAGAGATCTGACTAGAGACAGAGATTCTTTCAGACGGGCTGGGGTGAATGTAACGTTCTGTGAGAGATCTGATTAGAGACAGAGATTCTTTCAGACGGGCTGTGGTGAATGTAACGTTCTGTGGGAGATCTGACTAGAGACAGAGATTCTTTCAGACGGGCTGTGGTGAATGTAACCTTCTGTGGGAGATCTGGCTAGAGACAGAGATTCTTTCAGACGGGCTGTGGTGAATGTAACGTTCTGTGGGAGATCTGACTAGAGACAGAGATTCTTTCAGACGGGCTGGGGTGAATGTAACGTTCTGTGGGAGATCTGACTAGAGACAGAGATTCTTTCAGACGGGTTGTGGTGAATGTAACGTTCTGTGGGAGATCTGACTAGAGGCAGATATTCTTTCAGACTCTCTCTCTTCACCGTCTCCTTCTCTCTCCCTCTATCTCCTCCCTCTCTCCACTCTCTTTATCTCTCTAATTCCTCTACCTGATTCTCTCTCTTCCCCCTCTCTAACTCTTTCTACCTCTCTCACCTCTCCCTCTCTCTTCCCTCCATCTCTATGTCCCTCTTCCATCCTGCCTCTCCTTGTCACTTTCCCCTATCTCTTTCCATTCTCCCTCTCCTCTCTCCCCCATCTCTCCCCTTCTCCCAACACCCACCCTCCTGTATCCACTAAACCCAGCACAAACAATTAACACTGTGCCCTCATGCCTGTGTGACGTCAATGCCCCCAACAGCTGGCCAACCTCATCAACTATGCCCCCATATACAAGGACTACATCTGGCGGATGATGGAGGAAGCAAGGGCAGATAATGTCCAGTACATAGAGCTGAGGTCTTCTCTCCCTTTGGTGAGTTATCTGCATATTTGTATGTATGTGTATGTACGTATGTGTTTGTATATATGTGGCTACACATTTTTGTATGTGTGCATTTGTGTATTTATATATGTGGGTACATATGGACACACGAGTAAAAACTCGGAACTTCCCTCCCCTGCTAGGTGTATGGGGGATATGGTGTTACTGATCATATTTTTCTATGATCACGGCACATTTTTGGATGATGTGGTCGGTATCACGCTAGGCCGCCTTTACTCTCCCTGAATATTTTCCGGTACCCATTTTGAGAGGCTGAGTGAACCTCGGAGCCTTGACGGTCCGAAAAAAACCAGCACTTCTGAGGATCGAACCAAGACTATTCTGGTCAGGAGGGAGCACACTAACCACTCAGTCACCGAGGTTAGTATACTAACCACTCAGTCACCGAGGTTAGTACACTAACCGCTCAGTCACCGAGGTTAGTACACTAACCACTCAGTCACCGAGGTGAGCACACTAACCACTCAGTCACCGAGGCGTGCACACTAACCACTCAGTCACCGAGGCGTGCACACTAACCACTCAGTCACCGAGGCGAGCACACTAACAACTCAGTCACCGAGGTTAGTACACTAACCACTCAGTCACCGAGGTGAGCACACTAACCACTCAGTCACCGAGGCGAGCACACTAACCACTCAGTCACCGAGTTGAGCACACTAACCACTCAGTCACCGAGGCGTGCACACTAACCACTCAGTCACCGGGGCGAGCACACTAACCACTCAGTCACCGGGGCGAGCACACTAACCACTCAGTCACCGAGGCGAGCAACTAACCACTCAGTGACCGAGGCGAGCACACTAACCACTCAGTCACCGGGGCGAGCACACTAACCACTCAGTCACCGAGGCGAGCAACTAACCACTCAGTCACCGAGGCGAGCACACTAACCACTCAGTCACCGAGGCGAGCACACTAACCACTCAGTCACCGAGGCGAGCACACTAACCACTCAGTCACCGAGGCGAGCACACTAACCACTCAGTCACCGAGGCGAGCACACTAACCACTCAGTCACCGAGGCGAGCACACTAACCACTCAGTCACCGAGGCGAGCACACTAACCACTCAGTCACCGAGGCGAGCACACTAACCACTCAGTCACCGAGGCGAGCACACTAACTACTCAGTCACCGAGGCGAGCAGACTAACCACTCAGCCACCGAGGCTATGGCTCTATATGTGTCTTTAGTCTACCATACATTTGTTGGTGCAGGTGTACTTATTTCTATGTTAATATTTATACATTATTTGTCAATAGAAATCAGAGAGTTTATCTCTGTGTTTTTCTCCTTCCCTGAAGCTGTTCAGACTGTGTTTTTCTCCTTCTCTGAAGCTGTTTAGACTGTGTTTTTCTCCTTCCCTGAAGCTGTTCAGACTGTGTTTTACTCCTTCTCTGAAGCTATTTAGACTGTGTTTTTCTCCTTCCCTGAAGCTGTTCAGACTGTGTTTTTCCCCTTATCTGAAGCTATTTAGACTGTGTTTTTCTCCTTCCCTGAAGCTGTTTAGACTGTGTTTTTCTCCTTCTCTGAAGCTGTTTAGACTGTGTTTTTCTCCTTCTCTGAAGCTGTTTAGACTGTGTTTTTCTCCTTCTCTGAAGCTGTTTAGACTGTGTTTTTCTCCTTCTCTGAAGCTGTTTAGACTGTATTTTTCTCCTTATCTGAAGCTATTTAGACTGTGTTTTTCTCCTTCCCTGAAGCTGTTTAGACTGTGTTTTTCTCCTTCTCTGAAGCTGTTTAGGCTGTTTTTCTCCTTCTCTGAAGCTGTTTAGACTGTTTTTTTTCTCCTTCCCTGAAGCTGTTTAGACTGTTTTTCTCCTTCTCTGAAGCTGTTTAGACTGTATTTTTCTCCTTCTCTGAAGCTGTTTAGACTGTGTTTTTCTCTTTCTCTGAAGCTGTTTAGACTGTTCTTCTCCTTCTCTGAAGCTGTTTAGACTGTTTTTCTCCTGCCCTGAAGCTGTTTAAACTGAGTTTTTCTCCTTCTCTGAAGCTGTTTAGACTGTTTTTCTCCTTCTCTGAAGCTGTTTAGACTGTGTTTTTCTCCTTCCCTGAAGCTGTTTGGACTGTGTTTTTCTCCTTCTCTGAAGCTGTTTAGACTGTGTTTTTCTCCTTCCCTGAAGCTGTTTAGACTGTTTTTCTCCTTCTCTGAAGCTGTTTAGACTGTGTTTTTCTCCTTCTCTGAAGCTGTTTAGACTGTTTTTCTCCTTCTCTGAAGCTGTTTAGACTGTTTTTCTCCTTCCCTGAAGCTGTTTAGACTGTTTTTCTCCTTCCCTGAAGCTGTTTAGACTGTTTTTCTCCTTCCCTGAAGCTGTTTAGACTGTTTTTCTCCTTCCCTGAAGCTGTTTAGACTGTTTTTCTCCTTCCCTGAAGCTGTTTGAGTTGGACGGGACGAGACGAGAGGTGGAGTTTGGAGTGGAGCTCTTTAGGGACGTCACGGCGGAGTTTGTCAAGACCTACCCGGACTTTAGTGGCGCCAAGCTGATCTTGTCTGGAATAAAGTAGGTCAATGGTGGAGTTTAGGCGCAGACCAAAGTAGGTCATTGGAGGAGGTTATGTGTGAAATAAAGTAGGTCATTGGTGCAGTTTAGGTGTGGATCAAAGTAGGTCATTGGTGGAGTTTAGATGTGAAATAAAGTAGGACATTGGTGCAATTTAGGTGTGGACCAAAGTAGGTCATTCGTGGAGTTTAGGTGTGTCCTAAAGTAGATCATTAGTGAAGTTTATATATGAACTAAAGTAAGTCATTGGTGGCGTTTAAGTGTGGAATGAAGTAGGTCATCGTTTGAGTTTGTTTATACAAAGTAGGTCATTGGTGGAGTTTGTTTGCATAAAGTAGGTCATTGGTGGAGGTTTATGTGTGGAATAAAGTATGTCATTAGTTGAGTTTTGGTGTGGAATTAAGTAGGTCATTTGTAGAGTTTAGCATATAGTAGGTCATTTCTGGAGATTAGGTGTGGAAAATGTAGGTCATTGGTGAAGTTTAGGTGTGGAGTATAAAATAGGTCACTGGTGGGGTTTAAGTGTTGAATAAAGTAGGTTTTTGGTGACGTTTTAATTGTGGAGAAAAGTAGGTTATTGACGAAGTTTAAGAGTAGAATAAAGTAGGTTTTTGGTGGAGTTTATGTTGTTTTATGTGAAATAAAGTAGGTTGTTGGTGGAGTTTATGTTGTTTTATGTGAAATAAAGTAGGTTGTTGGTGGAGTTTATGTTGTTTTATGTGAAATAAAGTAGGTTGTTGGTGGAGTTTATGTTGTTTTATGTGAAATAAAGTAGGCTGTTGGTGGAGTTTATGTTGTTTTATATGAAATAAAGTAGGTTGTTGGTGGAGTTTATGTTGTTTTATATGAAATAAAGTAGGTTGTTGGCGGAGTTTATGTTGTTTTATATGAAATAAAGTAGGTTGTTGGTGGAGTTTATGTTGTTTTATGTGAAATAAAGTAGGTTGTTGGTGGAGTTTATGTTGTTTTATGTGAAATAAAGTAGGTTGTTGGTGGAGTTTATGTTGTTTTATGTGAAATAAAGTAGGTTGTTGGTGGAGTTTATGTTGTTTTATATGAAATAAAGTAGGTTGTTGGTGGAGTTTATGTTGTTTTATATGAAATAAAGTATTTTGTTGGTGGAGTTTATGTTGTTTTATGTGAAATAAAGTAGGTTGTTGGTGGAGTTTATGTTGCTTTATGTGAAATAAAGTAGGTTGTTGGTGGAGTTTATGTTGTTTTATGTGAAATAAAGTAGGTTGTTGGTGGAGTTTATGTTGCTTTATGTGAAATAAAGTAGGTTGTTGGTGGAGTTTATGTTGTTTTATGTGAAATAAAGTAGGTTGTTGGTGGAGTTTATGTTGCTTTATGTGAAATAAAGTAGGTTGTTGGTGGAGTTTATGTTGTTTTATATGAAATAAAGTAGGTTGTTGGCGGAGTTTATGTTGTTTTATATGAAATAAAGTAGGTTGTTGGTGGAGTTTATGTTGTTTTATGTGAAATAAAGTAGGTTGTTGGTGGAGTTTATGTTGTTTTATATGAAATAAAGTAGGCTGTTGGTGGAGTTTATGTTGTTTTATATGAAATAAAGTAGGTTGTTGGTGGAGTTTATGTTGTTTTATATGAAATAAAGTATTTTGTTGGTGGAGTTTATGTTGCTTTATGTGAAATAAAGTAGGTTGTTGGTGGAGTTTATGTTGTTTTATATGAAATAAAGTAGGCTGTTGGTGGAGTTTATGTTGTTTTATATGAAATAAAGTAGGTTGTTGGTGGAGTTTATGTTGTTTTATATGAAATAAAGTAGGTTGTTGGTGGAGTTTATGTTGTTTTATATGAAATAAAGTAGGTTGTTGGTGGAGTTTATGTTGTTTTATATTAAATAAAGTAGGTTGTTGGTGGAGTTTATGTTGCTTTATGTGAAATAAAGTAGGTTGTTGGTGGAGTTTATGTTGTTTTATATGAAATAAAGTAGGCTGTTGGTGGAGTTTATGTTGTTTTATATGAAATAAAGTAGGTTGTTGGTGGAGTTTATGTTGTTTTATATGAAATAAAGTAGGTTGTTGGTGGAGTTTATGTTTTCTACAAGAAAAAAAATCTCTGGGGATGTTGGACTCTGGGGATGTTGTGCTCAAGGGATGTTGTGCTCAAGGGATGTTGTGCTCAAGGGATGTTGTGCTCAGGGATGTTGGACTCTGGGGATGTTGTGCTGTAGGGATGTTGGGCTGGGGATGTTATGCTCTGGGGATGTTTGGCTATGGAGATGTTGGGCTCTCGGGGTGTTAGGCTCTGGGATGTTAAGCTCCGGGAATGATTGGCTCTGGGGATGTTGGCTTGTTTTTGCGAGAGAATGTGGTTTTGAGAGATTGATACGGTTGGTTTGTTTTCTTTGTCTCCAATAAGTTAGGTTTCATGCAGGTTGTGTCTATTCAACTATCTATCTATCTATCTATCTGTCTGTCTGTCTGTCTGTCTGTCTGTCTGTCTGTCTGTCTGTCTGTCTGTCTGTCTGTCTGTCTGTCTGTCTGTCTCTGTCTGTCTGTCTGTCTGTCTGTCTGTCTGTCTGTCTGTCTGTCTGTCTGTCTGTCTGTCTGTCTGTCTGTCTGTCTATCTATCTGTCTATCCGTCTGTCCATCTGTCTGTCTGCCTGCCTGCCTGCCTGCCTGCCTGCCTGCCTGTCTGTCTGTCTGTCTGTCTATCTGCATACCTACCTTCCTACATATCTATCTGCCTGCCTGTCTGTCTGTTTCTCTGTCTATCTTTTGTTGTCCTGAAACATTGTCTTTATCAACAATGAGCTCTCTTGTATAAGCGTTCCTGTTTTATTGTAACAACTTTGTAACTTTGCCAACCTCTTAACCTAGAAGACCAACTCGTTCTGTAACTCTATACTGATGTTACTGGAAGTGAAGCCATTACATGTACACCATTCTTGTAAAGCACGTGACTGTGACGTTTCTTGTCCACCATGTAACGAAAACATTCATCCCCACAACGTCAGGAAAGCGGAAGTCTCCGCCATATTGGCGGAAGTTAAGAAGGTGATGGAATTGTGCCAGAAATACCCGGATGTTGTGAAAGGGTACGACCTATCAGGGGACGAGGATTTCTACAACACGGTTGTCCATTACATGGAGGCGTTGCTCTACCCGTCCAGGCAGACTCCACCATACAGGCTGCCTTACTTCTTACATGCTGGCGAGACAAGTTAGTGACGTTAACAGTAGATGTCATAATATGTCATGTATCGTGTCATGTGTCATAGGGCCCTTGGGCAATCATTATTATCAGGTCACACGTTCTTTCCAACAACGTGACATTCACCACAGCCCGTCTAAACAAATCTCTGTCTCTAGCCAGATCTCCCACAGAACGTTACATTCACCACATCCCGTCTGAAAGAATCTCTGTCTCTAGCCAGATCTCCCACAGAACGTGACATTCACCACAGCCCGTCTGAAAGAATCTCTGTCTCTAGCCAGATCTCCCACAGAACGTGACATTCACCACAGCCCGTCTAAAAAATCTCTGTCTCTAGCCAGATCTCCCACAGTACGTTACATTCACCACAGCCCGTCTGAAAGAATCTCTGTCTCTAGCCAGATCTCCCACAGAACGTTACATTCACCACAGCCCGTCTAAACAAATCTCTGTCTCTAGCCAGATCTCCCACAGAACGTTACATTCACCACAGCCCGTCTAAACAAATCTCTGTCTCTAGCCAGATCTCCCACAGTACGTTACATTCACCACAGCCCGTCTGAAAGAATCTCTGTCTCTAGCCAGATCTCCCACAGAACGTTACATTCACCACAGCCCGTCTGAAAGAATCTCTGTCTCTAGCCAGATCTCCCACAGTACGTTACATTCACCACAGCCCGTCTGAAAGAATCTCTGTCTCTAGCCAGATCTCCCACAGTACGTTACATTCACCACAGCCCGTCTGAAAGAATCTCTGTCTCTAGCCAGATCTCCCACATAACGTTACATTCACCACAGCCCGTCTGAAAGAATCTCTGTCTCTAGCCAGATCTCCCACATAACGTTACTTTCACCATAGCCCATCTAAAAGAATCTCTGTCTCTAGCCAGATCTCCCACATAACGTTACATTCACCATAGCCCATCTAAAAGAATCTCTGTCTCTAGCCAGATCTCCCACTTCTTCTGCTCACATGTTAATGGTTTCATTGATGTCTTGAAACCACCATCGTCTTGGTCTGCAAGCGAGTCCTTTGACGTGGACACAGAATAGTAATATCTCCTGTACAATTATGTTAGTACGCCTATTTTTTTAAACATGAGAGCGAGATCTCTCTCGAGAGAGCGAGAAAATGAGAGAGAGAATGAGAGTTAGAGGGTGAGAGAGAGAGAGAGTGAGAGAGAGAGAGTGAGAGAGAGAGTAAGAGTGAGAGAGAGTGAGAGACAATGAGAGAGAGAATGAGAGAAAGAGTGAGAGAGAGGGAGAGGGAGAGAGAGAGTGAAAGTGACAGAGAGAGAGAGAGTGAAATAGAGAGAGAGTGAGAGGGAGAGAATGAGAGAGTGAGTGTGAGAGAGAGTGAGAGAGAGAGTTAGAGTGATGGAGAGTGAGATAGAGTGAGAGTGTGAGAGAGTGTGAGAGGTAGAGAGAGTGAGAGAGTTGGAGAGAGTGAGAGAGAGTGAGAATGAGAGTAAGAGAGAGTGAGAGTAAGAGAGAGTGAGAGAGATTGAGAGAGTGAGAGAGTGAGACAGAGTGAGAGAGAGTAATAGAGAGTGAGAGAATGAGAGAGAGTGTGAGTGAGAGAGAGTGAGAATGAGAGAGACTGAGAGTGAGAGAATGCGAGAGAGTGAGAGAATGTGAGAGAGTGAGAGAGCGAGTTAGAGTGATAGAGAGTGAGAGAGAGTGAGAGTAAAAGAGAGTGAGAGAGAGTGAGAGAATGAGAGAGTTAGAGTGATAGAGAGTGAGATAGAGTGAGAGTTTGAGAGAGTGGGAGAGATTGAGAGAGTGAGACAGAGTGAGAGAGAGTAATAGAGAGTGAGAGAATGAGAGAGATCAGAGAGAGTGTGAGTGAGAGAGAGTGAGAATGAGAGAGACAGAGAGTGAGAGAATGAGAGAGAGTGAGAGAGCGAGTTAGAGTGATAGAGAGTGAGGTAGAGTGAGAGTGTGAGAGAGTGTGAGAGTGAGATAGTGAGAGTGAGAGAATGATAGAGAGTGAGAGAGCGAGTTAGAGTGATAGAGAGTGAGATAGAGTGAGAGTAAGAGAGAGTGAGAGAGATTGAGAGAGTGAAAGAGTGAGACAGAGTGAGAGAGAGTAATAGAGAGCGAGAGAATGAGAGAGATGAGAGAGAGTGTGAGTGAGAGAGAGTGAGAATGAGAGAGACTGAGAGTGAGAGAATGAGAGAGAGTGAGAGAGCGAGTTAGAGTGATAGAGAGTGAGATAGAGTGAGAGTGTGAGAGAGTGTGAAAGTGAGATAGTGAGAGTGAGAGAATGATAGAGAGTGAGAGAGCGAGTTAGAGTGATAGAGAGTGAGATAGAGTGAGAGTTTGAGAGAGTGTGAGAGTGAGAGAGAGTGAGAGAGAGTTGAATAGAGTGAGAGAGTGTGTTTTAGAGTGAGAGTGTGAGACAGAGTGAGAGAGTAATATAGAGTGAGAGAATGAGAGAAAGTGAGAGAGTGAGAGAGAGAGTGAGTGAGAGAGAGTGGGAGTGAGAGAATGAGAGAGAAATAGAGAGATTGTGAGATAGAAAGATATATATATATGTATATAATGTTATTTATTACTTAAACTGATTTCCATCATACCTTATGCTTCATATGTCAAGAAGCACATATGACAGCAACTTGTCACGCATAATGTGGCACATGGCATAGAACATATGTCATTCATCTCATATTATGTAAGTTATGTATCACATGTCATGTAACTTGTGTCTGATATGACGTGTTACCTGGCCACATATCATTGATCATATGTCAGTTATTACATATCTTGTGAATCAATCATGTATCATATGCCATGGAATTCGCACGCCACAAAGATACAAAGATACCAAGTATCAAGTACAGAGTGAATGTCCCTGGCTGTAAGTGATGTTGTTGGAGCAGAATCTTACATCGTTACCTCCAGGGATTGGATCAACTTCTTTCATTCCTCACTTGCCTTTTTAGCGTTGAGGGGAGATATAAATTGTGGTTCTTTGCTCTTCTGTTGACTTCTCCTGCACGTATGTTTCCTAGTGTTTCTAATATTCCATCAATCCATCTTTTACTCTTCTGTTGACCTCTCCTGCACTTATGTTTCCTAGTGTTTCTAATATTCCATCAATCCATCTTTTGCTCTTCTGTTGACCTCTCCTGCTGTTATGTTTCCTAGTGTTTCTAATATTCCATCAATCCATCTTTTGCTCTTCTGTTGACCTCTCCTGCTGTTATGTTTCCTAGTGTTTCTAATATTCCATCAATCCATCTTTTTCTCTTCTGTTGGTCTCTCCTGCTGTTATGTTTCCTAGTGTTTCTAATATTCCATCAATCCATCTTTTTCTCTTCTGTTGACCTCTCCTACTGTTATGTTTCCTAGTGTTTCTAATATTCCATCAATCCATCTTTTTCTCTTCTGTTGACCTCTCCTACTGTTATGTTTCCTTGTGTTTCTAATATTCCATCAATCCATCTTTTACTCTTCTGTTGGCCTCTCCTGTTGTTATGTTTCCTTGTGTTTCTAATATTCCATCGATTTTGATAAACAGTCCCATAATGCTATTGTACCCCCCCCCCAGGGTAAACACAGTCACATAATGCTATTGTAACCCCCCCCCCCAGGGTAAACACAGTCACATGTCCTAGTGTACTCCACAGACTGGCAAGGGACAGTCATCGACCAGAACATGGTGGACGCCCTGTTGCTGAACACTTCCCGCCTCGGTCACGGCCTGGGCCTGGCCAAACATCCCAGACTGGTGGAGCTGGTCAAAGAGAAGGACATCGCGGTGGAGGTCAACCCCATCTCTAACCAGGTAATCTACATGTCAATATCATGATGACAGTAACGACGATGATGACAGTAACGACAATGATGACAATGACGACAGTGATGACAGTAACGACAATGATGACAATGACGACAGTGATGACAGTAACGACAATGATGACAATGACGACAAAGATGACAGTAACGACAATGATACCAATGACGAAAATGATAACAATGACAACAATGATGTCAATGATGACAGTAACGACAATGATGACAGTAACGACAATGATGACAGTAACGGCAATGATGACAATGATGACAGTAACGACAATGTTGACAATGATGACAGTAACGACAATGATGACAGTAACGACAATGTTGATAATGATGACAGTAACGACAATGACGACAATGATGACAGTAACGACAATGACGACAATGACGACAATGATGACAATAATGACAATGACGACAATGACGACAATGACGACAATTTTGACAATGACGACAATGACGACAATGATGACAATGACGACAATGTTGACAATGACGACAATGACGACAATGACGACAATGTTGACAATGATGACAATGACGACAATGACGACAATGATGACAGTAACGACAATGACGACAATGACGACAATGATGACAATGACGACAATGACGACAATGATGACAATAATGACAATGACGACAATGACGACAATGACGACAATTTTGACAATGACGACAATGACGACAATGACGACAATGTTGACAATGATGACAATGACGACAATGACGACAATGATGACAGTAACGACAATGATGACAATGACGACAATGATGACAATGGTGACAATGACGACAATGGTGACAATGACGACAATGGTGACAATGACGACAATGATGACAGTAACGACAATGACGACCATGATGACAGTAACGACAATGATGACAATGATGACAATGGTGACAATGACGACAATGATGACAATGACGACATTGATGACAATGACGACAATGGTGACAATGATGACAATGATGACAATGACGACAATGATGACAATGATGACAATGATGACAATAACGACAATGGTGACAATGATGACAATGACGATAATGACGACAATGACGACAATGATGACAATGGTGACAATGATGACAATGATGACAATGATGACAATGATGACAATGATGACAATGATGACAATGGTGACAATGACGACAATGACGACAATGATGACAATGATGACAATGACGACAATGACGCCAATGACGACAATGATGACAATGGTGACAATGATGACAATGATGACAATGATGACAATGATGACAATGATGACAATGATGACAATGATGACAATGATGACAATGATGACAATGACGACAATGATGACAATGATGACAATGATGACAATGATGACAATGATGACAATGACGACAATGATGACAATGATGACAATGATGACAATGACGACAATGATGACAATGGTGACAATGATGACAATGATGACAATGATGACAATGATGACAATGACGACAATGATGACAATGATGACAATGATGACAATGATGACAATGACGACAATGACGACAATGACGACAATGATGACAATGATGACAATGATGACAATGGTGACAATGACGACAATGGTGACAATGATGACAATGATGACAATGGTGACAATGATGACAATGACGACAATGGTGACAATAACGACAATGATGACAATGATGACAATGATGACAATGATGACAATTGTGACAATGACGACAATGATGACAATGATGACAATGATGACAATGATGACAATGATGACAATGACGACAATGATGACAATGACGACAATAACGACAATGATGACAATGATGACAATGACGACAATGATGACAATGATGACAATGATGACAATGGTGACAATAACGACAATGATGACAATGATGACAATGATGACAATGGTGACAATGACGACAATGATGACAATGGTGACAATGATGACAATGATGACAATGACGACAATGATGACAATGATGACAATGACGACAATGATGACAATGACGACAATAACGACAATGATGACAATGATGACAATGACGACAATGATGACAATGATGACAATGATGACAATGGTGACAATAACGACAATGATGACAATGATGACAATGATGACAATGGTGACAATGACGACAATGATGACAATGGTGACAATGATGACAATGATGACAATGACGACAATGATGACAATGATGACAATGGTGACAATGATGACAATGATGACAATGACGACAATGGTGACAATAACGACAATGATGGCAATGATGACAATGATGACAATGGTGACAATGACGATAATGGTGACAATGACGACACTGGTGAAAATGACGACAATGATGACAATGACGACAATGACGACAATGGTGACAATGACGACAATGGTGACAATGACGACAATGGTGACAATGACGACAATGACGACAATGACGACAATGATGACAATGACGACAATGGTGACAATGGTGACAATGGTGACAATGATGACAATGATGACAGTAACGATAATGTTGACAATGATGACAGTAACGACAATGTTGACAATGATGACAGTAACGATAATGTTGACAATGATGACAGTAACGACAATGGTGACAATGACGACAATGGTGACAATGACGACAATGATGACAATGACGACAATAACGACAATGATGACAATGGTGACAATGATGACACTGGTGACAATGACGACACTGGTGACAATGACGACAATGACGACAATGATGACAATGACGACAATGACGACACTGGTGACAATGACGACACTGGTGACAATGACGACATTGGTGACAATGACGACACTGGTGACAATGACGACAATGGTGACAATGACGACAATGACGACAATGACGACAATGATGACAATGACGACAATGACGACAATGGTGACAATGGTGACAATGACGACACTGGTGACAATGACGACACTGGTGACAATGACGACAATGATGACAATGACGACAATGATGACAATGACGACAATGACGACAAAGGTGACAATGACGACAATGATGACAATGACGACAATGATGACAATGACGACAATGATGACAATGGTGACAATGACGACAATGATGACAATGATGACAATGATGACAATGATGACAATGCCGACAATGATGACAATGGTGACAATGATGACAATGATGACAATGACGACAATGGTGACAATGATGACAATGGTAACAATGTTGACAATGGTGACAATGACGACAATGGTGACAATGACGACAATGGTGAAAATGATGACAATGATGACAATGATGACAATGATGACAATGATGACAATGATGACAATGATGACAATGGTGACAATGATGACAATGGTGACAATGATGACAATGACGACAATGATGACAATGGTGACAATGATGACAATGATGACAATGAAGACAATGGTGACAATGATGACAATGATGACAATGATGACAATGATGACAATGGTGACAATGGTGACAATGATGACAATGATGACAATGATGACAATGATGACAATGACGACAGTGGTGACAATGATGACAATGATGACAATGATGACAATGATGACAATGATGACAATGATGACAATGACGACAATGACGACAATGATGACAATGATGACAATGACGACAATGACGACAATGGTGACAATAATGACACTGGTGACAATGATGACAATGACGACAATGGCGACAATGATGACAATGATGACAATGATGACAATGATGACAATGATGACAATGATGACAATGGCGACAATGACGACAATGGTGACAATGATGACAATGGTGACAATGATGACAATGACGACAATGACGACAATGACGACAATGATGACAATGGTGACAATGATGAAATTGATGACAATGATGACAATGACGACAATGACGACAATGATGACAATGACGACAATGATGACAATGATGACAATGGTGATAATGATGACAATGATGACAATGACGACAATGACGACAATGATGACAATTACGACAATGATGACAATGGTGACAATGATGACAATGGTGACAATGACGACAATGACGACAATGATGACAATGGTGACAATGATGACAATGATGACAATGATGACAATGACGACAATGGCGACAATGATGACAATGACGACAATGGTGACAATGATGACAATGATGACAATGATGACAATGATGACAATGATGACAATGACGACAATGACGACAATGATGACAATGACGACAATGATGACAATGGTGACAATGATGACAATGATGACAATGGTGACAATGATGACAATGATGACACTGATGACAATGACGACAATGATGACAATGGTGACAATGGTGACAATGACGACAATGGTGACAATGATGACAATGGTGACAATGACGACAATGGTGACAATGATGACAATGGTGACAATGACGACAATGGTGACAATTATGACAATGATGACAATGATGACAATGACGACAATGATGACAATGACGACAATGATGACAATGATGACAATGATGACAATGATAACAATGACAACAATGGTGACAATGGTGACAATGATGACAATGATGACAATGATGACAATGTTGACAATGATGACAATGATGACAATGATGACAATGACGACAATGGTGACAATGATGACAATGATGACAATGATGACAATGGTGACAATGATGACAATGATGACACTGATGACAATGACGACAATGATGACAATGGTGACAATGGTGACAATGACGACAATGGTGACAATGATGACAATGGTGACAATGACGACAATGGTGACAATGATGACAATGGTGACAATGACGACAATGGTGACAATTATGACAATGATGACAATGATGACAGTAACGACAATGATGACAATGACGACAATGATGACAATGGTGACAATGACGACAATGGTGACAATGACGACAATGATGACAATGACGACAATGGTGACAATGATGACAATGGTGACAATGACGACAATGACGACAATGGTGACAATGGTGACAATGGTGACAATGATGACAATGATGACAGTAACGATAATGTTGACAATGATGACAGTAACGACAATGGTGACAATGACGACAATGGTGACAATGACGACAATGATGACAGTAACGATAATGTTGACAATGATGACAGTAACGACAATGATGACAATGACGACAATGATGACAATGGTGACAATGACGACAATGGTGACAATGATGACAATGATGACAATGGTGACAATGATGACAATGATGACAATGATGACAATGATGACAATGGTGACAATGGTGACAATGATGACAATGATGACAATGACGACAATGATGACAATGGTGACAATGATGACAATGATGACAATGATGAAAATGGTGACAATGATGACAATGATGACAATGATGACAATGGTGACAATGGTGACAATGATGACAATGATGACAATGATGACAATTGTGACAATGACGACAATGATGACAATGATGACAATGATGACAATGATGACAATGATGACAATGATGACAATGGTGACAATGGTGACAATGATGACAATGATGACAATCATGACAATGGTGACAATGATGACAATGATGACAATGATGACAATGATGACAATGATGACAATGATGACAATGGTGACAATGGTGACAATGGTGACAATGATGACAATGGTGACAATGATGACAATGATGACAATGATGGCAGTAACGACAATGATGACAATGATGACAGTAACGACAATGACGACAATGATGACAGTAACGCCAATGATGACAATAACGACAATGATGACTATAATGACAATGACGACAATGACGATAATGATGACAGTAACGACAATGATGACAATGACGACAATGACGACAATGATGACAATGGTGACAATGGTGACAATGACGACAATGATGACAATGATGGCAGTAACGACAATGATGACAATGATGACAGTAACGACAATGACGACAATGATGACAGTAACGCCAATGATGACAATGACGACAATGATGACTATAATGACAATGACAACAATGACGATAATGATGACAGTAACGACAATGATGACAATGACGACAATGACGACAATGATGACAATGGTGACAATGGTGACAATGACGACAATGATGACAATGATGGCAGTAACGACAATGATGACAATGATGACAGTAACGACAATGACGACAATGATGACAGTAACGCCAATGATGACAATGACGACAATGATGACTATAATGACAATGACGACAATGACGATAATGATGACAGTAACGACAATGATGACAATGACGACAATGACGACAATGATGACAATGGTGACAATGGTGACAATGACGACAATGATGACAATGATGGCAGTAACGACAATGATGACAATGATGACAGTAACGACAATGACGACAATGATGACAGTAACGCCAATGATGACAATGACGACAATGATGACAATAATGACAATGACGACAATGATGACAATAATGACAATGATTATAATAGACAATATGAGAAGGTAGTTTGCCATTCCTTTCCTTCTTGGCAGTGACTGTACTAGTCAGAGATCGCAGCCGTTGTCTCTATACATGAGATGATCTCCTCCCGTCACAGTGTGGGGACCATTACCGGTGAGATTCTTTCAGACGAGCTGTGGTGAATGTAACGTTCTATGGGAGATCTGGCTAGAGACAGAGATTCTTTCAGACCTGACTGTGATGAATGTAACGTTCTGTGGGAGATCTGGCTAGAGACAGAGATTCTTTCAGACCTGACTGTGGTGAATGTAACGTTCTATGGGAGATCTGGCTAGAGACAGAGATTCTTTCAGACCTGACTGTGATGAATGTAACGTTCTGTGGGAGATCTGGCTAGAGACAGAGATTCTTTCAGACCTGACTGTGATGAATGTAACGTTCTGTGGGAGATCTGGCTAGAGACAGAGATTCTTTCATACTGACTGTGATGAATGTAACGTTTTGTGGGAGATCTGGCTAGAGACAGAGATTCTTTCAGACCTGACTGTGATGAATGTAACGTTCTGTGGGAGATCTGGCTACAGACAGATTCTTTCAGACGGGCTGTGGTGAATGTAACGTTCTGTGGGAGATCTGGCTGGAGACAGAGATTCTTTCAGACGGACTGTGGTGAATGTAACGTTCTGTGGGAGATCTTGCTAAAGACAGAGATTCTTTCAGGCGGACTGTGGTGAATGTAACGTTCTGTGGGAGATCTGGCTAGAGACAGAGATTCTTTCAGACCTGACTGTGGTGAATGTAACGTTCTGTGGGAGATCTGGCTAAAGACAGAGATTCTTTCAGACGGGCTGTGGTGAATGTAACGTTATGTGGGAGATCTGGCTAGAGACAGAGATTCTTTCAGACGGGCTGTTGTGAATGTAACGTTCTGTGGGAGATCTGGCTAGAGACAGAGATTCTTTCAGACTGACTGTGGTGAATGTAACGTTATGTGGGAGATCTGGCTAGAGACATAGATTCTTTCAGACGGGATGTGGTGAATGTAACGTTCTGTGGGAGATCTGGCTAGAGACAGAGATTCTTTCAGACGGGCTGTGGTGAATGTAACGTTCTGTGGGAGATCTGGCTAGAGACAGAGATTCTTTCAGACTGACTGTGGTGAATGTAACGTTCTGTGGGACATCTGGCTAGAGGCAGAGATTCTTTCAGGCGGGCTGTGGTGAATGTAACGTTCTGTGGGAGATCTGGCTACAGACAGATTCTTTCAGACGGGCTGTGGTGAATGTAACGTTCTGTGGGAGATCTGGCTACAGACAGAGATTCTTTCAGACGGGCTGTGGTGAATGTAACGTTCTGTGGGAGATCTGGCTAGAGACAGAGATTCTTTCAGACGGGCTGTGGTGAATGTAACGTTCTGTGGGAGATCTGGCTAGAGACAGAGATTCTTTCAGACTGACTGTGATGAATGTAACGTTCTGTGGGAGATCTGGCTAGAGACAGAGATTCTTTCAGACGGGCTGTGGTGAATGTAACGTTCTGTGGGAGATCTGGCTAGAGACAGAGATTCTTTCAGACTGACTGTGATGAATGTAACGTTCTGTGGGAGATCTGGCTGGAGACAGAGATTCTTTCAGACGGGCTGTGGTGAATGTAACGTTCTGTGGGAGATCTGGCTAGAGACAGAGATTCTTTCAGACGGGCTGTGGTGAATGTAACGTTCTGTGGGAGATCTGGCTGGAGACAGAGATTCTTTCAGACGGGCTGTGGTGAATGTAACGTTCTGTGGGAGATCTGACTAGAGACAGAGATTCTTTCTGACGGGCTGTGGTGAATGTAACGTTCTGTGGGAGATCTGGCTAGAGAAAGAGATTCTTTCAGACTGACTGTGATGAATGTAACGTTCTGTGGGAGATCTGGCTACAGACAGAGATTCTTTCAGACGGGCTGTGATGAATGTAACGTTCTGTGGGATATCTGGCTAGAGACAGAGATTCTTTCAGACGGGATGTGGTGAATGTAACGTTCTGTGGGAGATCTGGCTAGAGACAGAGATTCTTTCAGACGGGATGTGGTGAATGTAACGTTCTGTGGGAGATCTGGCTAGAGACAGAGATTCTTTCAGACGGGATGTGGTGAATGTAACGTTATGTGGGAGATCTGGCTAGAGACAGAGATTCTTTCAGACGGGATGTGGTGAATGTAACATTCTGTGGGGGATCTGGCTAGAGACAGAGATTCTTTCAGACGGGCTGTGATGAATGTAACGTTCTGTGGGGGATCTGGCTAGAGACAGAGATTCTTTCAGACGGGATGTGGTGAATGTAACATTCTGTGGGAGATCTGGCTAGAGACAGAGATTCTTTCAGACGGGCTGTGATGAATGTAACGTTCTGTGGGGGATCTGGCTAGAGACAGAGATTCTTTCAGACGGGCTGTGGGGAATGTAACGTTCTGTGGGAGATCTGGCTAGAGACAGAGATTCTTTCAGACGGGCTGTGATGAATGTAACGTTCTGTGGGAGATCTGGCTAGAGACAGAGATTCTTTCAGACGGACTGTGGTGAATGCATCATCCTACAAATGACATGTCAACTGGCAATGAATTAATCTAGACGTACTGGAGAAACTTGAAGTGCTTGCAGGCAATGGCAGAATTCAAACTGCTGGAAACCAATGATAGCAACTGTCACTATTGTTCGCTTGTAGACCAAATGGGACTAATTGTTCATTAGTTGAAAACTAACATCACTTGACCTACTGTAAGATCACTTGACCTACTGTAACATCACTTGACCTACTGTTAGATCACTTGACCTACTGTAACATCACTTGACCTACTGTAACATCACTTGACCTACTGTAAGATCACTTGACCTACTGTAACATCACTTGACCTACTGTAACATCACTTGACCTACTGTAAGATCACTTGACCTACTGTAACATCACTTGACCTACTGTAACATCACTTGACCTTTTGTAACATCACTTGACCTACTGTAACATCACTTGACCTACTGTAACATCACTTGACCTACTGTAACTAACAAAAACTAACACCACTTGACCTACTGTAACATCACTTGACCTACTGTAACATCACTTGACCTACTGTAACTAACAAAAACTAACATCACTTGACCTACTGTAACATCACTTGACCTACTGTGACATCACTTGACTTACTTTAACTAACAAAAACTAACATCACTTGACCTACCGTAACATATAACATCACTTGACCTACTGTAACATCACTTGACCTACTGTAACATCACTTGAGCTACTGTAAGTAGCGAAAGCTAACATCACTTGACCAACTGTAACATTACTTGATCTAATGTAACTAACGAAAGTTAACATCACTTGACCTACTGTAGCATCACCTGACCTACTGTAACATCGCTTGACCTACTGTAACATCACTTGACCTAATGTAACTAACGAAAGCTAACATTACTTGACCTACTGCAACATCACTTGACCTACTGTAACATCACTTGTCCTACTGTAACTAACGAAAGCTAACATCACTTGACCTACTGTAACATCACTTGACCTACAGTAACTAAGGAAAGCTAAAATCAATTGACCTACTGTAACATCACTTGACCTACTGTAACATCGCTTGACCTACTGTAACATCACTTGCCTACTGTAACTAACGAAAGCTAACATCACTTGACCTGCTGTAACATCACTTGACCTACTGTAACATCACTTGACCTAATGTAACTAACGAAAGCTAACATCACTTGACCTACTGTAACATCACTTGACCTACTGTAACTAACGAAAGCTCACATCACTTGACCACCTGTAACATCATTTGACCTACTGTAACATCACTTGACCTACTGTAACTAACGAAAGCTAACATCACTTGACCTACTGTAACATCACTTAACCTACTGTAATATCACTTGACCTACTGTAACTAACGAAAGCTAACATCAACAACTTCTCTATCTGACCTCTTCTTTTCTATCCCCCTCACCCCTCTCCTTGTCCTTCTTTTCCTCTCTCTTGTTACCACTCTGCCCTCTCCCTCTCTGCCCCTCTCCACTCTCCCTTCAATGTCTATCTCCCTCCTCCCATTGTATCTTCCATCCTCCTTCACTCTATCATTCTCCCCTCTTTCTATTCTCCCTCCCTCTCTCTTACTTCTCCCAATCTCTTACCTCTCCCTCCTCTCCCCCATGAATGAACCTTCCACTGTTGCCCCCTTGCAGGTTTTACGTTTGGTGTCTGACCTCCGCAACCACCCCATGATCCCCCTGATGGCCAAAGGCTTCCCTGTGGTGGTCGGCTCCGACAACTTCGCTACGTGGGAGGCCCTGCCCCTGTCACATGACTTCTGTGTGGCCTTCATGACAATGTCAAGGGCAGACACCGGTCTGACCTTCCTGAAACAGCTGGCCATCAATTCTATCAGGTTTGTGCTCGTGTGTGTTTGTGTTTCTGTTTGTATGTGTTTGTGTTTCTGTTTGTGTGTTTCTGTGTTTGTACATGTCTGTGTGTGTTTGTGTTTGCGTCTGTGTGTTCTGTTTTTTTGTATGTGTTTTTGTGAGTTTTTTTAATGAGTATGTTTATGTGTTGTTTGTGTGTGTCTCTACATGTTTGTTTGGGTTTTGTATTTGTACGTGTTATTGTATGTTTGTGTTTTGTTTGTTTATATGATTAGGAGTGCTTGTATTTGTGTGTTTGTATGTATGTGTGTTGTTGTGTGTGTGATTGTATTTGTGTGTTTGTATGTATGTGTGTATGCGTGTCTGTGTGTTTTTGTGTGGGTGATTGTATTTGTGTGTGTGTCTAGGTGTGTTTATGTGTGCGTGGTTGTATTTGTGTATGTGTCTATGTGTGTTTGTGTCTATGTATATTTGTGTGTGTGCGTGTGGTTATATTTGTGCGTATGTGTCTAGGTGTGTTTATGTGTGTGTGGCTGTATTTGTGTGTATGTGTCTGAGTGTATGTTTTTATGAGTGCTTTGTGTGTCTGTGTGTTTGTATTTATGTATGTATGTTTATGTGTGAAATGTGTTTGTGTACGTGTTTATGTGCGTGTTTGTTTGTGCGTGTTTATGTGCGTGTTTATGTGCGTGTTTATGTGTGTGGACTTAGCGTTCGTGGACGTAGATGCGTTGTGTCGCTACTTTACGGCAACGCCGCGGTATCTGCACCTTTCGGCCCGGCGCATCCGTCTTCGACATTGATGAGTAAATTTTGCATTAAAATGTTTGCCCTGACAGCGGACATTTTTGACCCGCTCTTTTCTATTGTAGCTGCCAAGTGCGGGCCTCGGTAGCTGAGTTGGGAAACCCAACCGACTGGGCTATCGACGTTCGGACAACCCCACTGGGCTATTGACTTTCGGACAACCCGATTGGGCTACCGACGTTCGGACAACCCGTCTGGGCTATAGACGTTCGGACAACCCGACTGGGCTACCGACGTTCGGACAACCCGTGTTCGATTCCAGCTGGTTGCAATTGTACTCGTGGTTGAAAAAAAAATACCCCCGCGGTCGACTCAGCAGCTAGCAGAAATGGGTACCAGGGTAGTAGTACTCTGGGAAGATGAGCAATGTCGCGTCGCGTCGTGAGTTTCGATGCTTGAAGCGACACTAGCCAGAAGTCTCCGGACACTTCTGGACAGGCAGCCGAGCACATATGGGTGAAAACTCGCGCGCTAAGACGCCGGTTCAAGTCTCGTACTTGACGTTTACGTTCAGCTGCCTGTGTTCTTTAACGTGCGCGAGTACACACGGAACCGCCTGTTTTTCTGCTGTTTTCGAAAGGGCCAGACATCGAATCTCACTACCCAGAGAGGGGCAGACATCGAATATCGCTACGCAGAGAGGGGCAGACATCGAATCTCGCTACCCAGAGAGGGGCAGACATCGAATCTCGCTACCCAGAGAGGGGCAGACATCGAATCTCGCTAACCAGAGAGGGGCAGACATCGAATCTCGCTACCCAGAGAGGGGCAGACATCGAATCTCGCTAACCAGAGAGGGGCAGACATCGAATCTCGCTAACCAGAGAGGGGCAGACATCGAATCTCACTACCCAGAGAGCAGGGGAGGGAAAGTCACGAAGAAACCACGGGTTCCATTATCGATTTATTTCCACACCGATCGAACCCAGGACCATCTTGTCGGGAGGCCGACGTCTTACCTCTCGACCACCCAGTACCTTGAAATATGTTTGATTTTGATAAATTATTTGGTGATAACACTATGTCTGTGCGGAGCAGTGATAGCTCGCTGGTTAGTCAACTGGACTATAATGACAAGAGGTTGGGTTCAATTCTGATCGACGGCTTCCATGTTAATTCAGCCTTAAATAGGTACCGGACCTTTTTCTGGTAAAGTAAACCTGCACTGGCGTAATACTGACCACATTACCTACAAAATGACGTGCTGAAGGTATGTAATAAAATGTTGGCACTATCATCATGTTCCCAATACACCACGTGGCTCTACTTTTGTTATGTTTAATGTCTAGAAATTATTGTCAAAAGTAGTGAGAAGAGAGTTCATCGGTGCTGTATAGAGCCAATGCTGACCTATGGAAGTGAATCATGGACAGTAGACAAACAAATGAAAAGACGATTAGATGCCACAGAGATGGGATTCCTCAGAAGAATGTTGAAAGTTCCCAGGACAGCTAAAAAGACCAACGAGGAAATTCTCAAAAGGCCAACACAAAAAGGGAGCTCCTAGTAGATGCTCGAGTAAAGGGTTCAATCAGAAGGGTTCAGTCAGAAGGGTTCAGTCAGAAAGATGTGGGTTGCTGATTCCTGGGGGGAAAACACTTCCTTATGATGTGTTGTAAAACAGTGAGATAACCAGAGAAACACTTCCTTATGATGTGTTGTAGAACAGTGAGATAACCAGAGAAACACTTCCTTGTGATGTGTTGTAGAACAGTGAGATAACCAGAGAAACACTTCCTTATGATGTGTTGTAGAACAGTGAGATAACCAGAGAAACACTTCCTTATGATGTGTTGTAGAACAGTGACGTAACCAGAGAAACATTTCTCTTATGATATGTTGTAGAACAGTGAGATAACCAGAGAAACATTTCTCTTATGATATGTTGTAGAACAGTGAGATAACCAGAGAAACATATCTCTTATGATATGTTGTAGAACAGTGAGATAACCAGAGAAACATTTCTCTTATGATATGTTGTAGAACAGTGAGATAACCAGAGAAACATTTCTCTTATGATATGTTGTAGAACAGTGAGATAACCAGAGAAACATTTCTCTTATGATATGTTGTAGAACAGTGAGATAACCAGAGAAACATTTCTCTTATGATATGTTGTAGAACAGTGAGATAACCAGAGAAACATTTCTCTTATGATATGTTGTAGAACAGTGAGATAACCAGAGAAACATTTCTCTTATGATATGTTGTAGAACAGTGAGATAACCAGAGAAACATTTCTCTTATGATATGTTGTAGAACAGTGAGATAACCAGAGAAACATTTCTCTTATGATATGTTGTAGAACAGTGAGATAACCAGAGAAACATTTCTCTTATGATATGTTGTAGAACAGTGAGATAACCAGAGAAACATTTCTCTTATGATATGTTGTAGAACAGTGAGATAACCAGAGAAACATTTCTCTTATGATATGTTGTAGAACAGTGAGATAACCAGAGAAACATTTCTCTTATGATATGTTGTAGAACAGTGAGATAACCAGAGAAACATTTCTCTGATCTCATCCACAGATATAGCGCCATGAACGACACAGAGAAAGTAGCGGCTACAAATCTATGGCAATCCAAATGGGACATATTTGTTCAAGAAACCATTGACCGAGCTTTCTAGAAGACTTCTCGAGTCGTCACCTGGGCAGGTTAAGCAGGTGACCATATTTTTGAAACCCTAGTCCGGAACGAATTAATTTGACAAAAATTTCCCATCAACAAAATGACATTTCTTTTGTCTTTTTCAAGTGAATAAAACATACATTCAATAATACATACATTCAATAATACATACATTCAATAATACATACATTCAATAATACATATATTCAATAATACATACATTCAATAATACATATATTCAATAAAACATACATTCAATAATACATACATTCAATAATACATACATTCAATAATACATATATTCAATAAAACATATATTTTAAAATTAATGAAAACACCTAACAATATAGGCTTACAAAACGTTATCAGGAGATAAACAAAAACGAAAAGAGAAAAATGAAAAGAGAACTTCTGAACACAATTAGAACAAGACAAATGCGATTCTTAGGCCATGTTAAAAGACACAACAGCCTACTGAAAGTGATCCTGGAGGGGAAAATACAAGGTAAAAGAGGCAGAGGCAGACCAAGATTAACATGGACGAGTAACATCAAAAGATGGACAAATCAACCGATGACAACCTGCACCATCAAAGCAAAAGATAGAGCAAAATGGCGCTCCATGGTAGCCAACCTTCGTTGCGGAGACGGCACTCAATGATGATGAAACAAAAACATTAGTGATACTCGCTTAAATGGAAGGTGAAGCAGATCTGATGTACTTTTCTGATGAGTAGATTTTTTAAAACAAATCTTTCTTTGCTTGCAGCATCTTAAAAAATGCATCACATGTTTGCTCATTGTTCACTTTGGTGATCAACATGGCCTGTGTCCACACTTAGATGTGTTTTATCATTTGTCCACAAGCTGTTCATCAGGGAAAACAATCTTTCCGTTGCAGCGTTTGTTCCTGGTAGACACAAAAATAACTCTCCCAGCTTCAGAATATGTGAAATTGACACATGCCTGTTTTTGAAGTGGGAAGTCATTTCAATCCAACGCTGCCCTGGTAATGTTTTATTAATACTCCACTTATTAATTTTCTGAGAAGTCACAAACTGTTTCATGTAAACACATTCGTCATACATTTCATTTTCTGGAAAGTTGACTGAAGTTTGACTCACTAATGACGAAGATTTCTGAATATCTTCCCAAGTTGATGTTCTGTTCAACATTACCCAGCTGTAGGCCTCAAGGTTTTGTTTGACTCACTAATGATGAAGATTTCTGAATATCTTCCCAAGTTGATGTTCTGTTCAACATTACCCAGCTGTAGGCCTCAAGGTTTTGTTTGACTCACTAATGATGAAGATTTCTGAATATCTTCCCAAGTTGATGTTCTGTTCAACATTACCCAGCTGTAGGCCTCAAGGTTTTGTTTGACTCACTAATGATGAAGATTTCTGAATATCTTCCCAAGTTGATGTTCTGTTCAACATTACCCAGCTGTAGGCCTCAAGGTTTTGTTTGACTCACTAACGATGAAGATTTCTGAATATCTTCCCAAGTTAGTGTTCTGTTCAACATTACCCAGCTGTAGGCCCCAAGGTTTTTAAGATTATTTGCAGCCCATTTTTTCAAATAACTTAAAGCTGTTTCATAGAATGAAGAAACACTGGCTTTAAACTTGTTCACATCATCCTGTGGAATTCCTTCCATTTCCAACTTGTCAAGAATTAGCTTAACTCTTGATGGCAAGAAACCATCTTCCAGTTTGGACTCCTAGACAGTTCTCAACCCATTGATGTTGTCAATGACTTCAAAAACAGTGACCACCTGTCCCTCAACTTTCTGAACTGCTTCGTGGAAAGAGGATGCCTGACTGTGAACAAAAATAAGCCATGCTTCAGACAGGGGGTTTTAAAGAATTTCTGTATAAAGACTGGGCATCTGTCTTGAGACTGAAAATAAGATTTTAAAGGCAGGAACACGTGAAAAACCCTTTCAACAGCAGGCAGCAGTGCAAGCCATCTAGTCTGTGCATAACCTAAAATCTTCTGGAAGACTGTGTCCACAAACTGGCAAAACTCCTTGAGACTTTCAACTCTAACTGTGTATGATTTGAAGTGCAGATACATTTTAGCAATAATCATCTCAACATCAATAGGTAATACATTTGCAGCTGCTCAAACAGTGTTGTGGAAAATATGGCATACACAACCAACACCTACCAAACCATGTCCAAGGTTTTCTTTCAGCTTTATGAAAACATTGTTCTTTCCTTTCCTTTTGAGCGTCCCCAAAATTAGACTGTGTGTTGTCTGCACACAATGTAACTCCTTTCTAAACCTTTTTCCGTTAGACAGTCATTAATGAAACTACTAACAATATCAGATGTTTCTCCTGGCAATGACCTAAATTCTAATATTTTAACTTTCAGTCCCTTATTGTGATCAATGTATCTGACAAGCAAAGGAAAAATCTTGATTTCCTTGTGGTTGGAGGCATCTGTCAGGATGAAAATAAATGTTGAGTTTTCTAGGTCACATCTCAACTCGTTTTGAACATGGGGTGTGAACACATTTCGAATAATGGCTTCTGTTTTCGTACGTGCACAAGCAAATTTTGGTTCTAAAGTAACCTGAAGTAATTTTGATGTGCAGTCCATAGATCTAAATGTATGATTGTGTATCACTGTATGATTGTGTATCACTGTATGATTGTGTATCACTGTATGATAGGCACCTTCTGTAGCAGCTAATTGTTACTCTTTGTCACCAGTCTGTTCAGCTCGATAAAGATGTTGTTAACAACAAGCTTGATGCAGCTGTAGCGACGGCTCTCTCACACTATTTATGTGACTCTTAATATCACCGCGTCCACTATGGTTAATCGAAAACCCAGAGGCACATATACTGCATCTTACAGTGAAGTCTGATATAGACTTTTTTAGAAAGGGGTATTCAATTTGTAAATCATGATTGAAACTGCATTTACGTCTTCATGCCATTTGTTGACAATTACAAACTTTACAAGCTAACTGTAGTTTAAATAATAATTGTCTATGACTATACCTTATGCATAACAAATGTCAAGTAACTGAATAATAGCACAATGTAAATAAAATCTAATGAATGCAATATTCTCTATCACCAAACAACAACAAAAAAAAAAAGAATTAGTTCGTCGGTAAACGAAAGTATCAAAAATGAATATACAAGAATATGAAATGTCGTGGCCGCAAAGATGCTACTTGTTGAGTTTCAGTTTCAGTATACAATATTTAAAACTTGGAGCACATTTTACTGTCACTATTTCGCCAAATGAACAGCCAGTTCAACTTTTTAAACAATTTCTACACAACAACAACAACAACAACAACAACAACAACGGAATAATGCCTATTTTTAAGTGGAAGAGTCGTTTACCATATCGGCAAAATTTGTTAATGTTTGTGTCACTTATGTATTTTAACAAATCCGGGACAAAAGCTAAAAAATCGGCCACAATCGGGACAAATTTGGGACAGTAAAAAAATCTGGGATAAAGGTTGAAAAAAACAGTTAAAAAATCGGCACTGTCCCGGAAGAATCGGTACGTGTGGTCACCTTAAGGTTAAGTCAAGTAGGAATCATCACCGGGCGCGGGGAAGGGAGGGGGGTTTAAACTACTACAGACCAAATCGGGGGCCAGAATAAAGAGACGAGTACAAATACAACAGTTGATAAGTTGATAGTTCATCTGTTGATACCTGTAATGTAAATGTTCAAGCAAATAGTTCATTGTGTTGCCATGTGTCCACTACAGCTTGAGAACCGAGCCCGCGTCGAGGGATTTATCTTTCTACTTATTTTAACAAGTGCTCCAGTGGTTCTCAACTTGTCTTGCCATGGGGTCATGGAACATGTTCCAATCAAATTAGTTCTTGGAGGTCAATATAAGACATCGTTGTTGGTGATGTTGTTGGAGTCACACAAGATAAGATATCGTTGTTGGTGATGTTGTTGGAGTCACACAATATAAGACATCGTTGTTGGTGATGTTGTTGGAGTCACACAATATAAGACATCGTTGTTGGTGCTGTTGTTGGAGTCACACAAGATAAGACATCGTTGTTGGTGATGTTGTTGGAGTCACACAAGATAAGACATCGTTGTTGGTGATGTTGTTGGAGTCACACAAGATAAGACACCGTTGTTGGTGATGTTGTTGGAGTCACACAAGATAAGACATCGTTGTTGGTGATGTTGTTGGAGTCACACAAGATAAGACATCGTTGTTGGTGATGTTGTTGGAGTCACACAAGATAAGACATCGTTGTTGGTGATGTTGTTGGAGTCACACAAGGTAAGACATCGTTGTTGGTACTGTTGTTGGAGTCACACAAGATAAGACATCGTTGTTGGTGATGTTGTTGGAGTCACACAAGATAAGACATCGTTGTTGGTGATGTTGTTGGAGTCACACAAGATAAGACATCGTTGTTGGTGATGTTGTTGGAGTCACACAAGATAAGACATCGTTGTTGGTACTGTTGTTGGAGTCACACAAGATAAGACATCGTTGTTGGTGATGTTGTTGGAGTCACACAAGATAAGACATCGTTGTTGGTGATGTTGTTGGAGTCACACAAGATAAGACATCGTTGTTGGTGATGTTGTTGGAGTCACACAAGATAAGACATCGTTGTTGGTGATGTTGTTGGAGTCACACAAGATAAGACATCGTTGTTGGTGATGTTGTTGAGTCACACAAGATAAGACATCGTTGTTGGTGATGTTGTTGGAGTCACACAAGATAAGACATCGTTGTTGGTGATGTTGTTGGAGTCACACAAGATAAGACATCGTTGTTGGTACTGTTGTTGGAGTCACACAAGATAAGACACCGTTGTTGGTGATGTTGTTGGAGTCACACAAGATAAGACACCGTTGTTGGTACTGTTGTTGGAGTCACACAAGATAAGACACCGTTGATGGAGTCACACAAGACAGGATATTGTTGTTGGTGTTGTAGCTATGGCTGTTGTTGTATTCATTCTATAAAACCAAACACAGTGGATCCCAAATTGCGAGCGCTAGTCCATAATAAAACCCACATTTTATCATATTTATCATTGTGTTTGTCGATTTGCACATTTTAAATAAAATAAGATTAATCAAATAAGATTCCTAGTTAATTGTGATTATTCTGTTGATTGTTTCAGTGACAGATGTGCTACAATTGTGCCATTTTTTTCAATCTACCTACCTACCTACCTACCTACCGACCGACCTACCTACCTACCTACCTGTCTACCTATCTATCTACCTACCTACCTACCTACCTACCTACCTACCTACCTACCTACCTACCTACCCTATCCTACCCTACCCTACCCTACCCTACCCTACCCTACCCTACCCTACCCTACCCTACCCTACCCTACCCTATCCTATCCTATCCTATCCTATCCTATCTATCTATCTATCTATCTATCAATCTATCTATCTATCTATCTATCTATCTATCTATCTATCTATCTATCTATCTATCTATCTATCTATCTATCTATCTATCTATCTATCTATCTATCTATCTATCTATCTATCTATCTATCTATCTATCTATCTATCTATCTATCTATCCGTCTGTCCATCTGTCCGCCCGTCCGTCTGTCTGTCTATTGTCCTTTCGAGCCGAAGATACAGATATTGCAGAAACTCTAGACTTGTGTCCGATGATCTTTCAACTGTCAGATCTTACACAAGACCTCCATTGTGTCTCGCCACAAGGCTCTGTTCTGTGCGAGTCCCTCAATCTCAGGACCTCCATTGTGTCTCGCCACAAGGCTCTGTTCTGTGCGAGTCCCTCAATCTCAGGACCTCCATTGTGTCTCGCCACAAGGCTCTGTTCTGTGCGAGTCCCTCAATCTCAGGACCTCCATTGTGTCTCGCCACAAGGCTCTGTTCTGTGCGAGTTGCTCAATCTCAGGACCTCCATTGTGTCTCGCCACAAGGCTCTGTTCTGTGCGAGTTGCTCAATAACGGCGAAGGAGCTGATGTCTGCTGTTGTTGCCTTTTGCGTCAGTGTTCTCTTTAATGTTTCTCTTGGTCTGCCTTTTTTTCGTTTACACTCTGGTTTTTATTTTAAAAGAACAAAATTAAAATAAACACAATAATAAACACAATATTAAACACAATATTAAACACAATAATAAACACAATAATAAACACAATATTAAACACAATATTAAACACAATAATAAACACAATATCCTTGAGACTGTTGTGTCTTTGTTGAATATGTTGCAGCTTTGATTAACCTTTAGGTCCACTCAATAGTAGCACAATCAGGAAATAACGATCGCGGTGTGGAAAACAAATGTGCAGAGCTGCCGTAGAAAAATATTCTTCTATTTGGGCGTCCTCATTTACAGCGTCGAGGGGAGATATAACTTGCGGTTTTTTTGCTCTTTTGTTGGCCTCTCCTGCTGTTATGTTTCCTAGTGTTTCTAATATTCCATTAATCCATCTTTTGCTCTTCTGTTGGCCTCTCCTGCTGTTATGTTTCCTAGTGTTTCTAATATTCCATTAATCCATCTTTTACTCTTTTGTTGGCCTCTCCTGCTGTTATGTTTCCTAGTGTTTCTAATATTCCATCAATCCATCTTTTTCGTGATCCGCCCTTGAGTCTGGTGTTCTCGCGACGTTTATTAAAGGCTCGTTGTATTGTGTTTTGATCACTCTGCCTTTTCACGTGGGCAAACCACTTTATCTGTTGTTTCTTTATGTATTCTATGGCAGCAGCTATTACCAGCCTTTTTCCAGTTCTTCATTTCTGATCTTATCTCTAAGGCTCTACATCATCTCGGTAGTGGTTAATTTTCTGATTGTAGAAGGATATCGGCTCCATAAGCCGAGAAAAGGCTGACAGGAACAAATGTAAAGTTGTGTCTATACAGCGCACACTGTCATAGATTTGTAGATCTGCTCAAGGAGTCCAATAAAACAAAAACACACACACAAATAAAGGTTTTCTTAATAAATATCCGCCCCGCCCATCACCACAACCCCCTATCACACTACAAGGCTGGGGACAAATAATAATAAATGAATATTATTCTAGAGGGAAACTTCCGAGGCGATAGATCAGAGAATCAATTCAGGGGAAGAGCTATGTTTACAGAACTCGGGGAAAAAAAGTCACAAATAATCAACAAGAGAAAAAAATATTGACCAAAGCAGGATCGAACCCGTACTCAGTGGCACATCGCCTTGCCACGAAAAGACAAACGCTAGTGAACACTCATCATCATCATGTGGCATACCTGTTGGCGTAGGCGATCATGTCCCTCCACACTCTTCTATCCACAGTGCATCGTATCAGTTCTGTTGTTGACTGTTTTCCATGCCATGACACCAAGCTATCCAGTATTTTCTCTATTTGTCGTCCGCGATCTCTCTTTCCTTTTATTTTGCCAGTTGTAACCAAGTATTCCAACTTTCCTCTTCTCATGATGTGCCCGAAAAATGTTGATTGCTTCTTTCTGATGTTTTTAAGAGCTCCCTTTCTGTGTTGGCCTCTTTGAGAACTTCCTCATTGGTCTTTTTAGCTGTTCAGGGAACTTTCAACATTCTTCTGAGAAATCCCATCTCAGGGAACACTCAGCTAACTAAAAAATTAGCTTCGTAGGCAATGTCATGAGAACAACTGCGCGAAAGACATTGCCTACGAAGCTAATTTTTTTAGTTAGCTGAGTGGCAGTGTTCCCTAGCGTTTGGCTTTTCGTGGCAAGGCGCTGTGCCACTGAGTACGGGTTCGATCCTGCTTTTGGTCCATATTTTTTTCTGTTGTTGATTATTTGTTAATTTTTCCGAGTGCTGTAAACATACCTCTTCCTCTGAATTGATTTGTCTATCACACTACAAGCCCTCACTTGTCACGTGAATCCCCCATTAAACAGACCATTCGTGACTTCCTCGTTCCATGGTTCAGTCGACCCCACGATTGGCCAGGCTAAGACCAACCTCTCAATGCGTTAAGTCAGAGTTTGTGTTTGAATTAAGGGAGCTTAGTCGCGCTGACAGATTGTTATGTCACGTGACACTGCTTCCAGACGACAAGCAAAGTGCGATCACAGACGTTGGACTTTGTTCAGAGATTCTCAAAGGAGGAACTGAATAGCCCCAAAGATTAATTTGAGCGACAACTCGCCCCATCAAAATGCAGTACAGCATGTTAATAGGACCAATGGCCAACGAAGAAATCACAACTCAATCAAAATGGTTGTCCATTATCAACAATCCTAGTCCTTAGACAATGCTATCTTTTGTCGCGAGACAGTGCTATCTTTTGTCGCGAGACAGTGCTATCTTTTGTCGCGAGATAGTGCTATCTTTGTCCCAAGACAGTGCTATATGTGTTCCAAGATAGTGATATATGTGTCCCAAGATAGTGCTATCTTTGTTCCAAAATAGTGCTAATTGTTTCCCAAGACAGTGCTATCTTTTGTCGCGAGATAGTACTATCTTTGTCCCAAGACAGTGATATCTGTGTTCCAAGATAGTGTTATCTGTGTCCCGAGACAGTGTTAGCTTTGTCCCGAGACAGTGCTTTCTTTGTCCCGAGACAGTGCTTTCTTTGTCCCGAGACAGTGCTATCTTTGTCCCGAGACAGTGCTAATTTTGTCGCGAGACAGTGGTATCTGTGTCCCAGGATAGTGCTATCTGTGTTCCAAGATAGTGTTATCTGTGTCCCGAGACAGTGCTATCTTTGTCCCGAGACAGTGCTATCTGTGTCCCGAAACAGTGCTATCTTTGTCCCGAGACAGTGTTATCTTTGTCACCTGACAGTGATATCTTTGTCCCGAGACAGTGATATCTTTGTCCCGAGACAGTGATATCTTTGTCTCGAGGCAGTGATATCTTTGTCCTGAGACAGTGATATCTTTGTCCCGAGACAGTGCTATCTTTGTCCCGAGACAGTGCTATCTTTGTCCCGAGACAGGGCTATCTTTGTCCCGAGACAGTGCTATCTTTGTCCCGAGACAGTGCTATCTTTGTCCTGAGACAGTGCTATCTTTGTCCCGAGACAGTGATATCTTTGTCCCGAGACAGTGCTATCTTTGTCCCGAGACAGTGCTATCTTTGTCCCGAGACAGTGCTATCTTTGTCCCGAGACAGTGCTATCTTTGTCCCGAGACAGTGCTATCTTTGTCCCGAGACAGTGCTATCTTTGTCCCAAATATGTGTTATCTTTACTTTTTTTTACTTGAGTATCAATCAAAACCGGCAAAACGAACAAAGAAAATACGTGTTATAACAGGCGGCTAGGAAGGTTTGGAATCGTCACTTATGCAGTCGAGCAGGGCGTGCAGACCCACATTATCAACGTAATTTATCAATGCATTTTGAAAATGTTGTGACAAAATGTGGAGCGGATATGGGTAAATCCTGACTGCAATGAAATTGGTTCCATGGATAGATGAAACAGAACGATAGAACAGAACGATAGAACAGAACGATAGAACCCACAGCAAAAACTGTTTATTCGTTTCCTTGTCTTCTCGTTGGATCTCTCAATTCTTCAGACGCAGGGTACCATCACCACACAGTTTGAGAATCCTCGAAGAAGTTTAGAAAATGCAACACCTTGAATTATGTAAATCTTTCGGCACGTGACACCGGGAAACGACCTGGCAATCCAGCTTGTTCTGCCACAACGTGTGTGTTTGTATTGTCGTTGATCTCGTTCTTCATTTCATATCAACACGAACTAGCGTACCGTTGTTCTCTGATACACACTCCACGTTTTGCTGCTACCAGCTTGGAATATCTTCGTCTGGGTAAGGTAATGTATCATCTATTTGTGGTTTGTTGATGTTAGTTACAGCCGTTGTTAAGTAAGCCAAACCAATTTGGCAATACGTATTTCTGGCGTTTGACTTCTGCCTGTGCTACTACCAATGTCAAGCCAAAATTAAATAAATAGACCAAATCTGAATATGTTGGGGTGTTATTCGTGTTTAGTTTTTGTGTGCACATTTTAGTGTCCTACCGTGAACTACAAGAACTACAAGAACTACCAGCAAATCGTGGAGAACTATGACTTCCACACTATGTGCCGTCTTCGGCCCGAGAGGAAAATTAACGATTGTCCTTATAGAAATATGGGAGATACAAGACATGCCTCATTAATGGGAGATAGAAGACATGAGTCATTGATGGGAGATAGAAGACATGAGTCATTATTGGGAGATAGAAGACATACGTCATTGATGGGAGATAGAAGACATACGTCATTGATGGGAGATAGAAGACATACGTCATTGATGGGAGATAGAAGACATACGTCATTGATGGGAGATAGAAGACATGAGTCATTTTTGGGAGATAGAAGACATGCGTCATTAATGTGAGATAGAAGACATGAGTCATTAATGGGAGATAGAAGACATGAGTCATTAATGGGAGATAGAAGACATGAGTCATTAATGGGAGATAGAAGACATGAGTCATTGATGGGGGATAGAAGACATGAGTCATTAATGGGAAATAGAAGACATGAGCCATTGATAGGAGCTAGAAGACATGAGTTATTGATGGGAGATAGAAGACATGCGTCATTATTGGGAGATAGAAGACATGAGTCATTGATGGGAGATAGAAGACATGAGTCATTGATGGGAGATAGAAGACATGAGTCATTGATGGGAGATAGAAGACATGAGTCATTGATGGGAGATAGATGACATGAGTCATTAATTGGAGATAGAAGACATGCGTTATTGATGGGAGATAGAAGACATTCGTCATTGATGGGAGATAGAAGACATGAGTCATTGATGGGAGATAGAAGACATGAGTCATTATTGGGAGATAGAAGACATGAGTCATTATTGGGAGATAGAAGACATGCGTCATTAATGTGAGATAGAAGACATGAGTCATTAATGGGAGATAGAAGACATGAGTCATTAATGGGAGATAGAAGACATGAGTCATTAATGGGAGATAGAAGACATGAGTCATTGATGGGGGATAGAAGACATGCGTCATTAATGGGAAATAGAAGACATGAGCCATTGATAGGAGATAGAAGACATGAGTTATTGATGGGAGATAGAAGACATGAGTCATTAATGAGAGATAAAAGACATGCGTCATTGATGGGAGATAGAAGACATGAGTCATTAATGAGAGATAGAAGACATGCGTCATTGATGGGAGATAGAAGACATGAGTCATTGATGGGAGATAGAAGACATGCGTCATTAATGGGAGATAGAAGACATGAGTCATTATTGGGAAATAGAAGACATGCGTCATTAATGGGAGATAGAAGACATGCGTCATTGATGGGAGATAGAAGACATGAGTAATTAATGAGAGATAGAAGACATGAGTCATTAATGAGAGATAGAAGACATGAGTCATTAATGGGAGATAGAAGACATGCGTCATTAATGGGAGATAGAAGACATGAGTCATTAATGGGAGATAGAAGACATGAGTCATTAATGGGAGATAGAAGACATGCGTCATTAATGGGAGATAGAAGACATGAGTCATTAATGGGAGATAGAAGACATGAGTCATTAATGGGAGATATAAGACATGAGTCAATTATGAGAGATAGAAGACATGAGTCATTAATGAGAGATAGAAGACAGGCAGGCATGCAGACAGACAGGCAGGCAGGTACGCAGGCAGGCAGGTTACAGACAGGCATGCAGGCCGACAGGCAGGCAGGCAGACAGACAGGCAGGCAGGCCGACAGGCAGGCAGGCAGGCAGACAGGCAGGCAGACAGGCAGGCAGGCAGGCAGACAGACAGACAGGCAGGCAGGCAGGCAGACAGGCAGGCAGGCACACAGACAGACAGGCAGGCAGGCAGACAAGCAGGCGGGCAGGCAGGCAGGTAGACAGACAGGCAGGCAGGCAGACAAGCAGGCGGGCAGGCAGGCAGGTAGACAGACAGACAGACCGATCAGACCAGACAGGCAAGCAGGCAGGCAGA
Source organism: Megaustenia siamemsis (assembly GCA_032433765.1). Taxonomy (NCBI): domain Eukaryota; kingdom Metazoa; phylum Mollusca; class Gastropoda; order Stylommatophora; family Ariophantidae; genus Megaustenia; species Megaustenia siamemsis. Next base: position 1,445,219 of record JAVIAB010000024.1, read on the forward strand.
CAGACAGACAGACAGACAGGCACGCAGGCAGGCAGACAGACAAAGTCAACATCAAAGAGCTTGAATTTCTACACTTGGGCTCGTCACGAACATCAACAACTGACAGTCGGCTGGAGGAAAACAGTTGCGTCCCTGGATGGAGTTATAGCCCCTCAGCGATAGGGGAGAGAACTCGTCAATGTAAATTTATGCTCCTTGATAGAGTTAAAGCCCCTCAGAGATAGAAGAGAGAACTATCCATTGAAACATTGCCCCTTGATAGAATTCTACCTGTCGGTGTCTGGATAGTGAACTGTAGTGTACAGGAACCAGTGAAAATGATGAACTGATATGGACTACCATTGTAGCAAGGGGTAAACTTTGTGATTTCTAAGATTGTAGTAAGAGAAGTAGTGAGATTATAGAAAGAATGTAGTAGTACGTAGGTTGTAGTGAGATTATAGAAAAATACAATAGAAAAATAGATTGTAACTGATATAGCGTAGCGACAGCAGTGGTCAGTCAGCTATGGTTCGTGAAATCAGAAAGTTGAGGTAATAATTTGTCTCCTCTACAACTTTGTTAAATGATGGCTGAGAGGACGATGTCCAGGAAACGTTAGACGATGTGATGTTTAATTGTCTATATCGTCGATCTCCCTCAGGTTGTATGAAGCATCTATTGTGGTACGCGGCAGTGTGGTATCCAACTCCCCCGAAATAGTGATCTAATGAAGTAGGTACTTCGGACACCTAGGCCACTCGTGATGGAGAGAAGAGAACAGAGAGGTGTAGACTGCAGGTAGAGAACTGTCCAGCAGAAAGTGGTGACGTCATAGCACACATCTTAGACACCTGCCTTCATAAGAGAGTCCAGAGTCCTAGTCTGAATGACGTCATAGCACACATCTTAGACAGCTGCCTTCATAAGAGAGTCCAGAGTCCTAGTCTGAATGACGTCATAGCACACATCTTAGACACCTGCCTTCATAAGAGAGTCCAGAGTCCTAGTCTGAATGACGTCATAGCACACATCTTAGACAGCTGCCGTCATAAGAGAGCCCAGAGTCCTAGTCTGAATGACGTCATAGCTCACATCTTAGACAGCTGCCGTCATAAGAGAGTCCAGAGTCCTAGTCTGAATGACGTCATAGCTCACATCTTAGACAGCTGCCTTCATAAGAGAGTCCAGAGTCCTAGTCTGAATGACGTCATAGCTCACATCTTAGACAGCTGCCGTCATAAGAGAGTCCAGAGTCCTAGTCTGAATGACGTCATAGCTCACATCTTAGACAGCTGCCTTCATAAGAGAGTCCAGAGTCCTAGTCTGAATGACGTCATAGCTCACATCTTAGACAGCTGCCTTCATAAGAGAGTCCAGAGTCCTAGTCTGAATGACGTCATAGCTCACATCTTAGACAGCTGCCGTCATAAGAGAGTCCAGAGTCCTAGTCTGAATGACGTCATAGCTCACATCTTAGACAGCTGCCTTCATAAGAGAGTCCAGAGTCCTAGTCTGAATGACGTCATAGCACACATCTTAGACAGCTGCCGTCATAAGAGAGTCCAGAGTCCTAGTCTGAATGACGTCATAGCACACATCTTAGACAGCTGCCGTCATAAGAGAGTCCGGAGTCCTAGTCTGAATGACGTCATAACACAAATAAACTTGTCATTTTCTAGGTCGAGATTAAATCTTTAGTTTAACTATTCACTGTCCATGCTTCTGCGATATACATGAAGATGGGAAATACGCGAATAGAGTTACAAAATGTAGAGCTGTAAATAGGTACTGCCTGAGCTGGCAGAAATGGATTGATTGTTGAAGAAATTAGTGAGAACTTGAACTGACGTGGGCAACTTGAAACGAGAACTATTTTTTTTTTCTGAAAGATGCATGCTACCTATGGGGCACCCTGAATCTTGTACTTCAAGTTGCCTCCGAGATAGAACCGACCACTGCCTTCCTGTCTGACTGACACGTCTCTGTCTCTTCATTCATCTGAGCGGAATCTCTGGAGACCTCCAAGAGCAGAGCGTGTCCCAGTATGTTCCACCTTCGCTACCCCAGAAGCAGAGATTACATGACCTGGGATGAAATTGGGTACGTAACCTACAGTGATTTTTATTGCGTTGAATCAATTGTCATTTTAAATTTGAATGTTATTTTACTAGTTCTCAGCGATGACAAGTGACATATCCAACATTTTGTATGTTAATGTTCTTTCAAGTAATGGTCATATCGAAGAAACAATCATCACCATCATGCAACATACAAATAAACAGCATAAATCTGAAACAAGGGCAATGCGTCAAATACTTGGGCACAATAATAACATCAGATGGAAGATGTACCACAGAAATGAAAAGTAGAATAGCTCAGGCCAAAATAGAATTTCAGAAAATGAAAAATATCTTATGCAACAAATCTATGTCAATAGAAATGAGAAAGAGAGTTCATCGGTGCTATATAGAACCAATTCTGACCTATTAAAGCGAATCATGACCAGTAAACAAACAAGTGAAAAGATAAATAGAGGCCACAGAGATGGGATTTCTCAGAAGAATGTTGAAAGTTCCCTGGACAGCTAAAAAGACCAATGAAGAAATTCTCAAAGAGGCCAACACAAAAAGGGAGCTCCTAAAAAACATCAGAAAGAAACAATCAACATTTTGTGGGCACATCATGAGAAGAGCAAAGTTGGAATACTTGGTTACATATGAAAAAATAAAAGGAAAGAGAGGTCACGGACGACAAAGAAAGAAAATACTGGATAGCTTGGTGTCATGGCATGGAAAACAGTCAACAGCAGAACTGATACGATGCACTGTAGATAGAAGACTGTGGAAGGACATGATCGCCTACGCCAACCGGTATGGCACATGATGATGATGATTGTTCATTCTATTCTATTCATGAAATCAGTTTCGTTTTAGTAGGGGTATCCCCATATCCGCTCCACCGTCCGACCAGGAATTCTCGAAGCGTATACAATCTGATAGTTCCTGTAAGGTGTTACTCTTATAGTTCGTCCACAAATTCGTGCCAACAGAGCTGATCAATTATCTCGGAAACTGTTTGATGAATTTCTGTCATTCTTTTTCATGAAATCTTATTTTTTCACCGACCTTCAGTCGGTTTTGCCCTACTCTCATGCATTTAGAAAAGATTTTTGTTTATTTGAGGTATATAAAAATATGATTTTCTTACTTGTCCTAAATTTTAAGATTCTACAATACCCATATTTGTTGTAATCAACTCGCCTATTAAAAAGGCAAATTTTACATGCACACCACACAATCTTAGCACCGTTTCGCACTCTTAACTTTTTAAGACGGAACGCCACTCCGATGTTTTTTTTGTTTTTTTTTTGTTTGTTTTTGTTTGTAATTTCATTTCCGGTTTCTTGTTAAATTGGTCCAGAGGCGTATTTTGACAAAATATTTACTATTAATAAATATTCCTGCATGTGTGATAATTTGTAAGCTGTTGTGAAGTGACTACTTGATTTTTAAAACCATGAAGAGTTTAAAGTGTAGATTCATCACTATGCAAAAGGTAACTGTGTTATTGTACATGCACTTTTGCAAGGAATCTAAAAGGGGTAGGTTATATTACTATTAAATGTAATACGGATACGCCTTTGGCTTGCATTGTTAGAACATTAACATAATTTACATTAAAATCTAATGTTTAGAGCACGCAGTTTGATATTTTCTTAAAATTATATAACAAAAAAAACAATTTGTGCAAAATTCAGACTACCTTTGTACTTAAATGTTATCAAATCTGAAGGTCGGTGAAAAAATAAGATTTCATGAAAAGAATTACAGAAATTCATCAGTTTCTGAGATAATTGATCAACTCTGTGGGCACGAATTTGTGAACAAACTATAGAAACATCTGCATTCCATACAAAACACTCTGGATCGACGAGATACAATTCCCACATTTAGACTCCTCAGTCTCTCAATATATACATCATTGTCTCACCCATTCTCCTCCTCAGTCTCTCAATCTATACATCATTGTCCCACCCATTCTCCTCCTCGGTCTCTCAATATATACATCATTGTCCCACCCATTCTCCTCCTCGGTCTCTCAATATATACATCATTGTCCCACCCATTCTCCTCACTCTCTCAATATATACATCAATGTCCCACCCATTCTCCTCCTCGGTCTCTCAATATATACATCATTGTCCCAACAATTCTCCTCCTCGGTCTCTCAATATATACATCAATGTCCCACCCATTCTCCTCCTCAGTCTCTCAATATATACATCATTGTCCCAACAATTCTCCTCCTCGGTCTCTCAATATATACATCAATGTCCCACCCATTCTCCTCCTCAGTCTCTCAATATATACATCAATGTCCCACCCATTCTCCTCCTCAGTCTCTCAATATATACATCATTGTCTCACCCATTCTCCTCCTCAGTCTCTCAATATATACATCAATGTCCCACCCATTCTCCTCCTCAGTCTCTCAATATATACATCATTGTCCCACCCATTCTCCTCCTCAGTCTCTCAATATATACATCAATGTCCCACCCATTCTCCTCCTCAGTCTCTCAATATATACATCAATGTCCCACCCATTCTCCTCCTCAGTCTCTCAATATATACATCATTGTCCCAACAATTCTCCTCCTCGGTCTCTCAATATATACATCATTGTCCCAACAATTCTCCTCCTCAGTCTCTCAATATATACATCATTGTCCCAACAATTCTCCTCCTCGGTCTCTCAATATATACATCATTGTCCCAACAATTCGCCTCCTCAGTCTCTCAATATGTACAACATTGTCCCACCCATTCTCCTCCTCAGTCTCTCAATATATACATCCTTGTCTCACCAATTTCCCTCCTCAGTCTCTCAATATATACAACATTGTCCCACCATTTCTCCTCCTTTTCTCTTATGGAATGAAGAACAAACTTGGAGATGTCCTCTTTGTCCAGAGTAAGGCCACACTCAGTGCCAGAGCTGCCAGCGAGCTTATCGACTATTGAATGTTCAGTCAAACAAGACAAAGACTGGTAAAAAGACAAGACTACTGGTCTAGTTAAATAGACATATTTTTGTCAAATGCTTTGGTATAATCTATGAAACATAGATATAGATCTGTTTTCACCTCAATGGCTCTTTTTTTCCCGTACCTCTACCTCCAACAAAAACACATTGTTCATCGCTAATTTCTGGACTGATTTTGTTTCACGCTCTTCGCATGATGATTCTTAGTAATATCTTAGTCATATGACTCATAAGGCTTGTTGTGCGATAATCATCGCATTCAATCGCACCCGATTTCTTTGGTAGAGCTATGAATATTGATTTGAGCATGTCGTCTGGTATATATCCGCTGTTGTAGATATCATTCAATATTTTTTTTAATTTTCTTTCTATTCCAAAATCACCCATGGCTTCAATCTCTTCTTTAGTTATATTATCTGGTCCAGGAGCTTGTCCTGCTTTCATATTGCGCAAGGCGTCATCCACTTCTTCTTTGAGTATTTCTGGTCCTTCCCCATTATCCTTAATATTTACTTCTGTTCGTTCATCATAATAAAGATCTTTAATGTATTCTGTCCATCGTTCCCTTATGCTTTCTTGTTCAATCAACAGTTCGCCTTCCTTTGATCTTAAACATCCAGTTTTTGTTTGCGTTTTCCTGTTAATTGTTTAGTTTGTTTATAGATAGCTGTGGCATCTCGTTTCTGAACGTGAAAGAGGGGTACGTATCATCTTGGGGCAGAAAGAGCAAAAACAGTGAAATGCTTTTGGCCAGTATCTGAAAGAGTCCTTTAAGTGAAACTGAATGGAAAGCCAATAGATATCAATCTTATACAAGTGTATGCACCAACAACAGACAGTCTAGAGGAAACAGTTGATAAATTTTAGGACAGCCTTAATTAGGCACTTCGTCAATGCAAACTACATGACAACACCATAGTTCTAGGGGATCTCAATACAAACTACATGACAGCACCAAAGTTCTAGGGGATCTCAATACAAACTACATGACAGCACCATAGTTCTAGGGGATCACAATACAAACTACATGACAACACCATAGTTCTAGGGGATCACAATACAAACTACATGACAACACCATAGTTCTAGGGGATCTCAATACAAACTACATGACAGCACCATAGTTCTAGGGGATCACAATACAAACTACATGACAACACCATAGTTCTAGGGGATCTCAATACAAAGGTAAGAAAGGAAAGAGTTGAGGAAGTAGTTGGTTATTATGGCTTAGTCGAGAGAATGAAAGACGATAAGCGATTCATATTCTAGCTGCAAGCATTGCTAGACTAGCGCCAGCTAGGAACCCACAGGAAGGGGGAAAACGAAAGGGAAATCTAGTCAGACATGAAGGTGAAGCCTTGAGATAGAGACCAGGAGGGTAAGTGTCATCTAGAGATAAGACAGCGAGGGAGAGAACGGACTGGAGAGCTTTTTTTGATACAATGGTCGGTCAAAAGGCAGAGACAGGGCTGACTTGAGACAATCTCAGCGCCAAGATAATAGCCTAGAAGCTGCTAGAGGCGATGTTAACTTTCTATCACTAGAGACGATGTTAACTTTCTATCTCTAAAGACGATTTTAACTTTCTATCACTAGAGACGATGTTAACTTTCTATCATTAGAGACATGTTAACTTTCTATCACTAGAGGCGATGTTAACTTTCTATCATTAGAGACATGTTAACTTTCTATCACTAGAGACATGTTAACTTTCTATCACTAGAGACGATATTAACTTTCTATCACTAGAGACGATGTTAACTTTCTATCACTAGAGGCGATGTTAACTTTCTATGACTAGAGACGATGTTAACTTTCTATCACTACAGACATGTTAATTTTCTATCACTAGAGACGATGTTAACTTTAAATCACTAGTGACGATGTTAACTTGCTATCACTAGAGACGATGTTAACTTGCTATCACTAGAGACAATGTTAACTTTCTATTATTAGAGACATGTTAACTTTCTATCACTAGAGACGATGTTAACTTTCTATCACTAGAGGCGATGTTAACTTTCTATCACTAAAGACGATGTTAACTTCCTATCACTAGAGACGATGTTAACTTTCTATTACTTAAGACGATGTTAACTTTCTATCTCTAAAGACGATGTTAACTTTCTATCACTAGAGACGATGTTAACTTTCTATCACTAGAGGCGATGTTAACTTGCTATCTCTAAAGACAATGTTAACTTTCTATCACTAGAGACGATGTTAACTTTCTATCACTAGAGACGATGTTAAATTTCTATCACTAGAGACGATGTTAACTTCCTATCACTAGAGACGATGTTAACTTTCTATTACTTAAGACGATGTTAACTTTCTATCACTAAAGACGATGTTAACTTACTATCACTAGAGACGATGTTAACTTTCTATTACTTAAGACGATGTTAACTTTCTATCTCTAAAGACAATGTTAACTTTCTATCACTAGAGACGATGTTAACTTTCTATCACTAGAGACGATGTTAAATTTCTATCACTAGAGACGATGTTAACTTTCTATCACTAGAGACGATGTTACCTTTCTATCACTAGAGACGATGTTAACTTTCTATCACTAGAGACGATGTTAACTTTCTATCACTAGAGGCGATGTTAACTTTCTATCACTAGAGACGATGTTAACTTTCTATCACTAGAGACGATGTTAACTTTCTATCACTAGAGGCGATGTTAACTTTCTATCACTAGAGGCGATGTTAACTTTCTATCACTAGAGACGATGTTAACTTTCTATCACTAGAGACGATGTTAACTTTCTTCCACTAGAGACAATGTTAACTTTCTATCTCTAAAGACAATGTTAATTTTCTATCACAAGAGACATGTTAACTTTCTATCACTAGAGACGATGTTAATTTTCCATCACTAGAGATGATGTTAATTTTCCATCACTAGAGGCGATGTTAACTTTCTATGACAGTAGACGATGTTAACTTTCTATCACTAGAGACGATGTTAACTTTCTATCACTAGAGGCGATGTTAACTTTCTATCACTAGAGACGATGTTAACTTTCTATCACTAGAGGCGATGTTAACTTTCTATCACTAAAGGCGATGTTAACTTTCTATCACTAGAGACGATGTTAACTTTCTATCACTAGAGACGATGTTAACTTTCTATCACTAGAGGCGATGTTAACTTTCTATCACTAAAGACGATGTTAACTTCCTATCACTAGAGACGATGTTAACTTTCTATTACTTAAGACGATGTTAACTTTCTATCTCTAAAGACGATGTTAACTTTCTATCACTAGAGACGATGTTAACTTTCTATCACTAGAGGCGATGTTAACTTGCTATCTCTAAAGACAATGTTAACTTTCTATCACTAGAGACGATGTTAACTTTCTATCACTAGAGACGATGTTAAATTTCTATCACTAGAGACGATGTTAACTTCCTATCACTAGAGACGATGTTAACTTTCTATTACTTAAGACGATGTTAACTTTCTATCACTAAAGACGATGTTAACTTACTATCACTAGAGACGATGTTAACTTTCTATTACTTAAGACGATGTTAACTTTCTATCTCTAAAGACAATGTTAACTTTCTATCACTAGAGACGATGTTAACTTTCTATCACTAGAGACGATGTTAAATTTCTATCACTAGAGACGATGTTAACTTTCTATCACTAGAGACGATGTTACCTTTCTATCACTAGAGACGATGTTAACTTTCTATTACTTAAGACGATGTTAACTTTCTATCACTAGAGACGATGTTAACTTTCTATCACTAGAGACGATGTTAACTTTCTATCACTAGAGACGATGTTAACTTTCTATCACTAGAGGCGATGTTAACTTTCTATCACTAGAGGCGATGTTAACTTTCTATCACTAGAGACGATGTTAACTTTCTATCACTAGAGACGATGTTAACTTTCTTCCACTAGAGACAATGTTAACTTTCTATCTCTAAAGACAATGTTAATTTTCTATCACAAGAGACATGTTAACTTTCTATCACTAGAGACGATGTTAATTTTCCATCACTAGAGATGATGTTAATTTTCCATCACTAGAGGCGATGTTAACTTTCTATGACAGTAGACGATGTTAACTTTCTATCACTAGAGACGATGTTAACTTTCTATCACTAGAGGCGATGTTAACTTTCTATCACTAGAGACGATGTTAACTTTCTATCACTAGAGGCGATGTTAACTTTCTATCACTAGAGGCGATGTTAACTTTCTATCACTAGAGACGATGTTAACTTTCTATCACTAGAGACGATGTTAACTTTCTATCACTAGAGGCGATGTTAACTTTCTATCACTAGAGACGATGTTAACTTTCTATCTCTAAAGACGATGTTAACTTTCTATCATTAGAGACGATGTTAACTTTCTATTACTTGAGACGATGTTAACTTTCTATCATTAGAGACGATGTTAACTTTCTATTACTTGAGACGATCGCAGAGAGACGAAACTAGCCTAGAAGCTGGTAGAGACGATGTTAACAATGTGACGTTTTTGTTGTTTACTTGCAGGTGTCTGTGCAGAGCTTTAGGGGTGAGTCTGTTCTGTGCTGGTGTGAGGTCTTTGGTGATCTGTGGTCTGTCGTGGTCTGTAGTGGTTTGTGGTGATATGTAGTGGTTTGTGGTGATCTGTGGTCTGTCATGGTTTGTGGTGATCTGTGGTCTGTAGTGGTTTGTGGTGATCTGTGGTCTGTAGTGGTTTGTGGTGATCTGTAGTCTATCGTGGTCTGTTGTGGTGATCTGTGGTCTGTCGTGGTTTGTGGTGGTCTGTAGTTGGCTATGGTGTGTGGTGGTCTGTAGTTGGCTGTGTAATGTGGTGGTCTGTAGTTGGCTATGGTATGTGGTGGTCTGTAGTTGGCTATGGTTTGTGGTGGTCTGTAGTTGGCTGTGGTATGTGGTGGCCTGTAGTTGGCTGTGGTATGTGGTGGCCTGTAGTTGGCTGTGGTATGTGGTGGTCTGTAGTTGGCTATGGTATGTGGTGGTCTGTAGTTGGCTGTGGTTTGTGGTGGTCTGTAGTTGGCTATGGTATGTGGTGGTCTGTAGTTGGCTATGGTATGTGGTGGTCTGTAGTTGGCTATGGTATGAGGTGGTCTGTAGTTGGCTGTGGTATGTGGTGGTCTGTAGTTGGCTGTGGTATGTGGTGGTCTGTAGTTGGCTATGGTATGTGGTGGTCTGTAGTTGGCTATGGTATGTGGTGGTCTGTAGTTGGCTATGGTATGTGGTGGTCTGTAGTTGGCTATGGTATGTGGTGGTCTGTAGTTGGCTGTGGTATGTCGTAGTCTGTAGTAAATGTGTTATGTGGTGGTTTGTAGTGGTCTGTAGTGTACGTGGTCTGTGGTGGTATGTCGTGGTCTGTAGTAAGTGGTCTGTGGTATGTGGTGGTCTGTAGTTGGCTGTGGTATGTGGTGGTCTGTAGTATATTTGGTCTTTGGTATGTCGTGGTCTGTAGTAAATGTGGTATGCGGTGGTATGTAGTGGTCTGTAGTGTACGTGGTCTGTGGTGGTATGTAGTGCCTGTGTTGCAGGAAGAAATGGAAGCTCGAAATTTTGACAAATGGTGACTGTTTTGATAAGTTCCCTAGAAGATGGGAGCAATTTTAGGGAAGGTAGAAAGAGAAAGAAAGCCATAGAGGGAGAGAGAGAGAGAGAGAAAGAGAGAGAGAAAGTGGTGTTCATTTATCAACGTAATCCTTATACTAGAAGGAAAAAATAGCTTTACTAACATTTGCAAATTTCAGCATCCAGTGTGTTAGTTCACAGCCACACCTCTAGACGTCCAATATGAGACCGGTGATGGTCACACATCTAGACGTCCAATATGAGACCGCTGATGGTCACACATCTAGACGTCCAATATGAGACCAGTGATGGCCACACCTCTAGACGTCCAATATGAGACCGGTGATGGTCACACATCTAGACGTCCAATATGAGACCGGTGATGGTCACACCTCTAGACGTCCAATATGAGACCGGTGATGGCCACACCTCTAGACGTCCAATATGAGACCGGTGATGGCCACACCTCTAGACGTCCAATATGAGACCGGTGATGGCCACACCTCTAGACGTCCAATATGAGACCGGTGATGGCCACACCTTTAGACGTCCAATATGAGACCGGTGATGGCCACACCTCTAGACGTCCAATATGAGACCGGTGATGGTCACACTTCTAGACGTCCAATATGGTACCTGTGATGGCCACACCTCTAGACGTCCAATATGAGACCGGTGATGGTCACACTTCTAGACGTCCAATATGGTACCTGTGACGGTCACACCTCTAGACGTCCAATATGAGACCGGTGATGGTCACACTTCTAGACGTCCAATATGGTACCTGTGACGGTCACACCTCTAGACGTCCAATATGGTACCTGTGATGACCACACCTCTAGACGTCCAATATGAGACCGGTGATGGTCACACTTCTAGACGTCCAATATGAGACCGGGGATGGTCACACTTCTAGACGTCCAATATGAGACCGGTGATGGTCACACCTCTAGACGTCCAATATGGTACCTGTGACGGTCACACCTCTAGACGTCCATATGAGACCGGTGATGGTCACACCTCTAGACGTCCAATAAGGTACCTGTGATGGTCACACTTCTAGACGTCCAATATGGTACCTGTGACGGTCACATCTCTAGACGTCCAATATGAGACCGGTGATGGTCACAGTTTAATAGATTTTGAAGCTGAAACACCAGCAGCAGAATTAGATGTAAATTTAGATGACTTCACCTTGAGTGAAATAGAAACCACCTTAAAGCTAATGACCAATAACAAGGCTGCTGGAGAGGATAAGTTAACAGCTGAGATCCTCAAGGCAATTGATAGCCATAATTTAATACATCTCCAAAAAATGTTCAACATCATTTGGAAAACAGAGAAGACGCCTCATAAATGGAAAAAAGGAATCATTGTTAAGATCCCAAAAAAGGGCAATCTTAGAGATTGTAACAATTGGAGAGGCGTGACACTTTTGTCAGTTGCCTCAAAATTATTCTGTAAAATCATCCTAAATAGAATAAAGGATTCAATAGATACAGTAATGCGTGAAGAACAGGCTGGGTTTAGAAAAGGGAGAAGCTGTCTTGACCACATTTTCACTCTACGACTTATATTGGAGGAACACACTGAAAAGCAAAAACCTTTTGTACTTAACTTCATCGACTTCAAAAAAGCATTTGATAGTATTCATAGAGATTCTTTGTGGAAAATTCTGAAGCAATATGGCTTACCATCAATAATCATAAATATTATCAAAGACATGTATGATGGTTACACATGTGCAGTTCGAACAGAGGAAGGACTGAGCGAATGTTTCCCAATAGAAACTGGGGTTAAACAAGGATGTATTTTATCGCCCTTGTTATTTGGAATTGTTATGGACTTCATAATGAAGAAATGCTGCACTGGTAATAAAGGCATCGAATGGATACAAGGAGACCATTTGGAGGACCTGGACTTTGCTGATGACATAGTTCTCATCAGCAATCAGATAAAAACGATGCAGGAAAACACAAATGAACTATCATCAATAGCCAGCAAAATTGGGCTTGAGGTCAATCATGAAAAGACTAAAGTCATGAAAAGTTTAATTCCAACAAGTGACAAAATATACATGGAAAACAAACCAGTAGAAGAGATCGATCACTTCATCTATCTTGGAAGTCACATTGATCGAGAAGGGGATACGAGCAAAGAAATTAGAATCAGACTGGCTAAAGCAGCAATGTCTTTCAGAAGCCTTGAAAAGTTGTGGAAATCAAAACTCATTAGCACAAACACAAAACTTAGGCTATTCAAATCAAATGTACTATCAACCCTTACGTATGCGTGTGAAAGCTGGAAAACAACAAGAGATATAGAAACAAAGTTGAACGCATTCGAAAATAAATGTCTAAGGAAAATACTTGGTATAGAATGGAACGAATTCAAAACAAACGAGGAAATTAGAGAAATCGCCAATCAACCACTAATATCTTCAGTAATAAAGAAAAGACGATGGTCATACGTTGGACATGTGATGAGAAGAGATAATAATCGAATTGCAAAGCAAGCCCTCATATGGGAAACAACAGGTAAAAGAAAAAGAGGAAGACCCAGGGAGACACTGAGAAGAACATTGATGAGAGAGGCAAGAGCAGCAGGAATCGGCTCCCTCAATGAGATAGAACTGCTTGCACAGAACAGAGACAGATGGCGAGATTTGATAAAATATCTTTAAAAGAAAACTGCTAGAACAAAAATTCATATAGGAGAAGGTGTATCTTGGTCTACGCCCTATGGGCGGTTACGGCTCGAAAGGTCAATAGATAGATAGATAGATGGTCACACTTCTAGACGTCCAATATGGTACCTGTGACGGTCACACCTCTAGACGTCCAATATGAGACCGGTGATGGCCACACCTCTAGACGTCCAATATGAGACCGGTGATGGTCACACTTCTAGACGTCCAATATGAGACCGGTGATGGCCACACCTCTAGACGTCCAATATGAGACCGGTGATGGCCACACCTCTAGACGTCCAATATGAGACCGGTGATGGTCACACTTCTAGACGTCCAATATGAGACCGGTGATGGTCACACTTCTAGACGTCCAATATGAGACCGGTGATGGTCACACCTCTAGACGTCCAATATGGTACCTGTGACGGTCACACCTCTAGACGTCCAATATGAGACCGGTGATGGTCACACCTCTAGACGTCCAATAAGGTACCTGTGATGGTCACACTTCTAGACGTCCAATATGGTACCTGTGACGGTCACACCTCTAGACGTCCAATATGAGACCGGTGATAGTCACACTTCTAGACGTCCAATATGGTACCTGTGACGGTCACACCTCTAGACGTCCAATATGAGACCGGTGATGGCCACACCTCTAGACGTCCAATATGAGACCGGTGATGGTCACACTTCTAGACGTCCAATATGAGGCCGGTGATGGCCACACCTCTAGACGTCCAATATGAGACCGGTGATGGCCACACCTCTAGACGTCCAATATGAGACCGGTGATGGTCACACTTCTAGACGTCCAATATGGTACCTGTGATGTTACTTCTCTAGATGTCCAATATGGTACCTGTGATGTTACTTCTCTAGACGTTCAATATGGTACCTGTGATGTTACTTCTCTAGATGTCCAATATGGTACCTGTGATGTTACTTCTCTAGATGTCCAATGTGGTACCTGTGATGGCCACACCTCTAGGCGTCCAATATGGTACCTGTGATGGCCACACCTCTAGACGTCCAATATGAGACCGGTGATGGCCACACCTCTAGACGTCCAATATGAGACCGGTGATGGTCACACTTCTAGACGTTCAATATGGTACCTGTGATGTTACTTCTCTAGATGTCCAATATGGTACCTGTGATGTTACTTCTCTAGATGTCCAATGTGGTACCTGTGATGGCCACACCTCTAGGCGTCCAATGTTGTACCTGTGATGGCCACACCTCTAGGCGTCCAATATGGTACCTGTGATGGCCACACCTCTAGGCGTCCAATATGGTACCTGTGATGGCCACACTCTAGGCGTCCAATATGAGACCGGTGACGGCCACACCTCTAGACGTCCAGTATTAATAGGTTCAAAAGACAGCATTGATCAGCTCAAGGTTGGCGACATCTCCATACAGCTTGTCCTGGTACGGTACCGGTGATGACCCCAAGAACCTTCTCTGTCCATCCTGGGCATGCTTGTAGCAGATGTCCAGCAGTCATTAGTCCTGTTCCACAGTCATATTCATCAATAATAAATAAGAGTAAATAGTCAACTTGTTAGATTGACATATATGTCAATAATGTTGAAACTGACAATCTCCCCGGGTCAGATCTTGCCAGACATGCAGGTCTGTTGTCAGACATACACTAGCAGACTTCTATTGGCAGAAAACACAAGCATGAAACTTGTGTCTTACTTTCATGGCCCACAATGTGTTCAGATGTGGCAAGTAGATCTCTCTGTAGATAGAACTCTCTTGACATCAATAACATGAGTGTGATAGCCCACAATGTCTTTAGGTGTGGCAAGTAGATCTCTCTGTAGATAGAACTCTCTTGACATCAATAACATGAGTGTGATAGCCCACAATGTCTTTAGGTGTGGCAAGTAGATCTCTCTGTAGATAGAACTCTCTTGACATCAATAACATGAGTGTGATAGCCCACAATGTCTTTAGGTGTGGCAAGTAGATCTCTCTGTAGATAGAACTCTCTTGACATCAATAACATGAGTGTGATAGCCCACAATGTCTTTAGGTGTGGCAAGTAGATCTCTCTGTAGATAGACCTCTCTTGACATCAATAACATGAGTGTGATAGCCCACAATGTCTTTAGGTGTGGCAAGTAGATCTCTCTGTAGATAGAACTCTCTTGACATCAATAACATGAGTGTGATAGCCCACAATGTCTTTAGGTGTGGCAAGTAGATCTCTCTGTAGATAGAACTCTCTTGACATCAATAACATGAGTGTGATAGCCCACAATGTCTTTAGGTGTGGCAAGTAGATCTCTCTGTAGATAGAACTCTCTTGACATCAATAACATGAGTGTGATAGCCCACAATGTCTTTAGGTGTGGCAAGTAGATCTCTCTGTAGATAGAACTCTCTTGACATCAATAACATGAGTGTGATAGCCCACAATGTCTTTAGGTGTGGCAAGTAGATCTCTCTGTAGATAGAACTCTCTTGACATCAATAACATGAGTGTGATAGCCCACAATGTCTTTAGGTGTGGCAAGTAGATCTCTCTGTAGATAGAACTCTCTTGACATCAATAACATGAGTGTGATAGCCCACAATGTCTTTAGGTGTGGCAAGTAGATCTCTCTGTAGATAGAACTCTCTTGACATCAATAACATGAGTGTGATAGCCCACAATGTCTTTAGGTGTGGCAAGTAGATCTCTCTGTAGATAGAACTCTCTTGACATCAATAACTTGAGTGTGATAGCCACAATGTCTTCAGGTGTGGCAAGTAGATCTCTCTATTGATAGAACTCTCTTGACATCGATAACTTGAGTGTGATAGCCCACGATATGTTCAGATGTGGCAAGTAGATCTCTCTGTAGATGATAACTCTCTTGACATCAATAACTTGAGTGTGATAGCCCACAATGTCTTCAGGTGTGGCAAGTAGATCTCTCTATTGATAGAATTCTCTTGACATCAATAACTTGAGTGTGATAGCCCACAATGTCTTCAGGTGTGGCATGTAGATCTCTCTGTAGATATAACTCTCTTGACATCAATAACTTAGGTGTGACAGCCGACAATGTCTTCAGGTGTGGCAAGTAGATCTCTCTGTAGATAGAACTCTCTTGACATCGAGAACTTGAAATGTGACAGCCCACAATAATATTAAAATGGTGATGCTGTGTTCTATAATTAGAACATACATCTTGGACAGCAGGTCAAAGGTAAACGTTTTCAGAATGTTACACCCTGTCATCATACTCAGAATGTTACACCCTGTCATCATACTTAGAATGTGGGTTGTTATACAGTGTCATCATGCTCAGTATGTGGGATGTTACACCCTGTCATCTTACTCAGAATGTGGGATGTTACACCCTGTCATCATGCTCAGAATGTGGGATGTTACACCCTGTCATCTTACTCAGAATGTGGGATGTTACACCCTGTCATCTACTGAGAATGTGGGATGTTACACCCTGTCATCTTACTCAGAATGTGGGATGTTACACCCTGTCATCATACTCAGAATGTGGGATGTTACACCCTGTCATCTTACTCAGAATGTAGGATGTTACACTCTGTCATCTTACTCAGAATGTAGGATGTTACACCCTGTCATCTTACTCAGAATGTAGGATGTTACACCCTGCCATCCGTTTATGACTCCACAGTTAGCTAATCCACGGGTGTTCACATCTCTTAGATATATCGTGAATGTGAAGTTGAGTTTCACTTCAGGTGTCAGATTTTTTTTCTGAAATAACTTCACCTTGTGTTCACTTTTGGTTGTAATTTTAAATACATTTTTTTGGAATTTCTCTTCCGATTTCGGATAATTTGTAACGTCCGTGACCGACTGTGTGACGTCCGTGACCGACTGTGTAACGTCCATGACCGACTGTGTAGCGTCCATGACCGACTGTGTAGCGTCCATGACCGACTGTGTAGCGTCCATGACCGACTGTGTAGTGTCCATGACCGACTGTGTAGCGTCCATGACCGACTGTGTAGCGTCCATGACCGACTGTGTAACGTCCATGACCGACGGTGTAACGTCCATGACCGACTGTGTAGCGTCCATGACCGACTGTGTAACGTCCATGACCGACTGTGTAGCGTCCATGACCGACTGTGTAGCGTCCATGACCGACTGTGTAGCGTCCATGACCGACTGTGTAGCGTCCATGACCGACTGTGTAACGTCCATGACCGACGGTGTAACGTCCATGACCGACTGTGTAGCGTCCATGACCGACTGTGTAACGTCCATGACCGACTGTGTAGCGTCCATGACCGACTGTGTAGCGTCCATGACCGACTGTGTAGCGTCCATGACCGACTGTGTAGCGTCCATGACCGACTGTGTAACGTCCATGACCGACTGTGTGACGTCCATGACCGACTGTGTAACGTCCGTGACCGACTGTGTAACGTCCATGACCGACTGTGTAACGTCCATGACCGACTGTGTGACGTCCGTGACCGACTGTGTGACGTCCGTGACCGACTGTGTAGCGTCCATGACCGACTGTGTAACGTCCATGACCGACTGTGTAGCGTCCATGACCGACTGTGTAGCGTCCATGACCGACTGTGTAACGTCCATGGCCGACTGTGTAGCGTCCGTGACCGACGGTGTGACGTCCATGACCGACTGTGTAGCGTCCGTGACCGACGGTGTGACGTCCATGACCGACTGTGTAACGTCCATGACCGACTGTGTAACGTCCATGACCGACTGTGTTAGCGTCCATGACCGACTGTGTAACGTCCATGACCGACTGTAGCGTCCGTGACCGACGGTGTGACGTCCATGACCGACTGTGTAGCGTCCGTGACCGACGGTGTGACGTCCATGACCGACTGTGTAACGTCCATGACCGACTGTGTAACGTCCATGACCGACAGTGTAACGTCCGTGACCGACTGTGTAGCGTCCATGACCGACTGTGTAGCGTCCATGACCGACTGTGTAGCGTCCATGACCGACTGTGTAGCGTCCATGACCGACGGTGTGACGTCCATGACCGACTGTGTAGCGTCCATGACCGACTGTGTGACGTCCATGACCGACTGTGTAGCGTTCATGACCGACTGTGTAGCGTCCATGACCGACTGTGTAGCGTCCATGACCGACGGTGTGACGTCCATGACCGACTGTGTAACGTCCATGACCGACGGTGTGACGTCCATGACCGACTGTGTAACGTCCATGACCGACGGTGTGACGTCCATGACCGACTGTGTAACGTCCATGACCGACTGTGTGACGTCCATGACCGACTGTGTAGCGTCCATGACCGACTGTGTAGCGTCCATGACCGACTGTGTAGCGTCCATGACCGACGGTGTGACGTCCATGACCGACTGTGTAACGTCCATGACCGACTGTGTAGCGTCCATGACCGACTGTGTAACGTCCATGACCGACTGTGTAACGTCCGTGACCGACTGTGTAAATTCCATGACCGACTGTGTAACGTCCATGACCGACTGTGTGACGTCCGTGACCGACTGTGTAACGTCCATGACCGACTGTGTAACGTCCGTGACCGACTGTGTGACGTCCGTGACCGACTGTGTAACGTCCATGACCGACTGTGTGACGTCCACGACCGACTGTGTAACGTCCATGACCGACTGTGTAGCGTCCATGACCGACTGTGTAGCGTCCATGACCGACTGTGTAACGTCCATGACCGACTGTGTAACGTCCATGACCGACTGTGTGACGTCCATGACCGACTGTGTAACGTCCATGACCGACTGTGTAACGTCCTTGACCGACTGTGTAACGTCCATGACCGACTGTGTAGCGTCCATGACCGACTGTGTAACGTCCATAACCGACTGTGTGACGTCCATGACCGACTGTGTAACGTCCATGACCGACTGTGTAACGTCCATGAATGACTGTGTAACGTCCTTGACCGACTGTGTAACGTCCATGACCGACTGTGTAGCGTCCATGACCGACTGTGTAACGTCCATGACCGACTGTGTAACGTCCATGACCGACTGTGTAACGTCCATGACCGATTGTGTGACGTCCATGACCGACTGTGTAACGTCCATGACCGACTGTGTAACGTCCTTGACCGACTGTGTAACGTCCATGACCGACTGTGTAACGTCCTTGACCGACTGTGTAACGTCCGTGACCGACTGTGTAACGTCCTTGACCGACTTTGTAACGTCCTTGACCGACTGTGTAACGTCCTTGACCGACTGTGTAACGTCCTTGACCGACTGTGTAACGTCCATGACCGACTGTGTAGCGTCCATGACCGACTGTGTAACGTCCATGACCGACTGTGTGACGTCCATGACCGACTGTGTAACGTCCATGACCGACTGTGTAACGTCCATGACCGACTGTGTAACGTCCTTGACCGACTGTGTAACGTCCATGACCGACTGTGTAGCGTCCATGACCGACTGTGTAACGTCCATGACCGACTGTGTAACGTCCATGACCGACTGTGTGACGTCCATGACCGACTGTGTAACGTCCATGACCGACTGTGTAACGTCCGTGACCGACTGTGTAACGTCCGTGACCGACTGTGTAACGTCCTTGACCGACTGTGTAACGTCCTTGACCGACTGTGTAACGTCCATGACCGACTGTGTAACGTCCATGACCGACTGTGTAACGTCCGTGACCGACTGTGTAACGTCCATGACCGACTGTGTAACGTCCTTGACCGACTGTGTAGCGTCCATGACCGACGGTGTGACGTCCATGACCGACTGTGTAACGTCCATGACCGACGGTGTGACGTCCATGACCGACTGTGTAACGTCCATGACCGACGGTGTGACGTCCATGACCGACTGTGTAACGTCCATGACCGACTGTGTGACGTCCATGACCGACTGTGTAGCGTCCATGACCGACTGTGTAGCGTCCATGACCGACTGTGTAGCGTCAATGACCGACGGTGTGACGTCCATGACCGACTGTGTAACGTCCATGACCGACTGTGTAGCGTCCATGACCGACTGTGTAACGTCCATGACCGACTGTGTAACGTCCGTGACCGACTGTGTAAATTCCATGACCGACTGTGTAACGTCCATGACCGACTGTGTGACGTCCGTGACCGACTGTGTAACGTCCATGACCGACTGTGTAACGTCCGTGACCGACTGTGTGACGTCCGTGACCGACTGTGTAACGTCCATGACCGACTGTGTGACGTCCATGACCGACTGTGTAACGTCCATGACCGACTGTGTAGCGTCCATGACCGACTGTGTAGCGTCCATGACCGACTGTGTAACGTCCATGACCGACTGTGTAACGTCCATGACCGACTGTGTGACGTCCATGACCGACTGTGTAACGTCCATGACCGACTGTGTAACGTCCTTGACCGACTGTGTAACGTCCATGACCGACTGTGTAGCGTCCATGACCGACTGTGTAACGTCCATGACCGACTGTGTAACGTCCATGACCGACTGTGTGACGTCCATGACCGACTGTGTAACGTCCATGACCGACTGTGTAACGTCCTTGACCGACTGTGTAACGTCCATGACCGACTGTGTAGCGTCCATGACCGACTGTGTAACGTCCATAACCGACTGTGTGACGTCCATGACCGACTGTGTAACGTCCATGACCGACTGTGTAACGTCCATGACCGACTGTGTAACGTCCTTGACCGACTGTGTAACGTCCATGACCGACTGTGTAGCGTCCATGACCGACTGTGTAACGTCCATGACCGACTGTGTAACGTCCATGACCGACTGTGTAACGTCCATGACCGACTGTGTGACGTCCATGACCGACTGTGTAACGTCCATGACCGACTGTGTAACGTCCTTGACCGACTGTGTAACGTCCATGACCGACTGTGTAACGTCCTTGACCGACTGTGTAACGTCCGTGACCGACTGTGTAACGTCCTTGACCGACTTTGTAACGTCCTTGACCGACTGTGTAACGTCCTTGACCGACTGTGTAACGTCCTTGACCGACTGTGTAACGTCCTTGACCGACTGTGTAACGTCCATGACCGACTGTGTAGCGTCCATGACCGACTGTGTAACGTCCATGACCGACTGTGTGACGTCCATGACCGACTGTGTAACGTCCATGACCGACTGTGTAACGTCCATGACCGACTGTGTAACGTCCTTGACCGACTGTGTAACGTCCATGACCGACTGTGTAGCGTCCATGACCGACTGTGTAACGTCCATGACCGACTGTGTAACGTCCATGACCGACTGTGTGACGTCCATGACCGACTGTGTAACGTCCATGACCGACTGTGTAACGTCCATGACCGACTGTGTAACGTCCGTGACCGACTGTGTAACGTCCGTGACCGACTGTGTAACGTCCTTGACCGACTGTGTAACGTCCTTGACCGACTGTGTAACGTCCATGACCGACTGTGTAACGTCCATGACCGACTGTGTAACGTCCGTGACCGACTGTGTAACGTCCATGACCGACTGTGTAACGTCCTTGACCGACTGTGTAACGTCCATGACCGACTGTGTAACGTCCTTGACCGACTGTGTGTATTTCGTTTGTCGCTTCATCTAAAAATCTCTTCATAGAATGTTGATTTTAATATTGTATAATATAATTATCTCCCTTCCCTTCTCCATTATCTCCCCACTTTTGATGTCCAGTTTCCAGGGAACCTGATTAGGAGAAGCGTGGTGGACTCTGACGTCACCGATGTTAAGTTCAACAAGGAGAGAGGGTTGGAGGTCAAGGTCAGTATATTTCTAATCATTCCGTTACCATGGTTACACTTACAACATCCAAGCACAAAGTGTCACTGGGACTCTCTAAACGAAACGGGGGGGGGGGGGGGAAATCCACAGCCAACTATATGGTAGGCCCGCGGGGAGAAAATGAAATCAGGAAACATCTATTAAAGTGATGTTTTCAGCTTCAAATAATTACTTAATGAAATAAACATGACTAGTGGATATCAAAGTTGAAGAAATAGACCTGGAGACAGTCCAGAGCTACAACTACCTTGGACATACTATAACCAGTGATGGAAAATGTACAACTGAAATAAACAAAAGAATAGGAATGGCAAAAAGTAATTTTAATATCATGAAAAATATACCAACATCAAAACAAATGACACCAGGGCTAAAACTAAGAATAGCAAAATGTTACATATTATCAATATTCTTATATGGTGCAGAAACATGGACATTAGACAAGAAAACAGAACAGAGGATCGAGGCCTTTGAAATGTGAATTTATAGAAGAATTGGATGGGAAGAAAAGAAAACAAATGATGAAGTTTTACGACAATTAAAAATGGAAAGAGAACTACTAAACACAATTAGAACAAGACAAATGAAATTATTGGGGCGTGTTAAAAGACACAACTACCACGGACAAGGCGTCGATCCCACCGACGGCTTCCGGGTTCACCCAGCCTTAAATGGGTACCGGATTTTTTTCTGGGAAAGTAAAGCAGCACGGGCGTAATACTGACCACATTACCCCAAAAATCATGTGCTGAAGGTCTGTAAAATATAGGGTCACTAACACCATATTTCCCTATACGCCACTTGGCGTGACGGGGGTACTTTACTTTACTTTTTAAAAGACACAACAGTCTATAAAAGTTATCTTGGAAGGGAACATACAAGGTAAGAAAGGCAGAGGCAGAACAAAACTAACATGGACGAGTCACATCAAAAGATGGACAAGACAGCCCATGACAACCTGCACCATCAAAGCAAGAGACAGAGCAGAATAGCGCTCCATGGTAGCCAACCTTCGATGCGGAGACGGCACTCAAGGATTTCAGTTGTAGGGGCTGTAGACGGCTGACGTCACTCTACCCACAACCACCCCTACTCGCAAAGCTCAAACGTCACGCTAGTTGGGATGTCCCAACTTATTTGATCCTCTGCCCGAGGACCGTCCATGTGGTCGGCTGTAGAACCAACGTAAGGGGAGGCAATCATTTGTGGTCATTAGTCAGAAGTGGACTATCTCTAGGGCAATGCTGGGGGTGGAGGGACATGTAGGATCGGAGAATAAAGGCCGCTTGACCTGAGCAATCGCTGCGAGGTGTTTGGGTCTGAGATTTGATTTCACCCCCGATAGAAAAAAAAAGTTTGACTCTACCTGGATGGGAACCTGCCTTCTCCTGCTTCGGAGCCCGGCATGTTACCAACTGGGCCACCAGCTCTGCTGTGGGAGAAGGAAACATTGGAGAATATGGGGACATGGGGAGAACTTGGGGAAGGAAACATTGGAGAATATGGGGACATGGGGAGAACTTGGGAGAAGGAAACATTGGAGAATATGGGGACATGGGGAGAACTTGGGAGAAGGAAACACTGGAGAATGTGGGGACATGGGGAGAACTTGGGAGAAGGAAACACTGGAGAATGTGGGGACATGGGGAGAACTTGGGAGAAGGAAACACTGGAGAATATAGGGACATGGGGAGAACTTGGGAGAAGGAAACACTGGAGAATATGGGGACATGTGGGAGAACTTGGGAGAAGGAAACACTGGAGAATATAGGGACATGGGGAGAACTTGGGAGAAGGAAACACTGGAGAATATAGGGACATGGGGAGAACTTGGGAGAAGGAAACACTGGAGAATATAGGGACATGGGGAGAACTTGGGAGAAGGAAACACTGGAGAATGTGAGGACATGGGGGAGAACTTTGGAGAAGGAAACACTGGAGAATGTGGGGACATGGGGGAGAACTTTGGAGAAGGAAACACTGGAGAATATGGGGACATGTGGGAGAACTTTGGAGAAGGAAACACTGGAGAATATGGGGACATGTGGGAGAATTTTGGAGAAGTAAACACTGGAGAATATGGGGACATGTGGGAGAACTTTGGAGAAGGAAACACTGGAGAATATAGGGACATGGGAGAACTTGGGAGAAGGAAACACTGGAGAATATAGGGACATGGGGGAGAACTTGGGAGAAGGAAACATTGGAGCAATATGGGGACATGGGGAAGAACTTGGGAGACGGAAACACTGGAGAATATAGGGACATGGGGAGAACTTGGGAGAAGGAAACACTGGAGAATATGGGGACATGGGGAGAACTTGGGAGAAGGAAACACTGGAGAATATAGGGACATGGGGAGAACTTGGGAGAAGGAAACACTGGAGAATATAGGGACATGGGGAGAACTTGGGAGAAGGAAACACTGGAGAATGTGAGGACATGGGGGAGAACTTTGGAGAAGGAAACACTGGAGAATGTGGAGACATGGGGGAGAACTTTGGAGAAGGAAACACTGGAGAATATGGGGACATGTGGGAGAACTTTGGAGAAGGAAACACTGGAGAATATGGGGACATGTGGGAGAACTTTGGAGAAGGAAACACTGGAGAATATGGGGACATGTGGGAGAACTTTGGAGAAGGAAACACTGGAGAATATAGGGACATGGGGAGAACTTGGAGAAGGAAACACTGGAGAATATAGGGACATGGGGGAGAACTTGGGAGAAGGAAACATTGGAGCAATATGGGGACATGGGGAAGAACTTGGGAGACGGAAACACTGGAAAATGTGGGGACATGGAGGAGAACTTTTGAGAAAGAAACATTGGAGAGATATGGGGACATGGGGAGAACTTTTGAGAAGGAAACATTGGAGAATGTGGGGACATGGGGAATAACTTGGGAGAAGGAAACACTGGAGAGATATGGGGACATGTGGGAGAACTTGGGAGAAGGAAACATTGGAGAGATATGGGGACATGGAGAGAAGGAAACATTGGAGAGATATGGGGACATGGGGGAGAACTTGGGAGAAGGAAGCATTGGAGAGATATGGGGACATGTGGGAGAACTTGGGAGAAGGAAACATTGGAGAGATATGGGGACATGTGGGAGAACTTGGGAGAAGGAAACACTGGAGAATGTGGGGACATGGGGAAGAACTTAGGAGAAGGAAACATTGGAGAGATATGGGGACATGGGGGAGAACTTGGGAGAAGAAAACACTGGAGAATCTTGGGAGAACTTGTGAGAAGAGAGGGAGAGAAAAGTAGAGAGAGGAGAAATGCCGGGACATGTGAAGAGAAATATTTGGTAGGAGGTCAAACCGGAACTATGGGGACAAGAGGTTGTGCAGACACATGGTCACCTACGTCAGCAGGGCGGATATTTGTAACCAAAAAAAAAGCAACCACAAACTACCACAGTAAATATCTGCTCTCATCACAATTACAACTACAACAATATCTGCTCTCACACAATCAAAACTACAACAATATCTGCTCTCATCACAATTACAACTACAACAATATCTGCTCTCATCACAATTACAACTACAACAATATCTGCTCTCATCACAATTACAACTACTACAATATCTGCTCTCATCACAATTACAACTACTACAATATCTGCTCTCATGACAATCAAAACTACAACAATATCTGCTCTCATCACAATCAAAACTACAACAATATCTGCTCTCACACAATTACAGCTACTACTATATCTGCTCTCACACAATTACAACTACAACAATATCTGCTCTCACACAATTACAACTACTACTATATCTGCTCTCATCACAACCAAAACTACAACAATATCTGCTCTCATCACAATTACAACTACAACAATATCTGCTCTCATCACAATCAAAACTACAACAATATCTGCTCTCACACAATTACAACTACAACAATATCTGCTCTCATCACAATCAAAACTACTACAATATCTGCTCTCACACAATTACAACTACTACAATATCTGCTCTCACACAATTACAACTACAACAATATCTGCTCTCATCACAATTACAACTACAACAGTATCTGCTCTCATCACAATCAAAACTACTACAATATCTGCTCTCATCACAATTACAACTACAACAATATCTGCTCTCATCACAATTACAACTACAACAGTATCTGCTCTCATCACAATTACAACTACAACAATATCTGCTCTCATCACAATTACAACTACAACAATATCTGCTCTCATCACAATTACAACTACAACAATATCTGCTCTCATCACAATTACAACCACCACAATATCTACACACGTACCCTCCACTGATCCACTCATCTTTCTCTCACAACACACACACCCTAGACTGCCCCACACATCTTTCTCTCTCCACACACACGCTCAGATGACCCAAACGTTTTGCTCTCCCCCCCCCCGACCCTCCACTGACCCACACATTTTTCTCTCCTCACACACACCTCCACTGACCCACACATCTTTCTCTCCTCACACACACCCACACTGACCCACACATCTTTCTCTCCTCATACACACCCACACATCTTTCTCTCCTCACACACACCCTCCACTGACCCACACATCTTTCTCTCTCCACACACCCCCTCCACTGATCCACACATCTTTCTCTCTCTACACACACCCTCCACTGACCCACACATCTTTCTCTCCTCACACACACCCTCCACTGACCCACACATCTTCCTCTCCTCACACACACCCTCCACTGACCCACACATCTTTCTCTCTCCACACACACCCTCCACTGACCCACACATCTTTCTCTCTCCACACACACCCTCCACTGACCCACACATTTTTCTCTCCCCACAGACCCTCCACTGACCCACACATCTTTCTCTCTCCACACACACCCTCCACTGACCCACACATCTTTCTCTCTCCACACACACCCTCCACTGACCCACACATCTTTCTCTCTCCACACACACCCTCCACTGACCCACACATCTTTCTCTCTCCACACACACCCTCCACTGACCCACACATCTTTCTCTCTCCACACACACCCTCCACTGACCCACACATCTTCCTCTCCTCACACACACCCTCCACTGACCCACACATCTTTCTCTCTCCACACACACCCTCCACTGACCCACACATCTTCCTCTCCTCACACACACCCTCCACTGACCCACACATCTTTCTCTCTCCACACACACCCTCCACTGACCCACACATCTTTCTCTCTCCACACACACCCTCCACTGACCCACACATCTTTCTCTCCTCACACACACCCTCCACTGACCCACACATCTTTCTCTCTCCACACACACCCTCCACTGACCCACACATCTTTCTCTCTCCACACACACCCTCCACTGACCCACACATCTTTCTCTCTCCACACACACCCTCCACTGACCCACACATCTTTCTCTCTCCACACACACCCTCCACTGACCCACACATCTTCATCTCCTCACACACACCCTCCACTGACCCACACATCTTTCTCTCTCCACACACACCCTCCACTGACCCACACATCTTTCTCTCTCCACACACACCCTCCACTGACCCACACATCTTCATCTCCTCACACACACCCTCCACTGACCCACACATCTTTCTCTCCACACACACCCCCACTGACCCACACATTTTTCTCTCCCCCACAGACCCTCCTCCGACTGCTAGATCTCCTCCAACACTCCCTCCACCAGACCTACAACATGCACACGGCCGACTGGAACACACGAGCCCTGACGAGGGCCCTCCATTTGTTGAGGCACCGGGCCCTCGAGTGAGTGAACCACTGACAAGCTTTCTATTTGTTCGGGGCTCACGGTAGTGTCTGATCATCTGAAGTGATCACTCCGGAAATAGATGGACTGGTTGTAGATGAAATGTTTCCTTCTTCTTCTGTTTCTTCCTCTTTCTCCACTTCATTTTTTTCTTCTTTTCTTTTATTTCTTCATCTTCTTGTTCTATTTCTTTCTCTTCTTGTTCTATTTCTTCCCCTTCTTGATCTATTCCTTTCTCTTCTTGTTCTATTTCTTTCTCTTCTTGTTCTATTTCTTCCACTTCTTGACCTATTTCTTTCTCTTCTTGTTCTATTTCTTCCTTTTCTTGTTCTATTTCTTCATCTCCTTGTTCTATTTCTTCCTCTTCTTATTCTATTTCTTCCATTTCTTGTTATTTCTTCCACTTACTGTTCTATTTCTTCATCTTCTTGTTCTATTTCTTCCACTTCTTGTTGTATTTCTTCTACTTCTTGTTCTATTTCTTTCTCTTCTTGTTCTATTTCTTCCACTTCTTGTTGTATTTCTTCTACTTCTTGTTCTTTTCTTTCTCTACTTGATCTATTTCTTCCACTTCTTGATCTATTTCTTCCTCTTCTTGATCTATTTCTTCCACTTCTTGTTCTATTTCTTCCACTTCTTGTTCTATTTCTTCCACTTCTTGTTGTATTTCTTCCACTTCTTGTTGTATTTCTTCCACTTCTTGTTCTATTTCTTCCACTTCTTGTTCTATTTCTTTCACTTCTTGTTCTATTTCTTCCACTTCTTGTTCTATTTCTTCCACTTCTTGTTCTATTTCTTCCACTTCTTGATCTATTTCTTTATCTTCTTGTTCTATTTCTTCCTCTTATTCTATTTCTTCCACTTCTTGTTGTAATTCTTCCACTTCTTGTTGTATTTCTTTCTCTTCTTGTTCTATTTCTTCCACTTCTTGTTCTATTTATTTCTTCCTCTTCTTGTTCTATTTATTTCTTTCACTTCTTGATCTATTTCTTCCACTTCTTGTTCTATTTCTTCCTCTTCTTGATCTATTTCTTCTACTTCTTGTTCTATTTCTTCCACTTCTTGTTATATTTCTTTCTCTTCTTGTTCAATTTCTTCCACTTCTAGTTCTATTTATTTCTTCCTCTTCTTGTTCTATTTATTTCTTCCACTTCTTGATCTATTTCTTCCACTTCTTGTTGTATTTCTTTCACTTCTTGTTGTATTTCTTCCACTTCTTGTTCTATTTCTTCCACTTCTTGTTGTATTTCTTCCACTTCTTGTTCTATTTCTTCCACTTCTTGTTCTATTTCTTCCACTTCTTGTTCTATTTCTTCCACTTCTTGTTGTATTTCTTCCACTTCTTGTTCTATTTCTTCCACTTCTTGTTGTATTTCTTCCACTTCTTGTTCTATTTCTTCCACTTCTTGTTGTATTTCTTCCACTTCTTGTTCTATTTCTTCCACTTCTTGTTCTATTTCTTCCACTTCTTGTTCTATTTCTTCCACTTCTTGATCTATTTCTTCACCTTCTTGTTCTATTACTTCTTCTCCTGCTTCTCTCTTCTTTTATTTCTTCCTCTTTTTGTTCTTTTACTTTTCTTATTGCTCTTGTTCTATTTACTCCTTATTTATTATTTTTTCTATTTATTCTTCTTCGAATAATTTTTCTTCCTCTAATTCTTATTCTTCTTCATCATCATCTACTTATATTTATTCTTCTTCTCTCTGTTACTGCTGATGCAATGCCCCATCTGCTGCCTGTTTCATGGTTTCTCCCAGGTTCCCTTCCAGTGTGGCAAGTGTGGGCCATGTTCTCCCTGTGTGCAGTCCTAGGATGTCCAGCTATGCTAGCAGTGACACAGACTGGTGGTACCTACCTTAAGTTTGGAGTACATACCGTGTCTCATTCTGTTCTGAACAATGTGAAAGTGTGGTCAACTGGTGTCAGCTGGACAGCCAGAGATGTTCATCTACCACGTTGTACTTGGCGCGACCATAGTCTATGTTGTACTTGGCGCGACCATAGTCTATGTTGTACTTGGCACGACCATAGTCTATGTTGTACTTGGCACGACCATAGTCTATGTTGTACTTGGCACGACCATAGTCTATGTTGTACTTGGCACGACCATCGTCCACGTTGTACTTGGCGCGACCATAGTCTATGTTGTACTTGGCACGACCTTCGTCCACGTTGTACTTGGCGCGACCATAGTCTATGTTGTACTTGGCACGACCATAGTCTATGTTGTACTTGGCACGACCATAGTCTATGTTGTACTTGGCACGACCATAGTCTATGTTGTACTTGGCACGACCATAGTCTATGTTGTACTTGGCACGACCATCGTCCACGTTGTACTTGGCACGACCATCGTCCACGTTGTACTTGGCGCGACCATAGTCTATGTTGTACTTGGCACGACCATAGTCTATGTTGTACTTGGCACGACCATAGTCTATGTTGTACTTGGCGCGACCATCGTCCACGTTGTACTTGGCACGACCATCGTCCACGTTGTACTTGGCGCGACCATAGTCTATGTTGTACTTGGCGCGACCATAGTCTATGTTGCACTTGGCGCGACCATAGTCTATGTTGTACTTGGCACGACCATCGTCCACGTTGTACTTGGCGCGACCATCTTCCTTCTTTGAATGGTAGTTTCTTTGAATGCAATATCTGACCTCTTCATAACTGACTGGAAACAAAGGAGCGCGGTCAGAGGTGAAGTCGCCAGCGAATCATAGCTGATGGCTTGCGCTAGGGTCGGTGAACCAGAACTACCCACATTGTCTCCACCTCTTGGCGGTACCTCTAGTAGGAAACCAACTATAGTCCGTTCAGAAATTCATAATCACACATGAATTAGCTTTGCGTGATAACCGCTTGTTATTTTGGTTTCAAATTTTGCATGCAATCTTAGAATATTGATGACGCAAAGATTTTGGTATTTTTTATTCCACAAACACAACAGATTTTGCACATCAGCGAATTCCTTTGATCTTTTATGACGATATCACACAAGTTGATTCAAATTTTAGAGTTTACAGTAATCGTGTTAAATTTTCCAGTATAATTATAATTCTTGTCAGAGGCGTATCTACAAAGTGCTTAATTGTGGGTGTTGTTCGTTATTTGTATTTGCAAACATGAATTCAATTGGTTACAATTGTTGATATAGTAAAACAGTAACCTTTTGCATAGTTATAAATTTGCATTTCAAACTCATTGTAATTTATATATAAATGTTGGTATTTAAAGTCAACAAATTGTCTACTGAGTCTTCACAAAATTAATAAAGATACGCCCTCCCTTCGGTAATTAATGCCAAGGCCGTGGTGCGTCATGTCGTTCAATAACAATTCAGTTTTGTGCACGGGATTTTCCTGAAGTTAGTGTTTCTGCAATAGCCAAACTATTTTACGTCAACGACCGCACCAAATTAATGTATACATATATCCTAAAATGGTGTCAAATTCGAACAGGGTGAATTTAATATAGCCTAAAGAAGGAAACTTTTAAACTAGATCAAATTTCTCAGAGCAAAAAATGTTTCTATAACGTCATCAATATTCTAAGATTGCATGCAAATTTTGAAACCAAAATAACAAGCGGTTATCACGCAAAACTAATTCAGGTGGGATTATGAATTTCTGAACGGACTATAGTCTAATCTGGCCAAGCAAGAAGGGATTGAGAGGGAAGGCAAGTCCGTTCACTAAACGCTGTGCTGAAGTCGGAGATGTTGGGTCGAATTGTACAAATATCACAGTTTTGCTGCAAAGAACGACACATTTGCGTCCACTTAACGTCCTTTTAAGGGCGGATGACAAAGAGGTGTCGCTTGCGTCGGGATCGCCAAGCCGAATCTGTCCAGGACATGAACTTTCCTTTAACCCACCGAATGATGACTCCAACAAGACTGACCAGATAGCCTTCTCGTGGTGGTCCCACAAATCCAATCATTGGGACAGTGTTTCCATCAACCAATCCCAGACTGCCACGTCGCTTCTATTCTCCACTTTGTCGATCCCTGGCTGCTGCATCATTCACAAGTTATCCAACGCTACAAAGTTATCCTCAAGATATCCTGTTTGTGTTATTATCTTCAACCTTATCACGAGATTCGTCTTTTGGGTTTAGATTATCCTAGATTTGTTCTCCACAAAGTTTAGATTATCTTAGATTTGTTCTCCACAAAGTTTAGATTATGTCAGCTTTGTTCTCCACAAAGTTTAGATTATCTCAGATTTGTTCTCCACAAATTTTAGATTATCTCAGATTTGTTCTCTACAAAGTTTAGATTATCTCAGATTTGTTCTTCACAAAGTTTAGATTATCTCAGATTTGTTCTCCACAAAGTTTAGATTATCTCAGATTTGTTCTCCACAAAGTTTAGATTATGTCAGCTTTGTTCTCCACAAAATAATCTCAATATAGTTTAAGTAATTGATTATCGATTAGAGCAAATATCTGATTTGTTTGATCAATAATGTGACGTCATCACTGGCCGCTCCCTGTCATTGCTTTCATAGCCAATGGCTGCATCATCTGTTACGTCCATCAACTAATGACTACTTTCTTCATCACTTCCATCAACTAATGACTACTTTCTTCATCACTTCCATCAACTAATGACTACTTTCTTCATCACTTCCATCAACTAATGACTACTTTCTTCATCACTTCCATCAACTAATGACTACTTTCTTCATCACTTCCATCAACTAATGACTACTTTCTCCATCACTTCCATCAACTAATGACTATGTTCTCCATCACTTCCATCAACTAATGACTATGTTCTCCATCACTTCCATCAACTAATGACTACTTTCTCCATCGCTTCCATCAACTAATGACTATGTTCTCCATCACTTCCATCAACTAATGACTATGTTCTCCATCACTTCCATCAACTAATGACTATGTTCTCCATCACTTCCATCAACCAATGACTATGTTCTCTATCACTTCCATCAACTAATGACTATGTTCTCCACCACTTCCATCAACTAATGACTGTGTTCTCCATCACTTCCATCAACCAATGACTATGTTCTCCATCACTTCCATCAACCAATGACTATGTTCTCTATCACTTTCATCAACTAATGACTATGTTCTCCATCACTTCCATCAACTAATTACCATGTTCTCCATCACTTCCATCAACTAATGACTATGTTCTCCATCACTTCCATCAACCAATGACTATGTTCTCTATCACTTCCATCAACTAATGACTATGTTCTCCATCACTTCCATCAACTAATGACTATGTTCTCCATTACTTCCATCAACCAATGACTATGTTCTCCATCACTTCCATCAACCAATGACTATGTTCTCTATCACTTCCATCAACTAATGACTATGTTTTCCATCACTTCCATCAACTAATGACTATGTTCTCCATCACTTCTATCAACTAATGACTATGTTCTCCATCACTTCCATCAACTAATGACTATGTTCTCCATCACTTCTATCAACTAATGACTATGTTCTCCATCACTTCTATCAACTAATGACTATGTTCTCCATCACTTCCATCAACTAATGACTATGTTCTCCATCACTTCCATCAACTAATGACTATGTTCTCCATCACTTCCATCAACTAATGACTATGTTCTCCATCACCTCCATCAACTAATGACTATGTTCTCCATCACCTCCATCAACTAATGACTATGTTCTCCATCACTTCTATCAACTAATGACTATGTTCTCCATCACTTCCATCAACTAATGACTATGTTCTCCATCACTTCCATCAACTAATGACTATGTTCTCCATCACTTCCATCAACTAATGACTATGTTCTCCATCACTTCCATCAACTAATGACTATGTTCTCCATCACTTCCATCAACTAATGACTATGTTCTCCATCACCTCCATCAACTAATGACTATGTTCTCCATCACCTCCATCAACTAATGACTATGTTCTCCATCACTTCCATCAACTAAGGACTATGTTCTCCATCACTTCCATCAACTAATGACTATGTTCTCCATCACTTCCATCAACTAATGACTATGTTCTCCATCACTTCCATCAACTAATGACTATGTTCTCCATCACCTCCATCAACTAATGACTATGTTCTCCATCACTTCCATCAACTAATGACTATGTTCTCCATCACTTCCATCAACTAATGACTATGTTCTCCATCACTTCCATCAACTAATGACTATGTTCTCCATCACCTCCATCAACTAATGACTATGTTCTCCATCACCTCCATCAACTAATGACTATGTTCTCCATCACTTCCATCAACTAAGGACTATGTTCTCCATCACTTCCATCAACTAATGACTATGTTCTCCATCACTTCCATCAACTAATGACTATGTTCTCCATCACTTCCATCAACTAATGACTATGTTCTCCATCACCTCCATCAACTAATGACTATGTTCTCCATCACTTCCATCAACTAATGACTATGTTCTCCATCACTTCCATCAACTAATGACTATGTTCTCCATCACTTCCATCAACTAATGACTATGTTCTCTATCACCTCCATCAACTAATGACTATGTTCTCCATCACTTCCATCAACTAATTGCTACTCTGCATCAACTTCAGCTACGATCAGGTTCACCGAGTCCGCCTGGCCTACACAACCTACGAACACATGGACATGAAGGGCATGCTACTTGACAGACAGATTCTTCTCCGAGCTCTGAAGGTTAGTCTTGGACAGACAGATTCTTGTCTAAGCTCTGAAGGTTAGTCTTGGACAGACAGATTCTTGTCTAAGCTCTGAAGGTTAGTCTTGGACAGACAGATTCTTGTCTCAGCTCTGAAGGTTAGTCTTGGACAGACAGATTCTTGTCTCAGCTCTGAAGGTTAGTCTTGGACAGACAGATTCTTGTCTCAGCTCTGAAGGTTAGTCTTGGACAGACAGATTCTTGTCTAAGCTCTGAAGGTTAGTCTTGGACAGACAGATTCTTGTCTAAGCTCTGAAGGTTAGTCTTGGACAGACAGATTCTTGTCTCAGCTCTGAAGGTTAGTCTTGGACAGACAGATTCTTGTCTAAGCTCTGAAGGTTAGTCTTGGACAGACAGATTCTTGTCTCAGCTCTGAAGGTTAGTCTTGGACAGACAGATTCTTGTCTCAGCTCTGAAGGTTAGTCTTGGACAGACAGATTCTTCTCCGAGCTCTGAAGGTTAGTCTTGGACAGACAGATTCTTGTCTCAGCTCTGAAGGTTAGTCTTGGACAGACAGATTCTTCTCCGAGCTCTGAAGGTTAGTCTTGGACAGACAGATTCTTGTCTAAGCTCTGAAGGTTAGTCTTGGACAGACAGATTCTTGTCTAAGCTCTGAAGGTTAGTCTTGGACAGACAGATTCTTGTCTAAGCTCTGAAGGTTAGTTCTAGACAGACAGATTCTTCTCCGAGCTCTGAAGGTTAGTCTTGGACAGACAGATTCTTCTCCGAGCTCTGAAGGTTAGTCTTGGACAGACAGATTCTTGTCTAAGCTCTGAAGGTTAGTTCTAGACAGACAGATTCTTGTCTAAGCTCTGAAGGTTAGTCCTTGACAGACAGATTCTTGTCTCAGCTCTGAAGGTTAGTCCTTGGCAGACAAATTCTTGTCTAAGCTCTGAAGGTTAGTCTTGACAGACAGATTCGTGTCTAAGCTCTGAAGGTTAGTTCTAGACAGACAGATTCGTGTCTAAGCTCTGAAGGTTAGTTCTAGACAGACAGATTCTTGTCTAAGCTCTGAAGGTTAGTCCTAGACAGACAGATTCTTGTCTAAGCTCTGAAGGTTAGTTCTAGACAGACAGATTCGTGTCTAAGCTCTGAAGGTTAGTCATTGACAGACAGATTCTTGTCTAAGCTCTGAAGGTTAGTTCTAGACAGACAGATTCTTGTCTAAGCTCTGAAGGTTAGTCCTAGACAGACAGATTCTTGTCTAAGCTCTAACAGTTAGTCATTGACAGACATATTCTTCTCCGAGCTCTGACAGTTAGCTCTTGACAGACAGATTCTTCTCCGAGCCCTGGAGGTTAGTTCTAGACAGACAGATTCTTCTCCCAGCTCTGAAGGTTAGTTCTAGACAGACAGATTCGTGTCTAAGCTCTGAAGGTTATTCATTGACAGACAGATTCTTGTCTAAGCTCTGAAAGTTAGTTCTAGACAGACAGATTCTTCTCCGAGCTCTGAAAGTTAGTCCTAGACAGACAGATTCTTGTCCGAGCTCTGAAGGTTAGTCCTAGACAGACAGATTCTTGTCTAAGCTCTGAAAGTTAGTCCTAGACAGACAGATTCTTGTCTAAGCTCTGAAAGTTAGTTCTAGACAGACAGATTCTTCTACGAGCTCTGAAAGTTAGTCCTAGACAGACAGATTCTTGTCAAAGCTCTGAAGGTTAGTTCTAGACAGACAGATTCTTGTCTAAACTCTGAAGTTTAGTCTACAGTCAACTATGACTGACGGAGGAAACTACAGTCAACTATGACTGACGGAGGCTACAACAGTCAACTATGACTGACGGAGGCAACTACAGTCAACTATGACTGACGGAGGCTACTACAGTCAACTATGACTGACGGAGGCTACAACAGTCAACTATGACTGACGGAGGCAACTACAGTCAACTATGACTGACGGAGGCTACTACAGTCAACTATGACTGACGGAGGCAACTACAGTCAACTATGACTGACGGAGGTAACTATAGTCAACTATGACTGACGGAGGCTACTACAGTCAACTATGACTGACGGAGGCTACTACAGTCAACTATGACTGACGGAGGCAACTACAGTCAACTATGACTGACGGAGTCAACTACAGTCAACTATGACTGACGGAGTCAACTACAGTCAACTATGACTGACGGAGGCTACTATAGTCAACTATGACTGACGAAGGCTAATACAGTCAACTATGACTAACGGATGCAACTACAGTCAACTATGACTAACGGAGGCAACTACCGTCAACTATGACTGACGGAGGCTACTACAGTCTACTGTTTAGCGTCCTATAATGGCCGATGACGGAGATGAAATGCTGGTTACGGGATCAATGACATAGAACCACCCATGAGATCAATAATTCCTGTAGTCAGATCAGACGATCGCTAGCAAACATGCACGAGGACACAAAGGAGGCTAACAGAGTCCACAACGTCGTCGTGAAACAGTGTAAACAGGATAATTTGGGTGAGACTTAGGGTACGCTGTGAATGACGTCCACACACTGTGAAGAAATATTGATGCTGTCGTAGAAGACGCCAAGAGATAGCTTCGGCCATTGGCTGTAGGACCGGTCAAGGCAGAACTGGGGGAACAATCAGAGCGCGAGTGACATCGTCACAGCCGGAGTGATTGATGGTTTGAAATCAGTGACATATTGTTCTATTAAGTCGTCTCAATAAATTGTTGCTCCAATAAGTTGTTATTTCAATAAGTTATTGATCCAATAAGTTATTTCAATAAGTTGTTGATCCAATAAGTTGTTATTTCAATAAGTTATTTCAATAAGTTGTTGATCCAATAAGTTGTTATTTCAATAAGTTATTGATCCAATAAGTTATTTCAATAAGTTGTTGATCCAATAAGTTGTTATTTCAATAAGTTATTTCAATAAGTTGTTGATCCAATAAGTTGTTATTTCAATAAGTTATTTCAATAAGTTGTTGATCCAATAAGTTGTTATTTCAATAAGTTATTGATCCAATAAGTTGTTATTTCAATAAGTTATTGATCCAATAAGTTGTTATTTCAATAAGTTGTTGATCCAATAAGTTGTTCTTCTAATAAGTTCCTGTTTCAGTAAATTGTTGTTTCAATAAGTTCATTCAACAAGTTCTTACGTCGTTAATGTGCTCTTCTACTGCGCTACCTTGCGCCATTCATGTAACCCCGCTCTCTCTCTCTGTCCCTCCCAGATGTGCGGACGCGCCATTGCACCTCTCAAGTTGATGCACAACGTCAAACACGGCAAGTCCGGGTACGTGGAGAAGGGTCGGATGCAACTGGACGAGTTCTTTGGGTTGATCCTATGGTAGGCATCGACATCTGTCTGATAACTTTCAATAATCGATGTGATAACTGACGATAATTACATTTATAGCGCCAGTCAGTTTGATAACTATTAAACACTTCTTTTTATAACTATTAAACACTTCAGTTTGATAACTATTAAACACTTCAGTTTGATAACTATTAAACACTTCAGTTTGATAACTATTAAACACTTCCATTTGATAACTATTAAACACTTCAGTTTGATAACTATTAAACACTTCAGTTTGATAACTATTAAACACTTCAGTTTGATAACTATTAAACACTTCTTTTTTATAACTATTAAACACTTTCATTTGATAACTATTAAACACTTCCATTTGATAACTATTAAACACTTCAGTTTGATAACTATTAAACACTTCAGTTTGATAACTATTAAACACTTCCATTTGATAACTATTAAACACTTCAGTTTGATAACTATTAAACACTTCAGTTTGATAACTATTAAACACTTCAGTTTGATAACTATTAAACACTTCAGTTTGATAACTATTAAACACTTCAGTTTGATAACTATTAAACACTTCCATTTGATAACTATTAAACACTTCCATTTGATAACTATTAAACACTTCCATTTGATAACTATTAAACACTTCAGTTTGATAACTATTAAACACTTCAATTTGATAACTATTAAACACTTCAGTTTGATAACTATTAAACACTTCAGTTTGATAACTATTAAACACTTCAGTTTGATAACTATTAAACACTTCCGTTTGATAACTATTAAACAATTCTATTTGATAACTATTAAACAATTCTGTTTGATAACTATTAAACACTTCAGTTTGAAAACTATTAAACACTCAACCCGATTAATGAAAATACTAAATGTGATAACTAACAACACTCAAACAGATAACAGTATTAGTTCAACAAAGTCCTTCATCTTTTGAACCCACACACTAGTGCTGCCAGCACTAGGCTTCGACCTACCGAGCGGGACATGGCATGCGTGAAGGCTGACCTTGCCAACAGCTTCCACCGACAAGTTGGCTCACTGGTTCCTGCAGAAAGTGGACTCGCTTTCATCGTTTTCTCCATGTTTGTCCGTTACCAAGAAAACTGATGTCATTCGGATATCCCTTATTTTTACGACGGAAGTAGTTTGGCACAGTCGCCTATGCGGCCGATTAAGGCACGCATTGAGGTCGAACTCGTCAACAGCATTGGGCCATAAGTCAATTATTTCCACTTGAAATAGTCAGTCGGGACACGATTTGGGAGATACTGCCATATTGGGATGTTCCACAGCAGTGACATTAGTTTCATGAATATAATAATACAATACAATACAATACAATACAATACAATACGATACGATACGATACGACACGACGCGATGCGATAGGACACTACACGATACAATACAATACAATACAATACAATATAGGGAGCCGCGATAGCTCAGTAGTTAGTGAACTGGACTACAAAGGACATGAGGTAGGGTTCGATCCCAACCGACGGCTTCCGGGTTCACCCAGCCTTAAATGGGTACCGGATTTTTCTTGGAAAGTAAAGCTGCACTGGCGTAATACCGACCACATTACCCAATAATCATGTGCCGAAGGTCTGTAAAAATTATGGTCAGTAACACCATATTCTCTATACGCTACTTGGCGTGACGGGGCGCACTTTACTTTTTCATAATACAATGCAATACAATACAATACAATGTAATGTTGTAACTTTTAAAACAGAACTGAATGATTGAAGAAAACCAAACTGATTGAGTGATTGCTTAAAGAAAGCAGTTGTTTGTTCAAATTATGCGAGCGGACAAGAAATAACTGACGGAGGTAACAATCATGTTCTCTGTATGCAATCATGTAAACAAATTGATGATTTGAAAAGTCTTGAATGACTAATTTAATTGATAAAATATTGATTGACAACTTGTGTTGAATGAATCAACCAATGGCAAGTGGTTTCCAGGAACTAATGTTTGTGTTTACTTCCTGAGGTGTGACCTGTACACGGACTACAGCCATGACGCCTCGGGAACAGATCCAAATAAAGATGACTATTTGTTCAAGGTCAGCCAAATATTGTCGTTTTTTTCCTTGTCGCTTAAATTATGATTGCGTTATTAAAATCATGATTCTATATATTCTGTTTGTGAATTGTCGTAGGTCATTAGACTTCCAAGGTATTTGAATACCTCTACTTGTTTTACTTGCTTGCCTACTATAGTTATGTTGATGTTCTGTTTATTTTTGGCGACATTCATGACTTCTGTTTTGCTGATGTTGATTTTCATGTTGTATTTTGTGCCTGTGATGTTGAGTTTGTTTAAGTGTTCTTGTAGGTCTTCTATTGTTTCATGTATTAGTGCCTGATCGTCTGCAAATAAAAGCTCGTTGATCTCCTCTGTCTCTGATGGGTTGGCTAGCTGGCATATATGGTCCAAGTATGTAATAAACAGTAGGGGGGATAGTACGCACCCCTGTCTTACACCTGATCTAACGTCGAAGTTGTCTGTGTAGCCTGCTGCTCTAATATTCAACATTATCTTTGATATATTATTTTTTTCCACACAATGTTAAATATTTTTTGCAATTTGTAAAACATCAAACATCTCAATGAGACATCATTTTTAACAATCACTGAAACTTGTAAAAGTTTCTCTGAATATCAGACACATCTCAAGATACTGAGATACAACAACAAAGGAGTACAAAGTAGACCCTTGCAAGATAGATTAATGGAGGCACACAAACTGCTGTGGGAGATTACGTTGTGTGGGAGATTATGTTGATGTGGGCGATTACGTTGCTGTGGGAGATTACGTTGCTGTGGGAGATTACGTTGCTGTGGGAGATTACGTTGCTGTGGGCGATTACGTTGCTGTGGGAGATTACGTTGCTGTGGGAGATTACGTTGCTGTGGGAGATTACGTTGCTGTGGGAGATTACGTTGCTGTTGGTGATTACGTTGATGTGGGCTATTACGTTGCTGTGGGCTATTACGTTGCTGTGGGCTATTACGTTGCTGTGGGAGATTACGTTGCTGTGGGCTATTACGTTGCTGTGGGAGATTACGTTGCTGTTGGTGATTAAGTTGATGTGGGCGATTACGTTGCTGTGGGAGATTACGTTGCTGTGGGAGATTACGTTGTTGTTGGTGATTACGTTGCTGTGGGTGATTACGTTGCTGTGGGCGATTACGTTGCTGTGGGCGATTACGTTGCTGTGGGCGATTACGTTGCTGTGGGAGATTACGTTGCTGTGGGAGATTACGTTGCTGTGGGAGATTACGTTGCTGTGGGAGATTACGTTGCTGTTGGTGATTACGTTGATGTGGGCGATTACGTTGCTGTGGGAGATTACGTTGCTGTTGGTGATTACGTTGCTGTGGGCGATTACGTTGCTGTGGGAGATTACGTTGCTATGGGAGATTACGTTGTTGTGGGAGATTACGTTGCTGTGGGAGATTACGTTGCTGTGGGAGATTACGTTGTTGTGGGAGATTACATTGCTGTGGGAGATTACGTTGCTGTGGGAGATTACGTTGCTGTTGGTGATTACGTTGATGTGGGCGATTACGTTGCTGTGGGAGATTACGTTGCTGTGGGAGATTACGTTGTTGTGGGAGATTACGTTGCTGTGGGAGATTACGTTGTTGTGGGAGATTACATTGCTGTGGGAGATTACGTTGTTGTGGGAGATTACATTGCTGTGGGAGATTACGTTGTTGTGGGAGATTACGTTGTTGTGGGAGATTACATTGCTGTGGGAGATTACGTTGTTGTTGGTGATTACGTTGCTGTGGGTGATTACGTTGCTGTGGGCGATTACGTTGCTGTGGGCGATTACGTTGCTGTGGGCGATTACGTTGCTGTGGGAGATTACGTTGCTGTGGGAGATTACGTTGCTGTGGGAGATTACGTTGCTGTTGGTGATTACGTTGATGTGGGCGATTACGTTGCTGTGGGAGATTACGTTGCTGTTGGTGATTACGTTGCTGTGGGCGATTACGTTGCTGTGGGAGATTACGTTGCTGTGGGCGATTACGTTGCTGTGGGAGATTACGTTGCTATGGGAGATTACGTTGTTGTGGGAGATTACGTTGTTGTGGGAGATTACATTCCTGTGGGAGATTACGTTGCTGTGGGAGATTACGTTGCTGTTGGTGATTAAGTTGATGTGGGCGATTACGTTGCTGTGGGAGATTACGTTGCTGTGGGAGATTACGTTGTTGTTGGTGATTACGTTGCTGTGGGTGATTACGTTGCTGTGGGCGATTACGTTGCTGTGGGCGATTACGTTGCTGTGGGCGATTACGTTGCTGTGGGAGATTACGTTGCTGTGGGAGATTACGTTGCTGTGGGAGATTACGTTGCTGTGGGAGATTACGTTGCTGTTGGTGATTACGTTGATGTGGGCGATTACGTTGCTGTGGGAGATTACGTTGCTGTTGGTGATTACGTTGCTGTGGGCGATTACGTTGCTGTGGGAGATTACGTTGCTATGGGAGATTACGTTGTTGTGGGAGATTACGTTGCTGTGGGAGATTACGTTGCTGTGGGAGATTACGTTGCTGTGGGAGATTACGTTGTTGTGGGAGATTACATTGCTGTGGGAGATTACGTTGCTGTGGGAGATTACGTTGCTGTTGGTGATTACGTTGATGTGGGCGATTACGTTGCTGTGGGAGATTACGTTGCTGTGGGAGATTACGTTGTTGTGGGAGATTACGTTGCTGTGGGAGATTACGTTGTTGTGGGAGATTACATTGCTGTGGGAGATTACGTTGTTGTGGGAGATTACATTGCTGTGGGAGATTACGTTGTTGTGGGAGATTACGTTGTTGTGGGAGATTACATTGCTGTGGGAGATTACGTTGTTGTTGGTGATTACGTTGCTGTGGGTGATTACGTTGCTGTGGGCGATTACGTTGCTGTGGGCGATTACGTTGCTGTGGGCGATTACGTTGCTGTGGGAGATTACGTTGCTGTGGGAGATTACGTTGCTGTGGGAGATTACGTTGCTGTTGGTGATTACGTTGATGTGGGCGATTACGTTGCTGTGGGAGATTACGTTGCTGTTGGTGATTACGTTGCTGTGGGCGATTACGTTGCTGTGGGAGATTACGTTGCTGTGGGCGATTACGTTGCTGTGGGAGATTACGTTGCTATGGGAGATTACGTTGTTGTGGGAGATTACGTTGTTGTGGGAGATTACATTCCTGTGGGAGATTACGTTGCTGTGGGAGATTACGTTGCTGTTGGTGATTACGTTGATGTGGGCGATTACGTTGCTGTGGGAGATTACGTTGCTGTGGGAGATTACGTTGTTGTGGGAGATTACGTTGCTGTGGGAGATTACGTTGTTGTGGGAGATTACATTGCTGTGGGAGATTACATTGCTGTGGGAGATTACGTTGTTGTGGGAGATTACATTGCTGTGGGAGATTA
Organism: Megaustenia siamemsis; assembly: GCA_032433765.1. Taxonomy (NCBI): domain Eukaryota; kingdom Metazoa; phylum Mollusca; class Gastropoda; order Stylommatophora; family Ariophantidae; genus Megaustenia; species Megaustenia siamemsis. Next base: position 1,488,520 of record JAVIAB010000024.1, read on the forward strand.
CGTTGCTGTGGGAGATTACGTTGTTGTGGGAGATTACGTTGTTGTGGGAGATTACATTGCTGTGGGAGATTACGTTGCTGTGGGAGATTACGTTGCTGTGGGAGATTACGTTGCTGTGGGAGATTACGTTGTTGTGGGAGATTACATTGCTGTGGGAGATTACGTTGCTGTGGGAGATTACGTTGCTGTTGGTGATTACGTTGATGTGGGCGATTACGTTGCTGTGGGAGATTACGTTGCTGTGGGAGATTACGTTGTTGTGGGAGATTACATTGCTGTGGGAGATTACGTTGTTGTGGGAGATTACATTGCTGTGGGAGATTACGTTGTTGTGGGAGATTACATTGCTGTGGGAGATTACGTTGTTGTGGGAGATTACATTGCTGTGGGAAATTACGTTGTTGTGGGAGATTACATTGCTGTGGGAGATTACGTTGCTGTGGGAGATTACGTTGCTGTTGGTGATTACGTTGATGTGGGCGATTACGTTACTGTGGGAGATTACGTTGCTGTGGGAGATTACGTTGTTGTGGGAGATTACGTTGCTGTGGGAGATTACGTTGCTGTGGGAGATTACGTTGCTGTGGGAGATTACGTTGCTGTGGGAGATTACGTTGTTGTGGGAGATTACGTTGCTGTGGGAGATTACGTTGCTGTGGGAGATTATGTTGCTGTGGGAGATTACGTCTAAACAAACTCCAGAGCTCTATCGAGGGCACTCATTTCCTTTCGACGCTGTAAGTCACAAAATGACAGCAAACAGAAAAGAGCAATCTCTAAAATATATAAAGACTCTAAAAGAATATTTTAAAACGATCTGAATTTAATGTGTCTTGTGCAATAAGAGCATCGCTCAACACGAAGACGGTTTTCGGGCCGAAATGGTGGGACTTGGGTCAATATGGCGGATAGGCTGCAGGAACCGTTGAGACTCAGTCTGAAGTGTCCCTTGTTACAGTTTCCTCATATTCCAAGTCCGGCTTGCTGCCGGAGCTACTGAGTTTAGTGCTCTGTGCACACAGTGAGCTACTGAGTTTAGTGCTCTGTGCACACAGTGAGCTACTGAGTTTAGTGCTCTGTGCACACAGTGAGCTACTGAGTTTAGTGCTCTGTGCACACAGTGAGCTACTGAGTTTAGTGCTCTGTGCACACAGTGAGCTACTGAGTTTAGAGCTCTGTGCACACCGTGAGCTACTGAGTTTAGTGCTCTGTGCACACAGTGAGCTACTGAGTTTAGTGGTCTGTGCACACAGTGAGCTACTGAGTTTAGTGCTCTGTGCACACAGTGAGCTACTGAGTTTAGTGCTCTGTGCACACAGTGAGCTACTGAGTTTAGTGCTCTGTGCACACAGTGAGCTACTGAGTTTAGTGCTCTGTGCACACAGTGAGCTACTGAGTTTAGTGCTCTGTGCACACAGTGAGCTACTGAGTTTAGTGCTCTGTGCACACAGTGAGCTACTGAGTTTAGTGCTCTGTGCACACAGTGAGCTGCTGAGTTTAGTGCTCTGTGCACACAGTGAGCTACTGAGTTTAGTGGTCTGTGCACACAGTGAGCTACTGAGTTTAGTGGTCTGTGCACACAGTGAGCTACTGAGTTTAGTGGTCTGTGCACACAGTGAGCTACTGAGTTTAGTGCTCTGTGCACACAGTGAGCTACTGAGTTTAGTGCTCTGTGCACACAGTGAGCTACTGAGTTTAGTGCTCTGTGCACACCGTGAGCTGTGCTTTTCATCCGGATCGTGTTTTGATATTCCAATCGCTTACGATTATAGTATGACAAAGGACAGTTCAGTTGCGTTCACTTTCGGTGCCGCTTGACCTTATGTTTTTTGGCGTGTGCTGTAGCTGCTTTGATTGAGACAGCAGTTGCCTTTCTTTGTTTGGATCCTTCAATGAGATGAGTTTAAATTCGGATGATTCCACTGGCACGGGCGGTTGAGCAATTATGGATTTTAATTCGTTTGCAGTGATACCCGGGCCTTCGACTAACTATATCCACAACTATTTTTAAAAAATATTTGAAACATTTACAATCAAGTTTCTGGTGACATTTTCAAGACGTTTCTAAAACATCAATAGTTGGATTTTGATCGATTTAGAGAAGTTCAAATCACAGGCTCGCTCTGATTGTTGGACAAACTGAGCTACTTTGACATGTGGACCAGCTTTAAGTCTACATCCGTGGAGGTTGTGGGTTAGGCATGTCACAAGATGTAACGGGCTGGAGCTCGGTGAATGGGGTAGCGTGGGGAGGGAGACAAAGAGGACAGGTTAGTCAGGGAAAACGTTCAAACAATCCAGAAAGTGACATGCAACAACAGGTAACATGGATAAAGAGCTACACGATAAATCGAGTTAAGAAGAAAGACAGAAGTAAAGCAAACTTCTATCCAATAGATTCACTTGAGTCTCTCTAATCTCTTCCAACTCTCTCTCTCTCTCTCTCCTTATGTTCTCTATCAGATACCTCACTAATCGCCTCCAACCCTCGCCTTGCCCTCGTGACCTCTAGCTGGCTGACTTCCCTGCCTTGTTGACCCATCATGACGAGCGCTTGACCCAGCAGCTCAATGTCAAGTACCTCCAGGAAGAGAGGACCTTTGAGGCAGAGAAGTTCGGTCCCAGGGGGATGTTCAAGGACCCAACGGTCAACGTGACCTTCAGAATAAAACAGGTAAGCGCAGTCAGACTGTGTCTCATACAAGACAAGACACTAGAGGCCACCACTAGAGGCCACCTTTAGAGACCACCACTAGAGACCACCACTAGAGGCCACCACTAGAGGCCACCACTAGAGACACCACTAGACGCCACCTTTAGAGACCACCACTAGAGGCCACCACTAGAGACCTCAACTAGAGACCACCACTAGAGACCACCACTAGAGACCACCTTTAAAGACCACCACTTATGACCACCACTAGAGGCCACCTTTAGAGACCACCACTAGAGGCCACCACTAGAGACCTCAACTAGAGACCACTACTAGAGACCACCACTAGAGACCACCACTAAAGACCACCACTAGAGACAACCACTAGAAACCACCACTAGAGACCACCACTAGAGACCACCACTAGAGACCACCTTTAGAGACCACCACTAGAGACCACCACTAAAGACCACCACTAGAGACCACCACTAGAGACCACCTTTAGAGACCACCACTAGAGACCACCACTAGAGACCACCACTAGAGGCCACCACTAGAGCCCTCCACTAGAGACCACCACTAGAGGCCACCACTAGAGACCACCACTAGAGACCACCACTAGAGGCCACCACTAGAGACCTCCACTAGAGACCACCACTAGAGACCACCACTAGAGACCACCACTAGAGACCACCACTAGAGACCACCACTAGAGGCCACCACTAGAGACCTCCACTAGAGACCACCACTAGAGACCTCCACTAGAGGCCACCACTAGAAGCCACCACTAGAGGCCACCACTAGAGACCTCCACTAGAGACCACCACTAGAGGCCACCACTAGAGACCTCAACTAGAGACCACCACTAGAGACCACCACTAAAGACCACCACTAAAGACCACCACTAGAGACCACCACTAGAGACCACCACTAGAGACCACCACTAAAGACTACCACTAGAGACCACCACTAGAGACCACCACTAGAGACCACCACTAAAGACTACCACTAGAGACCACCACTAAAGACCACCACTAGAGACCACCACTAAAGACTACCACTAGAGACCACCACTAGAGACCACCACTAAAGACCACCACTAAAGACCACCACTTATGACCACCACTAGAGACCACCCCTAGAGACAACCACAAGAGACCACCACTAGAGACCACCACTAAAGACCACCACTAGAGACCTCAACTAGAGACCACCACTAAAGACCACCACTAGAGACCACCACTAGAGACAACCACTAGAGACCACCACTAAAGACCACCACTAGAGACCTCAACTAAAGACCACCACTAAAGACCACCACTAGAGACCACCACTAAAGACCACCACTAGAGGCCTCAACTAGAGACCTCAACTAGAGACCACCACTAAAGACCACCACTAGAGGCCTCAACTAGAGACCTCAACTAGAGACCACCACTAGAGACCACCACTAAAGACCACCACTAGAGGCCTCAACTAGAGACCACCATTAAAGACCACCACTAGAGACCACCACTAAAGACCACCACTAGAGACCACCACTAGAGACCACCACTAGAGACCACCACTAAAGACCACCACTAAAGACCACCACTAGAGACCACCACTAAAGACCACCCCTAGAGACCGCAGTTAATGTTCCAAAATTGAAATATTTCCTTCTAGTCATTGGTTATGTCATGGAAGGAACATCACTCCCCAAATTGTATGTTTCCATGTCTGTGTTCAGACTTGACATAAAGTCACCCAAAGATGATACACGAAAACACTAGCAATGTCGCATAACAATGGTAGAAATAAAATACAGCTACAACTCCTAATTATTTCTAACTTTGTATATTTGTCTAAATGGGAACCTCGGTGGCTGAGTGGTTGGTCTGCTCGCTTCCTGATCAGAAGGGTCTGAGTTCGATCTCCAGAAGTGGCAGATTTGATTTTCATAGCGACAAGGATACGAGGTTCACCAGCCTCTATAAATTGGTACAGAGATTTTTCTGAGAAGTAACGGCAGCCTGGTATGATACCGACCACATCAGCCAAAAATGTGCCGCGGTCATAGCAAAATCTGGTCACAACACCACATTCCCCATATACCTGGCAAGGCTGGGGAGGGGAGCTGCTTGACTTGTACTCGCCACCAAAATGAGTCTCCTGTTGTCTTATCTACTAGTGGATATCAAAATAGAAGGAATAGACCCGCAGACAGTTCAGAGCTACCTTGGACATACTATAACCAGTGATGGAATAGACCCGGAGACAGTTCAGAGCTACCTTGGACATACTATAACCAGTGATGGAATAGACCCGGAGACAGTTCAGAGCTACCTTGGACATACTATAACCAGTGATGGAATAGACCTGCAGACAGTTCAGAGCTACCTTGGACATACTATAACCAGTGATGGAATAGACCCGGAGACAGTTCAGAGCTACCTTGGACATACTATAACCAGTGATGGAATAGACCTGCAGACAGTTCAGAGCTACCTTGGACATACTATAACCAGTGATGGAATAGATCTGGAGACAGTTCAGAGCTACCTTGGACATACTATAACCAGTGATGGAATAGACCCGGAGACAGTTCAGGGCTACCTTGGACATACTATAACCAGTGATGGAATAGACCTGCAGACAGTTCAGAACTACCTTGGACATACTATAACCAGTGATGGAATAGACCTGGAGACAGTTCAGAACTACCTTGGACATACTATAACCAGTGATGGGATAGACCTGGAGACAGTTCAGAACTACCTTGGACATACTATAACCAGTGATGGAATAGACCTGGAGACAGTTCAGAACTACCTTGGACATACTATAACCAGTGATGGAATAGACCTGGAGACAGTTCAGAACTACCTTGGACATACTATAACCAGTGATGGAATAGACCTGGAGACAGTTCAGAACTACCTTGGACATACCATAACCAGTGATGGAATAGACCTGCAGACAGTTCAGAACTACCTTGGACATACTATAACCAGTGATGGAATAGATCTGGAGACAGTTCAGAACTACAACTACCTTGGACATACTATAACCAGTGATGGAATAGACCTGGAGACAGTTCAGAACTACCTTGGACATACTATAACCAGTGATGGAATAGACCTGGAGACAGTTCAGAACTACAACTACCTTGGACATACTATAACCAGTGATGGAATAGACCTGGAGACAGTTCAGAACTACCTTGGACATACTATAACCAGTGATGGAATAGACCTGGAGACAGTTCAGAGCTACAACTACCTTGGACATACTGTAACCAGTGATGGAATAGATCTGGAGACAGTTCAGAACAACAACTACCTTGGACATACTATAACCAGTGATGGAATAGACCTGGAGACAGTTCAGAGCTACCTTGGACATACTATAACCAGTGATGGAATAGACCTGGAGACAGTTCAGAACTACCTTGGACATACTATAACCAGTGATGGAATAGACCTGGAGACAGTTCAGAACTACAACTACCTTGGACATACTATAACCAGTGATGGAATAGACCTGGAGACAGTTCAGAGCTACAACTACCTTGGACATACTGTAACCAGTGATGGAATAGACCTGGAGACAGTTCAGAGCTACAACTACCTTTGACATACTATAACCAGTGATGGAAAACGTACAACTGAAATAAACAAAAGAATAGGAATGGCAAAAAGTAATTTTAATGTCATGAAGAACATACTAACATCAAAACAAATATCACCAGGACTAAAACTAACAATAGCAAAATGTTATATCTTCTCAATATTCCTGTATGGTGCAGAAACATGGACATTAGACAAGAAAACAGAACAGAAAATTGAAGCCATTGGAATGTGGATTTATAGAAGAATAGGAAGAATTGGACGGAAAGAAAAGAAAACAAATGATGAAGTCTTAAAACAACTAAAAATGAAAAGATAACTACTAAACACAATTCAAACAAGACATGAATTTTTGGGAGTATGTTAAAAGACACAGCAGCCTACTAAAATTAATCTCGGAAGGAAAAATACAAGGTAAAAGAGGCAGGCCAAGACTAACATGGGCGAGTAACATCAAAAGATGGACAAATCAGCCTATCACAACCTGCACTATCAAAATAAAGAGCCAGCGGAATGGCCCTCCATGATAGTTAACTTTCGATGTGGAGACGATACTCAGTGATGATGTAGTCTCATGTCTTATAACTAGTTCATTAATTCCCCTTTAAAAATTATGCTAAAATGTTATCCAAAGAATATTGTTATCACATTTTTACAAACAGTTAAGATCATTAAAGATCACATAGAAAGTGGCACTGACTTATATATTAAATGTCAACAAATCGCAGATCCAGTTTCACAACAAGCGATTTCGTGGTCTTAAAGATCAGATTAACCAATCGCAGCGACGAGTACATTCTGCGCATGCTGGGAGTGTCAGATCTCGACCAATCAGCACTCCAGATTTAGACAAGTTCCGGTGCAGGCAGAATCTAGGTCACAGCGAGCATGCAGCGCCGCCTAGTGCCAGGTTGTGGAGGCGGCAGCACATTGGTACTCCCATAGGTCTGCTAACTTTCTAGTCGTTGTAAATGTGATAGTTTATATAACTTTCCTAACGCCCTTGTTGCAACTGTCTTCAAGACAGCGCCCAATTACCCTGTCAGCTCCGTTTTTGTATTGGTCACTGCTAGTTCTCCATCTTTCAAACATTGGAATATAGTATCTTCCCTATTGTCTCTGTATACATCACCATCATCGTCGTCAAGTACCGGGCCTACGGGCGTAGGTGATCATGTCTGTCCACAATTTTCGATCTCAACAGCTATTTATCATTTCTGTTGTTGACCTTCTGTCAAGCTATTCTCTTAAGCTGTCTGTTATTTTTTCTCTTTGCTTCCCTCTATCTCTTCGTCCCTTAATTTTTCCAATTGTTACAATATATTCCAGTTGTTCTCTTCTCATTACATGGCCAAAAAATGATGATTGTTTCTTCCTAATATTGGAAATTAGCTCTTTTTTTGCTTTGACCTCTCTCAGAACATCTTCATTACTTTTCTTAGCTGTCCATGGTATTCTCAACATTCTTCTGTAAAACCACATTTCTACAGACTCCAATGATTTTCTTGTCTGTTGTCCTATTGTCCATGATTCACATCCATATATTAAGACTGGCTCTACATAACATTTAAGAACTCTTTTTCTTGTTTCTATTGTCAAAAATGGATTGCATAGTATCTTCCTCATTTTTTGGAAAGCTGCTTTTGTCTGAGCCATTCTGCATCTCACCTCTGTTTTACATCTTCTGTTTGGGGTTAACAAAGTTCCCAAATATTTAAATTCATTTACCTATTTTAATACTGTTCCACTTGTCTTTATTTTGCACTGAGGTGATGTCTTTTTCTTTGATGTTACCATTACCTCTGTCTTTTTGCTATTAAGGCTGAGTCCTTTATTTTTGCTTTCTTTCACTATAATGTCCAACATTTCTTGTAACTCATTTTCCCTCTTAGCGATTAATACTGTATCATCAGCATACCTTAGATTATTTATATTATGACATCCAATTGTTATTCCAGGCATGTCCCTTATGGATCTTTAAATAATCTCACTATAAATATTAAACAAATCTGGTGACAGCACACAACCTTGTCTAACACCCTGTTTTATTTGTTGAAACATTCCCAATTGGTTTCCAGTTCTTATGGCTGCTGTTTGTTGCCAGTACATGTTCTTTACTATTCTTAGATCTTTGCTGTCTACGTTTTTGCTTTCTAAAATTTTGATTATTTCTTGGTGCTTTACTTTGTCAAATACTTTGGTGTAATCTATGAAACATAGGTATAGATCTGTTTTCACCTCTATGGCTCTTTCTACTAAAGATCTTATGATATAAATGGCATTGCTTGTTCCTGTATACACATACTTTATAATATGATTTGAGGTTATGCAAGAAAGAAAGAACGAAAGAAAGAAAGAAAGAAAGAAAAGAAAGGAAGAAAGAAAGAAAGAAATATTTTGCTATTTAATTTAGTCGACAGATCTTGTTCATTCAACAACTGGCGACTCTAGAGGGCTCAGATCCCCTCCTCAGCACACTTCCTAGTCTGAAGCACACCCACACCATTCTAGCGAAAGCACTGAAGGTGGCTTCAGCTCAGATGGCCATAACTCTATAGCAGATGGCCATAACTCCATAGCTCAAATAAAATTAGGAGAAATATCTCTACTAGACGTACAATCTGACATATATCTGGGCAGTAATATAGATAAAAAGGGAGGAACAGAAAATGATACCAAAATAAGGATATCAAAAGCAAGAGGAGATTTTGTTGCACTGGGAAACATATGGAAATCCAAAGAAATTAGGTTAAATACACAAATACAAATTTTCAAATCCAATGTTAAGTCACTCATATTATATGAAACATGGAGAACAACAAAATTGACAATCATGAAGATACAGGCTTTCATTAATGGATGCTTATGCAGAATAAAAGGATGGAAATGGCAGGACAAAATCACTAACACAGAATTATGGAAATGTACCAGTCAAATAGCAGTGGATAAAGAGATACAACGAAGACGATGGCGCTGGATAGGACACACACTGCGGAAGCCAACAGAGAGTATTACACAACAGGCCCTTTTTTGGAATCCTCTGGGGAAAAGACAAAGAGGAAGACCAAGGAATTCTTGGAGAAGACAGATAGAAGCAGAGATGAAGATGGTGGGGAAGACATGGAATGATCTTAAAAGAATGGCAAATAACAGAACGACTTGGAAAGTGTTTGTTGAAGACCTATGCTCCACTGGGAGCTAAAAAGGTAGAAGAAAGAAGAAGAAGAATGGGTATTGCTCTGTGTCAAAGTATAGGGGTAGGTGTAATAATGTTTAGTTTGCCTTGTTGCGTCGGATGTCTGTTTCTTTATCAATTTTATCATCTTCAGAGAATATTGTTCCCAGATATATAATGTCAGGAAACAGAATGACTTGGAAAGGGTTTGTTGAAGACCTATGCTCCACAGGGAGCTGAAAGTATTTGTTGAAGACCTATGTTCCACAGGGAGCTGAAAGTGTTTGTTGAAGACCTATGTTCCACAGGGAGCTGAAAGTATTTGTTGAAGACCTATGCTCCGCAGGCAGCTGAAAGTGTTTGTTGAAGACGTATGTTCCACAGAGAGCTGAAAGTGTTTGTTGAAGACCTATGCTCCGCAGGCAGCTGAAAGTGTTTGTTGAAGACCTATGCTCCGCAGGCAGCTGAAAGTGTTTGTTGAAGACCTATGCTCCACAGGGGACTGAAAGTGTTTGTTGAAGACCTACGCTCCACAGAGAGCTGAAAGTGTCGGTTGAAGGCCTATGCGCCACAGGGAGCTGAAAGTGTTTGTAGAAGACCTATGCTCCACAGGGAGCTGAAAGTGTTTGTTGAAGACCTATGCTCCACAAGGAGCTGAAAGTGTTTTTTGAAGACATATGCTCCACAGGGAGCTGAAAGTGTATTTTAAAGACCTATGCTCCACATGGAGCTGAAAGTGTATTTTGAAGACCTATGCTCCACATGGAGCTGAAAGTGTTTTTTGAAGACCTATGCTCCACATGGAGCTGAAAGTGTTTTTTGTATACCTATGCTCCACATGGAGCTGAAAGTGTATTTTGAAGACCTATGCTCCACATGGAGCTGAAAGTGTTTTTTGAAGACCTATGCTCCACATGGAGCTGAAAGTGTTTTTTGTATACCTATGCTCCACATGGAGCTGAAAGTGTTTTTTGAAGACCTATGCTCCACAGGGAGCTGAAAGTGTTTGTTGAAGACCTATGCTTCACAGGGAGCTGTAAGTGTTTGTTGAAGACCTATGCTCCACAGGGAGCTGAAAGTGTTTGTTGAAGACCTATGCTTCACAGGGAGCTGTAAGTGTTTGTTGAAGACCTATGCTTCACAGGGAGCTGAAAGTGTTTTTTGAAGACCTATGCTCCACAGGGAGCTGAAAGGTAGAAGGAGAAGACTATGAACCCCAGCAACCTCCTCTAACGACAAGCGTGGCTAGTGGCGGTGGCTGTTCAACTCCGTCCGTGGTCAGGGCCCTGGTGAAAGTTTCGCATTCATCTCTCGATCTCCCAAGAGATGTCACAGATCATCTACGCCACATGTTGATCAAATGTCACAGACCATCTACATCACATGTTGATCAAATGTCACAGACCATCTACATCACATGTTGATCAAATGTCAAATGTAGAGTCTGTCCAGAGAGTTGCCCCGCAGTTAAAGATGTATGACAAACCACACACACATACACACCACTCACATAGAAACCATACACAGACACACATACATCATTCATAGAGACACACACATCACACAAACACCACACACCACTCGCACAGAGAAGCCACTCACACGGACGCACATTTAATGAAGGTTCACTCCGAGTTGTTCAGACACCGGTGGTAGATGCCCTCTATCTAGGCACCTTACCTCATGGACTAGACATGGCCACCATCATCTAGTTACTTGTCGAAATTATAGGCTCCCATGACATCAACTCTCAAGTTTTATCTGCCCTACACAAGATGACCAGCGCCTGCTGTAGTCAATCCCAGCGTATCAGGGATATCCTGCACTCATCTTCAAGGTCTCCCTTTCTCACGTTTGCCTGCAACTACGCCCTCCATAATTATCTTCCCTGGGTCATTACGTCTATTAACGTCACCAAAATGTTATGTTTTCCTTTTTGTTATCTTCTTTATTGACCGGTTTTCTTGAATTTTAAGTCCTGTACAGTTGACAACTTTGTTCTTTCCTCCATCCCTAGCGTTGCCATGTTCCTGAACTCACGTGTTTTCTTGCAGATTTTGACAAAGTTGACTAAATTCAGAAACCATAAACCATAAACAGTTAACTTGGCACAACCCACAAAATATAAACAGTTAACTTGGCACAACCCACAAAATATAAACAGTTAACTTGGCACAACCCACAAAATATAAACAGTTAACTTGGCACAACCCACAAAATATAAACAGTTAACTTGACACAACCCACAAAATATAAACAGTTAACTTGACACAACCCACAAAATATAAACAGTTAACTTGACACAACCCACAAAATATAAACATTTAGCTTTGTACAACCTATAAACCATGTTAGTTTCAGAAACCATAAATTACTGACGTGACCAAAAACCTTAAATGTGAGCCACAACCCATTGTCCACAGAGACCACAAGCGACCTTGACCGACCCCCTCAGGTCCAGGCAGAGACTCGCGTGCAGACACCACGCGCGATAACTCCAGCGGACCTTCAGGACACCAGGAACAAGATGGCTGATCTTCTCTTTGATATCAGCACGTTGGTGGGTCTCGGTCTTGATGTTGTGTTGTGGTTACATTAGTCTTGTGTTGTGGTTACATTGGTCTTGTGTTGTGGTTACATTGGTCTTGTGTTGTGGTTACATTGGTCTTGTGTTGTGGTTACATTGGTCTTGTGTTGTGGTTACATTGGTCTTGTGGTTACATTGGTCTTGTGTTGTGGTTACATTGGTCTTGTGTTGTGGTTACATTGGTCTTGTGTTGTGGTTACATTGGTCTTCTGTTGTGGTTACATTGGTCTTGTGTTGTGGTTACATTGGTCTTGTGTTGTGGTTACATTGGTCTTGTGTTGTGGTTACATTGGTCTTCTGTTGTGGTTACATTGGTCTTGTGTTGTGGTTACATTGGTCTTGTGTTGTGGTTACATTGGTCTTGTGTTGTGGTTACATTGGTCTTGTGTTGTGGTTACATTGGTCTTCTGTTGTGGTTACATTGGTCTTGTGTTGTGGTTACATTGGTCTTGTGTTGTGGTTACATTGGTCTTGTGTTGTGGTAACATTGGTCTTATGTTGTGGTTACATTGGTCTTGTCTTGTGGTGTGGCTACATTGGTCTTGGTGTTGTGGTTACATTGATCTTGTGTTGTGGTGTGGCTACATTGGTCTTGGTGTTGTGGTTACATTGGTCTTGTCTTGTGGTGTGGCTACATTGGTCTTGTGTTGTGGTTAGGTCTTGTGTTGTGGTTACATTGGTCTTGTGTTGTGGTTACATTGGTCTTGTGTTGTGGTTACATTGGTCTTGTGTTGTGTTGCGGTTACATTGGTCTTGTGTTGTGGTTACATTGGTCTTGTGTTGTGTTGTGATTACATTGGTCTTGTGTTGTGGTTACATTGGTCTTGTGTTGTGTTGTGGTTACATTGGTCTTGATGTTGTGTTGTGGTTACATTGGTCTTGATGTTGTGTTGTGGTTACATTGGTCTTGATGTTGTGTTGTGGTTACATTGGTCTTGTGTTGTGGTTACATTGGTCTTGTGTTGTGTTGTGGTTACATTGGTCTTGTGTTGTGGTTACATTGGTCTTGTGTTGTGTTGTGATTACATTGGTCTTGTGTTGTGGTTACATTGGTCTTGTGTTGTGTTGTGGTTACATTGGTCTTGATGTTGTGTTGTGGTTACATTGGTCTTGATGTTGTGTTGTGGTTACATTGGTCTTGATGTTGTGTTGTGGTTACATTGGTCTTGATGTTGTGTTGTGGTTACATTGGTCTTGATGTTGTGTTGTGGTTACATTGGTCTTGTGCTGTGGTTACATTGGTCTTGTGTTGTGTTGTGGTTACATTGGTCTTGTGTTGTGTTGTGGATACATTGGTCTTGATGTTGTGGTTACATTGGTCTTGATGTTGTGTTGTGATTACATTGGTCTTGTGTTGTGGTTACATTGGTCTTGTGTTGTGTTGTGATTACATTGGTCTTGATGTTGTGTTGTGGTTACATTGGTCGTGTGTTGTGGTTACATTGGTCTTGTGTTGTGTTGTGGTTACATTGGTCTTGATGTTGTGTTGTGGTGACATTGGTCTTGATGTTGTGGTTACATTGGTCTTGTGTTGTGTTGTGGTTACATTGTTTTTTGAAGTTGTGTTGTGGTTACATTGGTCTTGTGTTGTGGTTACATTGGTCTTGTGTTGTGTTGTGGTTACATTGGTCTTGTGTTGTGTTGTGGTTACATTGGTCTTGCGCTGTGTTGTTGTTACATTGTTTTTGAAGTTGTGTTGTGGTTACATTGGTCTTGCGCTGTGTTGTGGTTACATTGGTCTTGTGTTGTGTTGTGGTTACATTGTTTTTGAAGTTGTGTTGTGGTTACATTGGTCTTGTGCTGTGTTGTGGTTACATTGGTCTTGCGCTGTGTTGTGGTTACATTGGTCTTGTGTTGTGACTCACACTGATTGTGTTTTTGCATCAAGATAGACACAAATAAAAATAATTTAAAATATATAAATGGTATTAAACATCCAAACCTCAGGAGAGAGGAGACAAACTACGGCGTTTCGGCAAAAGACTTCATCGGGTTCAATATAAGAAATATAAATACAGTAACACATGTACAATGCAAGTACATATCTATCTGAAAAGGGTCATGTGTGGAGGAATGACAGGAAGCGGATGTGATGAGGGCCAAAATGCATGTTAGTCACGTGACTAGTGTCCAACAGGCCAAGGTAAGGGTCCCCTGAAAAAGAGAAAGCAGAAATGGGAAGAGGGGACAAAGGCATGTGAGAGGAGAATAAAAGAGGAGGTCAGTAATTAAATGAAAGAGTGAAAAGAGTTGAGCCCCCTAAGATAGAGAGTGCCAAAGTGGTCTATCAGTCCGTTCTCCAAAGCGAACGGACTGTGCATGTGTTTGTTCTGTAAAAGGTCAAATCCAGGTTCCTTCCCCAGCCCTGCTAGGTGTATGGAGAATACAGTGGTAACGGCCAGATCTTTCTATGACCACGGCACATTTTGGGGTGATGTGGTCGGTATCACGCCAGACCGCCTTTACTTCCCAGAAAAATATCTGGTACCAATTTTTAGAGGCTGTGTGAACCCAGAAGCTTTGTCGGTCCGAAAAAAATCGCCACTTTTTGGGGTCGAACTTGGACCCTAGAAGAGCAAATGATGGATGGAATATTAGAAACACTAGGAAACATAAGTCAGGAGAGGTCAACAGAAGAGCAAAAGACCGCAAATGATATCTCCCCTTGACGCTGAAAGGCAAATGAGGAAGGAAAGAAGAAGAGAAATATGATATTTGTGACGTGACTACATATTACATTCTCATCACTCCCTAAATTAATACCTTCTGTAAGTGGTTCCAATTTCTGATATCAGGCACTAAAGTCGATCAAGTTTATTTTAAGCAGACACGGGTTTTGATTAAGTTTTCTTGTAGTTGACTCGAGTTTGATCAAGTTTTCTTGTAGTTGACTCAGGTTTGATTAAGTTTTCTTGTAGTTGACTCGAGTTTGATCAAGTTTTCTTGTAGTTGACTCGAGTTTGATCAAGTTTTCTTGTAGTTGACTCAGGTTTGATTAAGTTTTCTTGTAGTTGACTCGAGTTTGATCAAGTTTTCTTGTAGTTGACTCGAGTTTGATCAAGTTTTCTTGTAGTTGACTCAGGTTTGATTAAGTTTTCTTGTAGTTGACTCGAGTTTGATCAAGTTTTCTTGTAGTTGACTCGAGTTTGATCAAGTTTTCTTGTAGTTGACTCAGGTTTGATCAAGTTTTCTTGTAGTTGACTCAGGTTTGATCAAGTTTTCTTGTAGTTGACTCAGGTTTGATCAAGTTTTTTGTAGTTGACTCGAGTTTGATCAAGTTTTCTTGTAGTTGACTCAGGTTTGATCAAGTTTTCTTGTAGTTGACTCGAGTTTGACCAAGTTCTCTTGTAGTAGACTCGAGTTTGATCAAGTTTTCTTGTAGTAGACTCGAGTTTGATCAAGTTTTCTTGTAGTTGACTCAGGTTTGATTAAGTTTTCTTGTAGTAGACTCAGGTTTCATCAAGTTTGCTTGTAGTTGACTCAGGTTTCATCAAGTTTTCTTGTAGTAGACTCAGGTTTCATCAAGTTTTCTTGTATTAGACTCAGGTTTGATAAAGTTTTCTTGTATTAGACTCAGGTTTGATCAAGTTTTCTTGTATTAGACTCAGGTTTCATCAAGTTTTCTTATAGTAGACTCAGGTTTGATCAAGTTTTCTTGTATTAGACTCAGGTTTGATCAAGTTTTCTTGTAGTTGACTCAGGTTTGATCAAGTTTTCTTATAGTAGACTCAGGTTTGATCAAGTTTTCTTGTATCAGACTCAGGTTTGATCAAGTTTTCTTGTAGTAGACACGCGCTTGATCAAGTTTTCTTGTAGCTGACTCGAGTTTGATCAAGTTTTCTTGTAGCTGACTCGAGTTTGATCAAGTTTTCTTGTAGCTGACTTGAGTTTGATCAAGTTTTCTTGTAGTTGACTCAGGTTTGATCAAGTTTTCTTATAGTTGACTCAGGTTTGATCGTTTTCTTATAGTTGACTCAGGTTTGATCGTTTTCTTATAGTAGACTCAGGTTTGATCAAGTTTTCTTGTATTAGACTCAGGTTTGATCAAGTTTTCTTGTAGTTGACTCAGGTTTGATCAAGTTTTCTTATAGTAGACTCAGGTTTGATCAAGTTTTCTTGTAGCTGACTCGAGTTTGATCAAGTTTTCTTGTAGCTGACTCGAGTTTGATCAAGTTTTCTTGTAGCTGACTCGAGTTTGATCAAGTTTTCTTGTAGACTGAGTTTTGATCAAGTTTTCTTGTAGCTGACTCGAGTTTGATCAAGTTTTCTTGTAGCTGACTTGAGTTTGATCAAGTTTTCTTGTATCTGACTCGAGTTTGATCAAGTTTTCTTGTAGCTGACTGAGTTTGATCAAGTTTTCTTGTAGCTGACTCGAGTTTGATCACGTTTTCTTGTAGCTGACTGAGTTTTGATCAAGTTTTCTTGTAGCTGACTCGAGTTTGATCAAGTTTTCTTGTAGCTGACTGAGTTTTGATCAAGTTTTCTTGTAGCTGACTGAGTTTTGATCAAGTTTTCTTGTAGCTGACTCGAGTTTGATCAAGTTTTCTTGTAGCTGACTGAGTTTTGATCAAGTTTTCTTGTAGCTGACTGAGTTTTGATCAAGTTTTCTTGTAGCTGACTCGAGTTTGATCAACATTTTGACAACAGTATACCAGTAAGGCATGATCTAATGGACTTGTTTTAATCTTGATTCTCTCCCCTTGTGTGTAGGAGACAAGGTGTCAAGTACAGGTGGAGAGTGAGATGATGTTTTATATACCAGGTCACCTGGAGAGATTGTCAGGTGGGGGGTCAGGCACAGGTAGGAGGACAGGTGAGGCTTGTTGGTTGGAGGGTGGGCTAGGTGAGATGTGAGGCTGATTGGTGGGAGGTTGGTGGGATGTTGGTAGGACATTTAAAAAGCGTCAAGAGGGGTAATGGTGAAAGAGTAAGTACAGCTGATTGAGTGAGTGAGTGAGTGAGTGAGAATGGTAGAAGCTAGATAGCTGAATTTGTGATAGTAGATGAATTGGGGCAGTTGAGTGAGTGAGTGAGCGAGTGAGTGAGTGAGTGAGTGAGTGAGTGAGTGAGTGAGTGAGTGAGTGAGTGAGTGAGTGAGTGAGTGAGTGAGAATGGTAGAAGCTAGATAGCTGAATTTGTGATAGTAGATGAATTGGGGCAGTTGAGTAAGTGAGTGAGTGAGTGAGTGAGAATGGTAGAAGCTAGATAGCTGAATTTGTCATAGTAGATGAACTGGGGCAGTTGAGTGAGTGAGTGAGAATGGTAGAAGCTAGATAGCTGAATTTGTGATAGTAGATGAATTGGGGCAGTTGAGTGAGTGAGGGAGTGAGAATGGTAGAAGCTAGATAGCTGAATTTGTGATAGTAGATGAATTGGGGCAGTTGAGTGAGTGAGTGAGTGAGTGAGTGAGTGAGTGAGAATGGTAGAAGCTAGATAGCTGAATTTGTGATAGTAGATGAATTGGGGCAGTTGAGTGAGTGAGTGAGTGAGAATGGTAGAAACTAGATAGCTGAATTTGTGATAGTAGATGAATTGGGGCAGTTGAGTGAGTGAGTGAGTGAGTGAGTGAGTGAGTGAGTGAGTGAGTGAGAATGGTAGAAGCTAGACAGCTGAATTTGTGTGACAGAAGACTGGGACCAGTGAGTTAATCTGCAACGAATCAGGGGAGAGAATGACAGAATACTGGGACCAGTGAATTAATCTGCGACGAGTCAGGGGAGAGAATGACAGAAGACTGGGACCAGTGAGTTAATCTGCGACGAGTCAGGGGAGAGAATGACAGAAGACTGGGACCAGTGAATTAATCTGCGACGAGTCAGGGGAGAGAATGACAGAAGACTGGGACCTTGAATTAATCTGCGACGAGTCAGGGGAGAGAATGACAGAAGACTGGGACCAGTGAATTAATCTGCGACGAGTCAGGGGAGAGAATGACAGAAAACTGGGACCAGTGAATTAATCTGCGACGAATCAGGGGAGAGAATGACAGAAGACTGGGACCAGTGAATTAATCTGCGACGCGTCAGGGGAGAGAATGACAGAAGACTGGGACCAGTGAATTAATCTGCGACGAGTCAGGGGGAGAGAATGACAGAAGACTGGGACCAGTGAATTAATCTGCGACGAGTCAGGGGAGAGAATGACAGAAGACTGGGGCAAGTGAGTTAATCGGGACGAGTTAGGGGAGAGAATGACAGAAGACTGGTATAAGTGAGTTAATCTGGGACAAGAAACATGCAAGCTTGAGAGAAATGAGTGTCAGCTGAATGGGGCAGTAACCTAACAGTCTAATGTGTCAATACACGTAGGCTTCTGTAAATCTGTGTCAGGGGGTAGAGGCACCAAGATGCTTAGAAATGCTCAGCAAAGCTGGTGATAATATTACAATTTTTTTTTTTAATTGGCATGATATCAGCTTTACGTAGGTGAGAAACAAAACAAAAGTAGGGCGACGTTTCGGTCATGAAGGCCTTCAGCTGAAATAACACAAAAATATATCAGTATATACATAAATCTAACTGCAAGGCGATAAATACCTCTCTAAAGAGTAAAATAAGTCAGTTCCCTGTGGAGATCTAATACGGGAGGTCAAAAAGTAATGCACACCAATTTTTTTCTCGGCTAATAATAAAGATAGGAATATGAAATTTTGCACACTTGGAATATGACATGTTCCAATTATGTGCACCAAATTGTACAGCATTCTGATAAATATTATGCAATCTATGAACCGTTAAAATGGAGCTTGTCAACAATGTCCGTTACAAACAGCGAATTGTCATAGAATTTCTGGTTGTGGAAAAAGAAACTGTGGCAAACATTCATAAACGACTGTGTGCAGTGTACAAATGTTCTGCAGTCGATAGGAGCACAGTTAGTCGCTGGTTCAGAGAATTAAAGCTGCAGAAAGTGTACGAGTGGAGCTGCATGATTTACTGCGTTCTGGACGTGTTGCCTCGGCTACCAGCACAGACATGTTAAACCGGGCTGATGCCATTATTCGTAAGGATAGGCGTATCACTAGTCAGCAATTGGCATTGCAGCTTAGTCAGCAAGGGAAGTGCAATCGCAATTTTTAAAACTCTCGGATATTCAAAGATTTGCGCTCGATGGGTTCCTCGGTGCCTAACAAATGATCACAGAGTTCAAAGGAAAACATTCTGTTCTGAATTGTTGGAGCGTTTCGGTATTGAAGGAGAAATGTTTTTGTCAAAAATTGTTACCGGTGACGAAACGTGGGCACATTATTATGAGCCTGAAACAAAAATGCAGTCAATGGAACGGCATCATCCCATGTCACCAAAAAGAAAAAAAAACAAAACATCTCCATCAGCCGGAAAGGTGATGATCACTGTCTTCTGAGACATTGATGGTGTGATTCTTGTTGATGTAATGACAAGAGGTGAGACAATCAACTCGACAGCTTACATCAATACACTGACAAAACTCAAAAATCGGTTCCACAGAGTTCGGCCTAATAAGCCATCTGCAGATTTGTTGCTTCAACATGACAATGCACGCCCTCACACAAGTCTGGTAACACGGGAAGCAATCAACAAATTTGGTTGGACTGTACTGCCCATCCTCCTTACAGCCCTGATCTGGCTCCCTCAGATTTCCATCTGTTTGGACCACTCAAAAAATTCCTGCGTGGGACACACTTTGACAATGATGAGGATGTGATCCGTGCAGTTAAAAAATGGCTACGCGAGCAGGACAAAACATGGTACAAACGAGGCATTCATGACCTAGTTTCGCGTTGGCGTAAGGCAATACGCTTGGACGAAGATTATGTTGAAAAATAGGTAGTGTCAAGGGGATGTTCAGCTACAATCTGTGAAAATTTCACACATTTTGCCCGAATAGTTTCCGAGAAAAAAATTGGTGTGCATTACTTTTTGACCTCCCTACGTATGTCAATGTCTGCACCATAACAGGCTGGCTAGCGAGTTTACCGTAGTCTCCTCTCCCCCAACCCTAGTGGTAACTACAGACGATCCATCTTTGCAGTAGCTCTATGACGGTCAAGCTATGGCATTCACTTTCTCTGTCCTCAGCAAATGCCCAAACTGGTGAAGGCGAGAACGACCAGCAGCACAGCCCTGCAGTAGGGTTCCATACCCGACCCAGCTCGACTCCAGTCTTGAGACGAACCTTGAGTGCTGACGTCAGGTACTAATTGTCTCATCCTGACGTTTCATATGGGGATAAGGTAGCACAGTGTGGCATGTAGATGTGTTGATCTTAGTTGAAATAAGTAGCATTATGTGGCATGTAGACTACGGAAGCCAACTGAGAGTATTACACAACATGCCCTTTTTTGGAATCCCCAGGGGAAAAGACAAAGAGGAAGACCAAGGAATTCAACAACAAGTAGCACTGTGTGGCATGTAGAAGTGTTGATCTTAGTTGAAGTAACAACAAGTAGCACTGTGTGGCATGTAGAAGTGTTGATCTTAGTTGAAGTAACAACAAGTAGCACTGTGTGGCATGTAGAAGTGTTGATCTTAGTTGAAGTAACAAGTAGCACTGTGTGGCATGTAGATGTGTTGATCTTAGTTGAAGTAACAACAAGTAGCACTAGTTGGAGACACATAATAATAAATAAACATTATTATCCATCATGGCAACACTTGTCACAGAAGTGGCTGGGTCATGTAAGAAGAATGGTAAACACTTGTATTCTTAAACAAATATTATATGGCGAACTTAAGGATGGAAAGAAACAAAAGGACAGACCAGTGCTGAGATATAAGGATGTTTGCAGGGCTTCCTTGAGGGAATTCTCTATATAAGAATGTTTGCAGGGCTTCCTTGAGGGAATTCTCTATATAAGGATGTTTGCAGGGCTTCTTGAGAGAATTCTCTATATAAGGATGTTTGCAGGGCTTCTTGAGAGAATTCTCTATATAAAAATGTTTGCAGGGCTTCTTGAGAGAATTCTCTATATAAGGATGTTTGCAGGGCTTCCTCGAGGGAATTCTCTATATAAGAATGTTTGCAGGGCTTCCTTGAGGGAATTCTCTATATAAGGATGTTTGCAGGGCTTTCTTGAGGGAATTCTCTATATAAGGATGTTTGCAGGGCTTCCTTGAGGGAATTCTCTATATAAGGATGTTTGCAGGGCTTCCTTGAGGGAATTCTCTATATAAGGATGTTTGCAGGGCTTCCTTGAGGGAATTCTCTATATAAGGATGTTTGCAGGGCTTCCTTGAGGGAATTCTCTATATAAGGATGTTTGCAGGGTTTATATAAGGATGTTTGCAGGGCTTCCTTGAGGGAATTCTCTATATAAGGATGTTTGCAGGGTTTCCTTGAGGGAATTCTCTATATAAGGATGTTTGCAGGGTTTCCTTGAGGGAATTCTCTATATAAGGATGTTTGCAGGGCTTCCTTGAGGGAATTGTTTATATAAGGATGTTTTCAGGGCTTCCTTGAGGGAATTCTCTATATAAGGATGTTTGCAGGGCTTCCTTGAGGGAATTCTCTATATAAGGATGTTTGCAGGGCTTCCTTGAGGGAATTCTCTATATAAGGATGTTTGCAGGGCTTCCTTGAGGGAATTCTCTATATAAGGATGTTTGCAGGACTTCCTTGAGGGAATTCTCTATATAAGGATGTTTGCAGGGCTTCCTTGAGGGAATTCTCTATATAAGGATGTTTGCAGGGCTTCCTTGAGGGAATTCTCTATATAAGGATGTTTGCAGGACTTCCTTGAGGGAATTCTCTATATAAGGATGTTTGCAGGGCTTCCTTGAGTGAATTCTCTATATAAGGATGTTTGCAGGGCTTCCTTGAGGGAATTCTCTATATAAGGATGTTTGCAGGGCTTCCTTGAGGGAATTCTCTATATAAGGATGTTTGCAGGGTTTCCTTGAGGGAATTCTCTATATAAGGATGTTTGCAGGGCTTCCTTGAGGGAATTCTCTATATAAGGATGTTTGCAGGGCTTCCTTGAGGGAATTCTCTATATAAGGATGTTTGCAGGGCTTCCTTGAGGGAATTCTTTATATAAGGATGTTTGCAGGGCTTCCTTGAGGGAATTCTCTATATAAGGATGTTTGCAGGGCTTCCTTGAGGGAATTCTCTATATAAGGATGTTTGCAGGGTTTCCTTGAGGGAATTCTCTATATAAGGATGTTTGCAGGGCTTCCTTGAGGGAATTGTTTATATAAGGATGTTTTCAGGGCTTCCTTGAGGGAATTCTCTATATAAGGATGTTTTCAGGGCTTCCTTGAGGGAATTCTCTATATAAGGATGTTTGCAGGGCTCCCTTGAGGGAATTCTCTATATAAGGATGTTTGCAGGGCTCCCTTGAGGGAATTCTCTATATAAGGATGTTTGCAGGGCTTCCTTGAGGGAATTCTCTATATAAGGATGTCTGCAGGGCTTTCTTGAGGGAATTCTCTATATAAGGATGTTTGCAGGGCTCCCTTGAGGGAATTCTCTATATAAGGATGTTTGCAGGGCTTCCTTGAGGGAATTCTCTATATAAGGATGTTTGCAGGACTTCCTTGAGGGAATTCTCTATATAAGGATGTTTGCAGGGCTCCCTTGAGGGAATTCTCTATATAAGGATGTTTGCAGGGCTTCCTTGAGGGAATTCTCTATATAAGGATGTTTTCAGGGCTCCCTTGAGGGAATTCTCTATATAAGGATGTTTTCAGGGCTCCCTTGAGGGAATTCTCTATATAAGGATGTTTGCAGGGCTTCCTTGAGGGAATTCTCTATATAAGGATGTTTTCAGGGCTCCCTTGAGGGAATTCTCTATATAAGGATGCTTGCAGGGCTTCCTTGAGGGAATTCTCTATATAAGGATGCTTGCAGGGCTTCCTTGAGGGAATTCTCTATCAGCGAAATAAACTGGAAAAATCTGGCTTCAGATCGTAGCACATGGAGAAGAGAAATACAAATTGGCACAACTTTCGAGGCAGTGCTGATATCAAATTCAGAAGACAAAAGGCGTAGGAGAAAGGAGACGAGGCCAGGCACCACGAATACATCTTCTTTGTTCTGCAGTTGGATCGGTCTGTCCCATATTAACAGATTCAACCACAAGAGAAGCTGTTCAGCAAAGCAGCATCCAGCATAAAAGACATAAATATTTTTACTAAACTTCTGACTTACCATGATAGCTTGCTACCAAGCATCTGTTAAAACGCCAAAGTTCATATATGGAGGGAAACTTCCGAGGCGATAGATCAGTGAATCATATCAGGGAAGAGCTATGTCTATAGCGTTAGGGTGAAGATGATAGTCACAAATAAACAACAGGAAAAAAAACAAAGAACAGTAGACAGCCCGAAGCAGGATCGATCCCGCACTCCTTGAAACAGCGCCTTGCCACGAGAAACTATGCACAAAGGTGCACAGTAACCTAAAAAAAGTTGCGATCAATGGCGATATACATCTGTCCTCATGTGATTTATAGAATAAGGTTACGATCACAGCTCGGGAATAAATTGTGTATCTGTAGTTTCCTATTAAGACAAGTATCTCCCAGATAGGGTAGGGCTGAATACTTGTGTTGTAGACAAATAGTTACAGGACGAGACAGCACGAGTAGTAGTTTCCTGTGGAAACAAATAAATAACAATTAATTATAACAAATAATAGACTGGAGACAAATAATAATAAATGAATATTATTCTAGAGGGAAACTTCCGAGGTGATAGATCAGAGAATCATTTCAGGGGAAAAGGAACAAAATCACAAATAAAAATAGCAATAGGTGTCGTGTAGAAGTGTTGATCTTAGAAGTAACAACATTGACAACAGCAAATAATGACGTATTTTGGGTACAAGATCATGGATGGCAAAATAAGAGGTTCAAGTGGGCTGACATTATTAAGGGCTAGATGGGAGAACACTTGGCGATCCATGAAACAAACATGGCACAAGGTACAGAATTGTAACGACAATAAATGCTTTTAGTGACTGTCACCGTTAGTGCATGTGTGTCGCAGACATTGCTTCCAGTTTTCATCATTATAAGCCAAAAGGCGATCATGACCTTCCACAATTATCTGTCCACAGTACATCGTATCCGTTCTGTTGTTGACTGTTTTCCACACCAAGCTATCCAAGATCTGCTCTCTTATCTTCCGTGATCTCTCCCTGTATTTTGCCAGTTGTAACCAAGTATTCCAACTTTCCTCTTACCATGATGTGCTCGAAAATTGTCGATTGTTTCTTTTTCTAAGAGCTCACTTTGTGTGTTGGCCTCTAATCTTACGGTCTATTGTTTGATTGTGACAAGGATAATCTGACGACTGACTGTGTGTCTAAATGTTCGAAATTGGAGTCAACAATGATGGCCTAACATCATCAAGCGCTATACATTTAAAAAAAAATATGATGATCATCATTTTCAAAAGGACGTGAACTCCCGGTATATGGTGGATAGGCGGCAAGAACCATTGAAGGCTATGCATGAGAAGTGTTCCTTGTTGGAGTTTCCTCATATTCAAAGTCCGGCTTGTTGCAGGAGCTACTGAGTTAAGTGCTCTGTGCACACAGTGAGCTGTGTGTCTCATCCGTTTTGATCACGTTTCGATATTCTAATTGTTTACGATGAATGATGATATCGTATGACAGGGAACAGTTGGCTGTGTTCACTTCTGCGCGGTTTCGCCTTATGTCTTTTGGCGTGGGCTGAGACTGCTACAATGGGGACTACAGTTACCTTTCTTTGTTTGGGAGATGAGATTCGGATGATTACGCTGGCACGGTTGGTTGAGCAATTATGGATTTTAATTCGTTTGCAGTGATACCGGGGCCTTTCATAACCAAATAAGCAATAAAATAAATAAGCAATAAATGGAGTTGCCACGTGAGAGCTGATACATTGTTTACGTTTTTGGTTGCCAGGTGTTGAGACATGGACGGCCTCGGCTACCCAGATGATGTGACGTCACATTCAACAAGAAACCTGAAGAGACTAGGGGATCCCCCAACAAAGTCCTTGACCTTGTGTCCTGGTATAATAAATCTATAAATAGATCAGCATTAGCGACCATACAATCACCTGATTGTATCGCCAATGACAAGATAAACTCTTATCCCTGGTGAACCAACAAGCTAGCCCTGTAGCACATTACAAGATATGACAGCATTGATGTGTCCTTTGTCAGTGCATCCAACACGCCTGTTTGTCACTGCTACTTTAGTTCATTAGCTCATTCCTATATCTTACCAAGAAAATAAAATACACAAACTTCTATTACACATTTAATATGATTATGAGTAGCTGTATGTGAAAATTGAAAAATAAAAACTTTTGTAGTTAGAGGTCAAAATCTTGCATCCCTCGAAACTCTCAGATGTGTCTATCTTTAGTCACTTGTTTACAACATTTAACTAAATGAATTATAAAATTCACATAAATATTGAGTATAGCTAAACATTTCACGGGCCGTGTCTGGTGTCACAAACAGGATCCACTTCCATGAAACATCCATTTTAAAAGAATTAGAGGGATGTACTAGGCTCAATACTTCTACATCCATATATAGTACACCATTCTCATGATGAAAGTCACATTTGGATGAAAGCAACTAACTGTGCCGACAACCCTAAAAGCCTGACATCCACATTTTGATGACCAGGTCAGCTGTGCCGACAGCCCTAAAAGCCTGACATCCACATTTTGATGACCAGGTCAGCTGTGCCGACAGCCCTAAAAGCCTGACATCCACATTTTGATGACCAGGTCAGCTGTGCCGACAACCCTAAAAGCCTGACATCCACATTTTGATGACCAGGTCAGCTGTGCCAACAACCCTAAAAACATGACATCCACATTTTGATGACCAGTCAGCTGTCCGACAACCCTAAAAGCCTGACATCCACATTTTGATGACCAAGCCATCTCCTGCGGGCAACAGTCAAGATGTTTAGTTCAAGAAGTCCACGATTTAGTACGACTCTTGCCACACTCAAGTCAGATCTTGTGACAGTCAGCAGCTATATTTATGTCATGGTTCCCCTCCTCTTGTTCGCTGTATGTCAGCAGCTATATTTATGTCATGGTTCCCCTCCTCTTGTTTGCCGTATGTCAGCAGCTATATTTATGTCATAGTTCCCTCCTCTTGTTTGCCGTATGTCAGCAGCTATATTTATGTCATGGTTCCCTCCTCTTGTTCGCCGTATGTCAGCAGCTATATTTATGTCATGGTTCCCTCCTCTTGTTTGCCGTATGTCAGCAGCTATATTTATGTCATGGTTCCCTCCTATTGTTCGCCATATGTCAGCAGCTATATTTATGCCATAGTTCCCTCCTCTTGTTTGCTGTATGTCAGCAGCTATATTTATGTCATGGTTCCCTCCTCTTGTTTGCCGTATTTCAGCAGCTATATTTATGTCATGGTTCCCTCCTATTGTTCGCCATATGTCAGCAGCTATATTTATGTCATAGTTCCCTGCTCTTGTTTGCTGTATGTCAGCAGCTATATTTATGTCATAGTTCCCTCCTCTTGTTTGCTGTATGTCAGCAGCTATATTTATGTCATAGTTCCCTCCTCTTGTTTGCTGTATGTCAGCAGCTATATTTATGTCATAGTTCCCTCCTCTTGTTTGCTGTATGTCAGCAGCTATATTTATGTCATAGTTCCCTCCCCTTGTTTGCTGTATGTCAGCAGCTATATTTATGTCATGGTTCCCTCCTCGTTTGCTGTATGTCAGCAGCTATATTTATGTCATAGTTCCCTGCTCTTGTTTGCTGTATGTCAGCAGCTATATTTATGTCATAGTTCCCTGCTCTTGTTTGCTGTATGTCAGCAGCTATATTTATGTCATAGTTCCCTCCTCTTGTTTGCTGTATGTCAGCAGCTATATTTATGTCATAGTTCCCTGCTCTTGTTTGCTGTATGTCAGCAGCTATATTTATGCCATAGTTCCCTCCTCTTGTTTGCCGTATGTCAGCAGCTATATTTATGTCATAGTTCCCTCCTCTTGTTTGCTGTATGTCAGCAGCTATATTTATGTCATAGTTCCCTCCTCTTGTTTGCCGTATGTCAGCAGCTATATTTATGTCATAGTTCCCTTCTCTTGTTTGCTGTATGTCAGCAGCTATATTTATGTCATAGTTCCCTCCTCTTGTTTGCTGTATGTCAGCAGCTATATTTATGCCATAGTTCCCTCCTCTTGTTTGCCGTATGTCAGCAGCTATATTTATGTCATAGTTCCCTCCTCTTGTTTGCTGTATGTCAGCAGCTATATTTATGTCATAGTTCCCTCCTCTTGTTTGCCGTATGTCAGCAGCTATATTTATGTCATAGTTCCCTCCCCTTGTTTGCTGTATGTCAGCAGCTATATTATGTCATGGTTCCCTCCTCTTGTTTGCCGTATGTCAGCAGCTATATTTATGTCATAGTTCCCTCCTCTTGTTTGCTGTATGTCAGCAGCTATATTTATGTCATAGTTCCCTCCTCTTGTTTGCCGTATGTCAGCAGCTATATTTATGTCATGGTTCCCTCCTATTGTTCGCCATATGTCAGCAGCTATATTTATGTCATGGTTCCCTCCTCTTGTTTGCTGTATGTCAGCAGCTATATTTATGTCATAGTTCCCTCCTCTTGTTTGCTGTATGTCAGCAGCTATATTTATGTCATGGTTCCCTCCTCTTGTTTGCTGTATGTCAGCAGCTATATTTATGTCATAGTTCCCTCCTCTTGTTTGCTGTATGTCAGCAGCTATATTTATGTCATAGTTCCCTCCTCTTGTTTGCTGTATGTCAGCAGCTATATTTATGTCATAGTTCCCTCCTCTTGTTTGCTGTATGTCAGCAGCTATATTTATGTCATAGTTCCCTCCTCTTGTTTGCCGTATGTCAGCAGCTATATTTATGCCATGGTTCCCTCCTCTTGTTTGCTGTATGTCAGCAGCTATATTTATGTCATAGTTCCCTCCTCTTGTTTGCCGTATGTCAGCAGCTATATTTATGCCATAGTTCCCTGCTCTTGTTTGCTGTATGTCAGCAGCTATATTTATGTCATAGTTCCCTCCTCTTGTTTGCTGTATGTCAGCAGCTATATTTATGTCATAGTTCCCTCCTCTTGTTTGCCGTATGTCAGCAGCTATATTTATGCCATGGTTCCCTCCTCTTGTTTGCTGTATGTCAGCAGCTATATTTATGCCATAGTTCCCTGCTCTTGTTTGCCGTATGTCAGCAGCTATATTTATGTCATAGTTCCCTCCTCTTGTTTGCTGTATGTCAGCAGCTATATTTATGTCATAGTTCCCTGCTCTTGTTTGCTGTATGTCAGCAGCTATATTTATGTCATAGTTCCCTCCTCTTGTTTGCTGTATGTCAGCAGCTATATTTATGTCATAGTTCCCTGCTCTTGTTTGCCGTATGTCAGCAGCTATATTTATGCCATGGTTCCCTCCTCTTGTTTGCCGTATGTCAGCAGCTATATTTATGCCATGGTTCCCTCCTCTTGTTTGCTGTATGTCAGCAGCTATATTTATGCCATAGTTCCCTCCTCTTGTTTGCTGTATGTCAGCAGCTATATTTATGACATGGTTCCCTCCTTTTGCTCACCGTATGGCCATATGTTATTACTGATCTTATCTATCCATAACCACTGCAGATCTTTGAGCGGCGGGTCAATATCACGCCAGGCCACCTTTCCTTCTCCCAAAATCTCTGGTACCCATTTTTAGAGGCTGGGCGAACCACAGAGCCATGTTGGTATGAACAAAATCCACCATTTCAGGGGATTGAACCCAAACCATGACGTGAGACATTAACCAGTTGTTGGTCAGTAATTGTTCGTCAGGTTTACTAAATCTCATCAACCCCCCACCTCCGTAAGGTGCCTCTAAGTGAACTGGAGACAAGCACTGATGTTAAATACAAAATAACATGTGCGGCTGTGAGTATAGCACATCCTCAAGTACCATGTCTCTCCACCACAACTTTCGATCGTGACATATTTCTGTTGTTGACCTTCTGCGAAGCCATTCTCTATCTCACTATCTGGTATCTTTTCTCATTCTTCTTCTTTCCTTCCTCATTTGCCTTTCAGCATCGCGGGGAGATATAATTTGCATTCTTTTGCTCTTCTGTTCGCCTCTGCTGCTGTTATGTTTTCTAGTACTTCTAATATTCCATCGATCCATCTTTTTCGTGGCCAACCCTTGGATCTGGTGTTTGCTGAAGGCTCGATGTGTTATGTTTTGATCTTTCTGCTGTGTCACGTGGCCAAACTATTTTATCTGTTGTTTCCTTATATATTCTATGGCGGGGGCTTTACTCATTGCTTCCCCCTATCTCTTCATCCCTCAATTTTGCCAGTTGTTACAATATATTCCAGCTGTTCCCTTCTCATTACACGTCCAACAAATGATGATTGTTTAGTATTGTAGCTACAGAGAACATCAAATGGTATTGAGCAGCTAGGCTAACAGAAAATAAGACAATGTTTCAGCAAAAGCATTCATCAAATATTACAAACAAACTGTACACATAAGTCCAAGTCAGAATACACGAGACAAATCTAAAAAAAAAATTGTGAAAAAGATGATTTTTGTGTGTAATATATAGTTTGCTATACACGTGATGAAGGCTGTTGCTGAAAAGCTGTAGTGAGTCTTGTTGCTCTGTTAGTCCAGCTGTTTTATGTTTATTTTATATGCTTTATGTTAACTGGACCGGCCAAAAAGTTGGAGACGAAGGCCAATTCAGGGAAACAAGCTCGGACCTAAAGACATGCCGGGCCAAAAACATACGCCTACTAGAAGAATTAATTCTGTGGATAAGAGAGAGGAGCAATCTGGTGGGAGAATGCCCATCGTGAAGTCTCCTTGCATCCACTCATATTCACATTCCCTACCACAAGTAGCAGCTTTCAAAGATGGCGAGAGCTGGGCCCAAAAGGCCTTATTTGAGGCTTTTAATTTATTGATATTTTCAGTTATTTCCACTAAAACGTAATCTCTTATTTCCACTAAAACTTAATCTCTTATTTCCACTAAAACTTAATCTCTTATTTCCACTAAAACTTAATCTCTTATTTAAACTAAAACTTAATCTCTTATTTCCACTAAAACTTAATCTCTTATTTCCACTAAAACTTACTTAATCTCTTATTTCCACTAAAACTTACTTAATCTCTTATTTCCACTAAAACTTAGTCAATCTCTTATTTCCATTAAAACTTAGTCAATCTCTTATTTCCACTAAAACTTTGTCAATCTCTTATTTCCACTAAAACTTTGGGGTCTATATTTTAGCAATAGAAGAGATAAAGTGAAGCATGACATCTGGGATCCATATTTTAACAAGACAAGTGAGGCATGACATCTGGGATCCATATTTTAACAAGACAAGTGAGGCATGACATCTGGGATCCATATTTTAACGCCACAAGTGAAGCATGACAACTGGGATCCATATTTTAACAAAACAAGTGAGGCATGACATCTGGGATCCATATTTTAACAACACAAGTGAAGCATGACATCTGGGATCCATATTTTAACAACACAAGTGAGGCATGACATCTGGGATCCATATTTTAACAAGACAAGTGAGGCATGACATCTGGGATCCATATTTTAACAAGACAAGTGAGGCATGACATCTGGGATCCATATTTTAACAAGACAAGTGAGGCATGACATCTGGGATCCATATTTTAACAAGACAAGTGAGGCATGACATCTGGGATCCATATTTTAACAAGACAAGTGAGGCATGACATCTGGGATCCATATTTTAACAAGACAAGTGAAGCATGACATCTGGGATCCATATTTTAACAAGACAAGTGAGGCATGACATCCATATTTTAACAAGACAAGTGAGGCATGACATCTGGGATCCATATTTTAACAAGACAAGTGAGGCATGACATCTGGGATCCATATTTTAACAAGACAAGTGAGGCATGACATCCATATTTTAACAAGACAAGTGAGGCATGACATCTGGGATCCATAACAAGATAAATGAGGCATGACATCTGGGATCCATAACAAGATAAATGAGGCATGACATCTGGGATCCATAACAAGATAAATGAGGCATGACCACAAGCAACTGACAGACTACCTACAAGATGACATACGACTAATGTGTCATTTAAACTGAGAACAAACAGCAATAATAAAATACAACAAAGAGAACTCTACACCCATTGATATAACAAGAGGAGTAAGACAGGGATGCGTCCTATCACCAAGCTTGTTCAATCTATACAACATGAGCTAATCACAGAGATGCCAGGTCTAAACATTAATGGAAAGATAATCAATAACCTAAGATATGCTGATGATACTGTTCTACTAGCAGAAAATCATAAAGATCTACAATTACTTAATGTAATAAACATGACAAACAATAAATATGGATTAAATATGAATATCAAAAAGACTATGATCATAAGGAATGATAAGACTTGAGTCAACACATTCGTTACCAAGGGTTCTAACATGCGGTGCACGAAATGTTTTTCTAAATTTAAAAAAGAACCTTTAAAATAACAGCGCTAAGATAAATTGCAATAGATCTAAAGCATTTGCGACAATTGATTCACAAAGTCAGGAAATAAGAGAATGACAAAGTTTTAGTTCAAATCTTGAAAAGAGTCCCATTGTCAGCCTAAAAGAGTTATGAACACACACACACACACACACACAATTTATATCAGATGTTAATGATCTGGTAATTGTTTCAACATTATCTCAACTGATATTACCTCGGCCGACATCTAACATTATCTCAACTGATATTACCTCGGCCGACATGTAACATTATCTCAACTGATATTACTTCGGCTGACATCTAACATTATCTCAACTGATATTACCTCGGCCGACATGTAACATTATCTCAACTGATATTACCTCGGCTGACATCTAACATTATCTCAACTGATATTACCTCGGCTGACATCTAACATTATCTGAACTGATATTACCTCGGCTGACATCTAACATTATCTCAACTGATATTACCTCGGCTGACATGTAACATTATCTGAACTGATATTACCTCGGCTGACATGTAACATTATCTGAACTGATATTACCTCGGCTGACATCTAACATTATCTCAACTGATATTACCTCGGCTGACATCTAACATTATCTCAACTGATATTACCTCGGCTGACATGTAACATTATCTCAACTGATATTACCTCGGCTGACATCTAACATTATCTCAACTGATATTACCTCGGCTGACATCTAACATTATCTCAACTGATATTACCTCGGCTGACATCTAACATTATCTCAACTGATATTACCGGTGCTGACATCTCTATCCTACTGTAATAAGACAATAATTAAAAAAAATTAAAATGCCGCTGCCAATGTAGTTCATGTTATACACAAAAAAAGACATAACATTAACTATTGTATATGTGACTGATGAACATCAAATACATCAATGATCCCAATATCTGACTACATAGGCCCACCTGAAATAACACAACACTAAAGACAACGGTCAGCATAGTACAGACCTAATAAAAAATTCAAAATTAACAAAAAAAACAAGCCAGACTGAAGTTTCAAACAACTTGTACTCACAGAAATAGTCAAATGTTATGGGTGGATTAACAAATATATTTTTTGTGATCAAACATGAGATATAGTTTCATTTTTGTTAATGATCTGTAATGTCTATAAGCTCCATTAATGGGAAACATCTTGAGTGGTGCTAGAGATCACTAGTAGGGAATCCTTAGATGACGTCACGGCTGTCTAAAAATAGCTGCATTCTAAAAAGGCTAGTCTGTGTAGACTGAACGCCAGTGATCAGAGACATCCAACTTGTCAGCACACACACACACACACACACACTGACAGCAGAAAGAAAAGAAACACTTGACAAGATGCTGCTATGAATGTTTACTGTACATGTCCAAGATGCTGCTATGAATGTTTACTGTACATGTTTACTCACAAATGGATACATGTTCAGATATAAAATGTAAAAAGGAAACAACAGCAATAATGCCTACCTTGCAAGTGAGTTGCTACAACCCAGGGCTGGGGGCAGGGGCCCTCAAAGAAAAATGTGTCCCCAAACCACGTGACAAGAATGAAAGAAAAACATGTAATGCCTGTGACATCAAGCAGGCAGTGGTAACTGTGTGACACAGTAGCTATTGCCCATTACTAGTGGATACAACAACAAATGATAAAATACAATTTCCAGAATTGACCATCTGACTACTATGACAACAGTCAATAAATGCTGTTTGTGGAGTTATATAAATGGAAAGTGAGAAGTCTGCAGGGCTACGACTGGGGGGAAGAGAGACTGTGATTACATGGTCGGTGAAGGACTCATGCTACAAGCACACCTTGAATGTCTGCCTGGCTCATGGAGGCCAGCAAGACAAAATGAAAACAAGAAAACCTTTTCTCAAACTTTGTTTCTCATTGACACAATGTTGACCCTGGGAAGTGTTGCCTCAATAAGACATCACTTCTACTGACTCTGGCAAGCCATCCACTCACAGCTAAACTCTCTTTGATGGGAAATATATAAAGTGCTGATATTGAAAGTACAATAACATGCAAAACACAAATTATAAAGTGCCAGAAGCTAAAAATAGAAATGGAAAAATGCATGAAGTTGTGGATGTAAACATGAAATCTGGTGGGCACTGGGTGTTGTCTGCAACTGTTGCTGGTGAGCCATTGATGGTGTGTGTCGACGATGGCCTCACCAATACTAGTGTGCATGTCCAACCCCAGGGAAGAGGCTGCCCCTACCAGGAACACAATCCACTCTGTCCATGGTCAGGATTATAACAAAATATGTACACAGTGGCTATCTTGCTGGCACAGTAGCCAGCCCTCCACAAGTTGACAATGTCACATATCCAGCACTATTCCTGCCCTCCACAAGTTGACAATGTCACATACCCAGCACTATTCCTACCCTCCACACAAGTTGACAATGTCACATACCCAGCACTATTCCTACCCTCCACACAAGTTGACAATGTCACATACCCAGCACTATTCCTAGCCTCCACACAAGTTGACAATGTCACATACCCAGCACTATTCCTAGCCTCCACACAAGTTGACAATGTCACATACCCAGCACTATTCCTAGCCTCCACACAAGTTGACAATGTCACATACCCAGCACTATTCCTAGCCTCCACACAAGTTGACAATGTCACATACCCAGCACTATTCCTACCCTCCACAAGTTGACAATGTCACATACCCAGCACTATTTCCTGTTCTCCACATGTTGACAATGAGACCCAGCCACCCAGAATTGTTTTAAAAATCCAACAAAAGTCCAGTGTGATAATAAAACATACAATATCTAAAAATCTAGTATACAATCATACAATCAATAAGAACTAGCAAGTACAATCCCACAAAATCAGACCACCATTGACATGAAACAACCTGTAGGAACAGTCATGCAACCACATCATTTGTTTGTGAACGCATATGAAGACAGCAATAGCTACTGTCTGGGATGTTAAACCTGATACCTGCAGGTGTGGAGCAAGTCTCAAGACATGGATGGTGGATGGCAAGATAAAGATATACTAGGTCGGGCGTGTTTTCACATGTGTGTCACCTCATAATTGTGTGTGGCTCAAGCTAGTTCAGGTAAGAACTAGATAGTTACAGACTGCCTCTGTGAAACTGGTTCTTTATGATTTGTCCCATCTGTCATGAGGATGATTTGTCCCATCTGTCATGAGGATGATTTGTGAGCTAAATTCAAGTGAACTAGCTTGTTTTCAAACATGGTTGTGATTCCATAAGAACTCTAGCTTGACTGGATGATTTTTCATGATAACCTAGATTGTTTAATGTTCTACAGTAATGATCTCAACCGATGTTCTTCCAGGGTAACCTAGATTGTTTAATGTTCTACAGTAATGATCTCAACCGATGTTCTGCCAGGGTAACCTACATTGTTTGATGTTCTACAGTAATGATCTCAACCGATGTTCTTCCAGGATAACCTAGATTGTTTAATGTTCTACAGTAATAATCTCAACCGATGTTCTTCCAGGATAACCTAGATTGTTTAATGTTCTACAGTAATAATCTCAACCGATGTTCTTCCAGGATAACCTAGATTGTTTAATGTTCTACAGTAATAATCTCAACCGATGTTCTTCCAGGATAACCTAGATTGTTTAATGTTCTACAGTAATAATCTCAACCGATGTTCTTCCAGGGTAACCTAGATTGTTTGATGTTCTACAGTAATGATCTCAATCGATGTTCTTCCAGGGTGACCTAGACTGTTTGATGTTCTACAGTAATGACCTTAACCGATGTCCTTCCAGGGTAACCTAGATTGTTTAATGTTCTACAATAATGATCTCAACCGATGTTCTTCCAGGGTGACCTAGATTGTTTGATGTTCTACAGTAATGATCTCAATCGATGTTCTTCCAGGGTGACCTAGATTGTTTGATGTTCTACAATAATGATCTCAACCGATGTTCTTCCAGGATGACCTAGATTGTTTGATTTTCTACAGTAATGATGTCCCTCCAAGAACAGTCGATACCAATCAGTAAAAGCCTGTGAAGAACCCTACCCACAACACACCTGGGCCTGTGGTCATGACTTCCTGTGACAATCAAGTAACCTCCAAGTAGGAACTGACCAATAGCATGGAGAGATAAGCGGGCATCTTATATATAACATTCAAATATAGAAATAAGAGCTATGAGCATGCTTGAGTTCTACAATCAAAACAATTCACAAAAAACTATCAAACAATGATGACAGGAAAGAAAGAAAATGTCATCAGACATCAGGTGATCAATCAAAGTACATTAAAATCAAGTTTAAATAGCTCAAACCATCAAGTAGTCATGGAAACCAAGTGTCCATAAAGGTGTAGTCAACGTGCTATCTTGTTACACAAAGAATGAAATCAAAGGTAGCCTCAGTAACAAATCTAACTTGACAGTAACTAACTAGGAGTTGAACATTAACATTCTCAAATAATTAGCAGGTGGCAGTTACAATTCTAAAACAACTTTACCTGTCCATTCATGTTGATAAAAATAATCAAACGCTTTGACAATTATAGTACAATTTGTTAACAACATGAACGCACCGCACCATCTATCCATGTTACTGATGGCACAACATTCGTATCTGGCGTGATTATTCACGTCTGCCGCGTATACATCTCTCAAAATTAAATACAACAAAGTCAAGTATTTCCATGAATTAAAATTTGGCAAGCGCTGGTTTTCTTGTGAATCCCTCATCAACGCTTTCAATGAGCATACCTCTAGCCATCTGGTGTACGTCATGCACCTCTCATACGAAACAATATCTCAAGAGCTAGGGGCGAGTTCATGCTAGAGATGGCCAGTGCACTTGTGGGAAATGTCTATTTTCACCAATTATTAGAAGTTGCACAAAACCTAGACCTAACAACACCAAATGTGAACAAGACAAGAGAAAAATGTTCACACATAATCCACATGGTGGAGCTATCCACACAACAGCTGCTAGCAGAATCCACTTGTGCCAAAGCTGAAAGATCAAAACAGCATTCCCCTTGTGTCCATGAAATTATTCATCGTCATCTGACTCGTCTTCATCATCTGCCTGTTCCAACCAGTTTAGCCACTGGTTGACCTGAAACATAAAGAACAAGAAAATTGTCACTTTTCTGTCTTCAACAGACACTTTCATGGTGTAGACAACTTTCAACAGACACTTTCATGGTGTAGACAACTTTCATGGTTTTGACAACTTTCATGGTGTAGACAACTTTCATGGTGTAGACAACTTTCATGGTGTAGACAACTTTCATGGTGTAGACAACTTTCAACAGACACTTTCATGGTGTAGACAACTTTCAACAGACACTTTCATGGTGTAGACAACTTTCATGGTGTAGACAACTTTCATGGTGTAGACAACTTTCATGGTGTAGACAACTTTCAACAGACACTTTCATGGTGCAGACAACTTTCAACAGACACGTTCATGGTGTAGACAACTTTCAACAGACACTTTCATGGTGCAGACAACTTTCATGGTGTAGACAACTTTCATGGTGTAGACAACTTTCATGGTGTAGACAACTTTCAACAGACACTTTCATGGTGCAGACAACTTTCAACAGACACGTTCATGGTGCAGACAACTTTCAACAGACACGTTCATGGTGTAGACAACTTTCAACAGACACTTTCATGGTGCAGACAACTTTCGACAGACACTTTCATGGTGTAGACAACTTTCAACAGACACTTTCATGGTGTAGACAACTTTCAACACCACTTTCATGGTGTAGACAACTTTCAACAGACACTTTCATGGTGCAGACAACTTTCAACAGACACTTTCATGGTGCAGACAACTTTCAACAGACACGTTCATGGTGTAGACAACTTTCAACAGACACGTTCATGGTGTAGACAACTTTCAACAGACACTTTCATGGTGTAGACAACTTTCAACACCACTTTCATGGTGTAGACAACTTTCAACAGACACTTTCATGGTGTAGACAACTTTCAACAGACACGTTCATGGTGCAGACAACTTTCAACAGACACGTTCATGGTGTAGACAACTTTCAACAGACACTTTCATGGTGTAGACAACTTTCAACAGACACTTTCATGGTGTAGACAACTTTCAACAGACACTTTCATGGCATAGACAACTTTCAATAGACACTTTCATGGTGTAGACAACTTTCAACAGACACTTTCAAGGTGTAGACAACTTTCATTCAAGTCTTCCACTTCTTCTTTGAGTATTTCTGGTCCTTTCCCCATAATCCTTAATATTTACTTCTTTTTGTTCATGATCATAAATATCTTTAATGTATTCTGCCCATCATTTCCTTATGCTTTCTTGTTCAATCAACAGTTCTCCCTCCTTTGATCTTAAACATCCAGTTTTTTTATTGTGTTTTTCTTCCTGTTAATTCTTCACTTTATTTGTATATAGCTTTGGCAGATGTTTTGTTGTTTCAATTTCTTTGCATCTTTGTTTCATCCATGATTCTTTTGCTTCATTTCATTACAATTTCTTTATTTAATCTCTTATACTATCTTTTTTATCATCCTTTCTTCTTCTTGTATCCATTAGCTGTAAAATGTCACCAGTCATCCATTTCATTCTTGCATTTGTCCTTACTGGTGGTATGAACTCTTTTGATGTTTGTTGCATTGATTCTTTTAGCATTTCCCACTGTTCATCAACACTTTGTATCTTCTCTATTACATTGTACTGGTTCTGAACTGTGATGTTATATTTGTCTTGTAACCTCATCTGATTTCAGTAGATGAACATTTCACTTGATGTTAACTGAGGCTCATTTAAAGCAAAAATATACAAGATATTATGCTGGGCCATGAGTATAGCGGCAGAGAACATGTCAAATTAACATAGAATGGTCAGGAATAGTTAAACCACGACTAGACATTACAGCTAATTTTACTTCTTTCATTGGAATAGCTGAATATGTAGAAACATAGTTGAATGTGTCTATCTACTGGTTTAGTTGCTATTGTGTTACTTTATTGTACATGTGACATAAGTGACTGGTGAGATCAGACTATTGTGTTAGTTTATTGTACATGTGACACAAGTGACTGGTGAGATCAGACTATTGTGTTAGTTTATTGTACATGTGACATGAGTGACTGGTGAGATCAGACTATTGTGTTAGTTTATTGTACATGTGACACAAGTGACTGGTGAGATCAGGCTATTGTGTTAGTTTATTGTACATGTGACATGAGTGACTGGTGAGATCAGGCTATTGTGTTACTTTATTGTACATGTGACACGAGTGACTGGTGAGATCAGGCTATTGTGTTAGTTTATTGTACATGTGACATAAGTGACTGGTGAGATCAGGCTATTGTGTTAGTTTATTGTACATGTGACATAAGTGACTGTTGAGATCAGGCTATTGTGTTAGTTTATTGTACATGTGACATGAGTGACTGGTGAGATCAGACTATTGTGTTAGTTTATTGTACATGTGACATAAGTGACTGGTGAGATCAGACTATTGTGTTAGTTTATTGTACATGTGACATGAGTGACTGGTGAGATCAGACTATTGTGTTAGTTTATTGTACATGTGACATAAGTGACTGGTGAGATCAGGCTATTGTGTTAGTTTATTGTACATGTGACATGAGTGACTGTTGAGATCAGGCTATTGTGTTAGTTTATTGTACATGTGACATGAGTGACTGGTGAGATCAGGAACAACATACCTGAAACAAGGCCTTGCCTTTGCCAGGGTACTGGTCATTAACTTCCTCCTTCCAGCGCAGATAGACATCTTCATCAATGACCTCCATGTCGTACAAGTTCACAAAGAACCGTAGGAACATGCCTGGATAGAAAAATATCACAAATACAATTTCTGATAGCTGGCACATCTCACGCAACATCTGATAACAAGAGAAAGGAAACATCCAACAACTACTCAACACTAACAAGAGAAAGGAAACATCCAACAACTACTCAACACTAACAAGAGAAAGGAAACATCCAACAACTACTCAACACTAACAAGAGAAAGGAAACATCCAACAACTACTCAACACTAACAAGAGAAAGGAAACATCCAACAACTACTCAACACTAACAAGAGAAAGGAAACATCCAACAACTACTCAACACTAACAAGAAAAAGGAAACATTCAACAACTACTCAACACTAACAAGAGAAAGGAAACATCCAACAACTACTCAACACTAACAAGAGAAAGGAAACATCCAACAACTACTCAACACTAACAAGAAAAAGGAAACATCAACAACTACTCAACACTAACAAGAGAAAGGAAACATCCAACAACTACTCAACACTAACAAGAGAAAGGAAACATCCAACAACTACTCAACACTAACAAGAGAAAGGAAACATCCAACAACTACTCAACACTAACAAGAGAAAGGAAACATCCAACAACTACTCAACACTAACAAGAGAAAGGAAACATTCAACAACTACTCAACACTAACAAGAGAAAGGAAACATCCAACAACTACTCAACACTAACAAGAGAAAGGAAACATTCAACAACTACTCAACACTAACAAGAGAAAGGAAACATTCAACAACTACTCAACACTAACAAGAGAAAGGAAACATCCAACAACAACTCAACACTAACAAGAGAAAGGAAACATGCAACAACTCAACACTAACAAGAGAAAGAAAACATCTGACAACAACTCAACACTAACAAGAGAATGGAAACATCTGACAACTACTCAACACTAACAAGAGAAAGAAAACATCTGACAACAACTCAACACTAACAAGAGAATGGAAACATCCAACAACTCAACACTAACAAGAGAAAGGAAACATCCAACAACTCAACACTAACAAGAGAAAGGAAACATGCAACAACTACTCAACACTAACAAGAGAAAGAAAACATCTGACAACAACTCAACACTAACAAGAGAATGGAAACATCCAACAACTCAACACTAACAAGAGAAAGGAAACATCCAACAACTCAACACTAACAAGAGAAAGGAAACATGCAACAACTACTCAACACTAACGAGAAAAAGAAATCATCCAACAACTATTCAACACTAACGAGAAAAAGAAATCATCCAACAACTACTCAACACTAACGAGAAAAAGAAATCATCCAACAAGTCAACACTAACAAGAGAATGGAAACATCCGACAACTCAACACTAACAAGAGAAAGGAAACATCCAACAACTACTAAAAACTAACAAGAAAAAGGAAACATCCAACAACTCAACACTAATAAGAAAAAATAAACATCCGACAACAACTCAACACAAGAAAAGGGAAAATGTGTGACAGATGTTCACTAGGAAGAGGGAATACAAGGAAATAATCAGGACATCCCTACAAGCAGCAGTATGGGTGGCCTGAACACAAGAGTTACCTTTAGGGAACTGGTGACTGTAGCAGAACACCTGGACTGCGTACAGTGCAGCCATTTGTAGGTTGGTGTGGTCCTGAAGGAATAGCTGGAGTACACCCTGCAATAAAACAGACACCACTGTCTTACTTTCATTGATTCATTGTGCTTCCATAGTCATTTAAAACAAAACAAACAACACACAATCAATAACAAAAAAGAGAAGAAAACAAATAATGAAATTATGAAAGATTATACATTTTATCTGTAAACTATTTATTTGATCATATCATATTTAAAAAAACAA
Source organism: Megaustenia siamemsis (assembly GCA_032433765.1). NCBI lineage: Eukaryota > Metazoa > Mollusca > Gastropoda > Stylommatophora > Ariophantidae > Megaustenia > Megaustenia siamemsis. The sequence continues at coordinate 1,529,727 of JAVIAB010000024.1, forward strand.
AAGGTTCTCTCCCCTCGCTAGACATATGGGGTATGCTAGTGACCAGATTTTTCTATGACCATGGCACATTTTTGGCTGATGTGGTCGGTATCACGCCAGAGGTCACCTTTACTTCCCAGAAAAATCTTCGGTACCCATTTTTAGATGCTGGGAGCACCTTGTGTCAGTCCGAGAAAAAAAATTAATTAATTAAAAAAATATTTAAAAATCGCCCACTGCTGGCGATCGAAACCGGACCCTTCTGGTCAGGAAGCGAGTACACTAACCACTCAGCCACAGAGGCTCCTATATCATATTTACAGACTCTCAAAAGATGGACAAGTCAGCCTATGATAACCTGCACCATCAAAGCAATAGACAGAACAGAATGGTGCTCCATGGTAGCCAACCTTCAATATGGAGATGGCACTCAATGATGATGAATCATGAAAGAATTATTGAAAATACAATCTGAGCAAGACTTTGGGATACAGAGTGACAACAACCTAGAGTAAATGAGACAGGTAGGGCTCTCGCAGACTGATTGTCCTAATAATGGTGTGACACAAGGTGGCTGTGAGCCCCTCTACAACCTCATCAATCTTGGTGACATTACAACCTGCTACTTTATTGTTCTCAAATGCTGTCCCTATGACATCTGCTGTTTTTACAGCACATTCAGAAATAAACAATGTGCATTACTTGTTATCTCTTGCATATGAAGGCCTATATTCTTTATGAATTGAATGCACCGTTCTGTAAAGGACACACCAAGATGGCCTATATTCTCACTGGTTGTACAACACACCAATAATGGTCTCTAGTAACTAGCTGACCCTACCAAGGACACGCCAAGATGGCCTATATTCTCACTGGTTGTACAACACACCAATAATGGTCTCTAGTAACTAGCTGACCCTACCAAGGTCACGCCAAGATGGCCTATATTCTCACTAGTTGTTCAACACACCAATAATGATGTGTGGTAACTAGCTGACCCTACCAAGGACACGCCAAGATGGCCTATATTCTCACTGGTTGTACAACACACCAATAATGATCTCTAGTAACTAGCTGACCCTACCAAGGACACGCCAAGATGGCCTATATTCTCACTGGTTGTACAACACACCAATAATGATCTCTAGTAACTAGCTGACCCTACCAAGGACACACCAAGATGGCCTATATTCTCACTGGTTGTTCAACACACCAATAATGATGTGTGTTAACTAGCTGACCCTACCAAGGTCACGCCAAGATGGCCTATATTCTAACTAGTTGTTCAACACACCAATAATGATGTGTGGTAACTAGCTGACCCTACCAAGGTCACGCCAAGATGGCCTATATTCTAACTAGTTGTTCAACACACCAATAATGATGTGTGGTAACTAGCTGACCGCTACCAAGGACCCTTCAACATCAAAGATCCTCAAACAACCAGACCTGCTACAACTAGAATCAGTCATGAGAGAAGCTGCATCACAAAACACTAGGCAGTTACTAGTGAACATTTCCAACTGTCTCAGAAGAACACAATATCTTTGCTTACATCTTTGATTATATCTTTGATTTCTATCTTTTTTTACCCAATTTTTACCACTGCCAGAAAACTACATCTTGATCTTTCCCATACCACTAGATGCGTAGGTTTTAAAGTGTTTTCCACCCCCCTTCTCAGTTCTTGGTGAGATGTTTGATCTTATCTAAAAAGTCTATGCCTGCCAACTTTGCTTCTCTTATAAGTGTTCTTTTTAGTGTCTCTCTCTCTCTCTCTCTCTAGGTCTTCCTCTATTTCTGTATAATGATGTTTCCCCATAAAAGAGCCTGTTTTAGAATTCTCTTCTCAACACATCTCTGACACATGTCCATATTCTTGTCTTGAATTCACCCCATTGTACACAAGATATTTTTCTTAGACATTTGTCTTCAAAAGCGTTTAGTTAGAAAGCTACGTAAAGTGAGATAAAACAAATAATGCAAGCTACCAAACAGCAACAATATTGAAGTATGACAACGCACACACAAAGAGAGACACAGCACTGCTACCAATGTCTGATAAGGATATTTCTTGACAAGGCACAAACACACACACAAGGAGAGATACAACACTGCTACCAATGTCTGATAAGGATATTTCTTGACAAGACACAAACACACACACAAGGAGAGATACAACACCCCTACCAATGTCTTATAAGGATATTTCTTGACAAGACACAAACTCACACACAAAGAGATATTAATGGTAAGACTGCTAGCAACTTGGCACAACAATAACACAGCTAGCTACTGGCTAGATACATTCTTCTGTGTGACACAGGATACAGAAGAAGATCAGACAGGCAACCATGTCAGCAATCATGAGACTGCTATAGGGCTGCTGCTGCCAACATGTGGCCCCCATGTCAGCAATCATGAGACTGCTATAGGGCTGCTGCTGCCAACATGTGGCCCCCATGACAAAATCTTTGCTATATACTGACCTTGAGCTTCTCAAGGAGTTCCTTCTCTTTGTCCATGAGAGCCTTCTCTGGCGTGACTGTGACATCAGCATTCTCCTTCAAAGTGCTCTCAGATGTTATGTACTTTAGTATGCTATGGGGAGAGAGAAATAGAGGTTATCTCAGTCATTGGAGAGAGAGGGAGAGAGAAATAGAGGTTATCTCAGTCATTGGAGAGAGAGGGAGAGAGAAATAGAGGTTATCTCAGTCATTGGAGAGAGAGGGAGAGAGAAATAGGTTATCTCGGTCATTCGAGAGAGGGAGAGAGAAATAGAGGTTATCTCAGTCATTCGAGAGAGGGAGAGAGAAATAGAGGTTATCTCAGTCATTGGAGAGAGAGGGAGAGAGAAATAGAGGTTATCTCAGTCATTGGAGAGAGGGAGAGAGAAATAGAGGTTGTCTCAGTCATTGGAGAGAGAGGGAGAGAGAAATAGAGGTTATCTCAGTCATTGGAGAGAGAGGGAGAGAGAAATAGAGGTTATCTCAGTCATTGGAGAGAGAGGGAGAGAGAAATAGGTTATCTCAGTCATTCGAGAGAGGGAGAGAGAAATAGAGGTTATCTCAGTCATTGGAGAGAGAGGGAGAGAGAAATAGGTTATCTCAGTCGTTGAAGAGAGGGAGAGAGAAATAGAGGTTATCTCAGTCATTGGAGAGAGGGAGAGAGAAATAGAGGTTGTCTCAGTCATTGGAGAGAGAGGGAGAGAGAAATAGAGGTTATCTCAGTCATTGGAGAGAGAGGGAGAGAGAAATAGAGGTTATCTCAGTCATTGGAGAGAGAGGGAGAGAGAAATAGGTTATCTCAGTCATTCGAGAGAGGGAGAGAGAAATAGAGGTTATCTCAGTCATTGGAGAGAGAGGGAGAGAGAAATAGAGGTTATCTCAGTCATTGGAGAGAGAGGGAGAGAGAAATAGAGGTTATCTCAGTCATTGGAGAGAGAGGGAGAGAGAAATAGAGGTTATCTCAGTCATTGGAGAGAGAGGGAGAGAGAAATAGAGGTTATCTCAGTCATTGGAGAGAGAGGGAGAGAGAAATAGAGGTTAACTCAGTCATTGGAGAGAGAGGGAGAGAGAAATAGGTTATCTCAGTCATTCGAGAGAGGGAGAGAGAAATAGAGGTTATCTCAGTCATTGGAGAGAGAGGGAGAGAGAAATAGGTTATCTCAGTCATTGGAGAGAGAGGGAGAGAGAAATAGAGGTTATCTCAGTCACTGGAGAGAGAGGGAGAGAGAAATAGGTTATCTCAGTCATTCGAGAGAGGGAGAGAGAAATAGAGGTTATCTAAGTCATTGGAGAGAGAGGGAGAGAGAAATAGGTTATCTCAGTCGTTGAAGAGAGGGAGAGAGAAATAAGTTATTTCAGTTGTTGAAGAGAGGGAGAGTGAAATAGAGGGTATTTCAGTCATTGGAGAGAGAGGGAGAGAGAAATAGAGGTTATCTCAGTCATTGGAGAGAGAGGGAGAGAGAAATAGAGGTTGTCTCAGTCATTGGAGAGAGAGGGAGAGAGAAATAGAGGTTATCTCAGTCATTGGAGAGAGAGGGAGAGAGAAATAGAGGTTATCTCAGTCATTGGAGAGAGAGGGAGAGAGAAATAGAGGTTATCTCAGTCATTGGAGAGAGAGGGAGAGAGAAATAGGTTATCTCAGTCATTCGAGAGAGGGAGAGAGAAATAGAGGTTATCTCAGTCATTGGAGAGAGAGGGAGAGAGAAATAGAGGTTATCTCAGTCATTGGAGAGAGAGGGAGAGAGAAATAGAGGTTATCTCAGTCATTGGAGAGAGAGGGAGAGAGAAATAGAGGTTATCTCAGTCATTGGAGAGAGAGGGAGAGAGAAATAGAGGTTAACTCAGTCATTGGAGAGAGAGGGAGAGAGAAATAGGTTATCTCAGTCATTCGAGAGAGGGAAAGAGAAATAGAGGTTATCTCAGTCATTGGAGAGAGAGGGAGAGAGAAATAGAGGTTAACTCAGTCATTGGAGAGAGAGGGAGAGAGAAATAGGTTATCTCAGTCATTCGAGAGAGGGAGAGAGAAATAGAGGTTATCTCAGTCATTGGAGAGAGAGGGAGAGAGAAATAGGTTATCTCAGTCATTGGAGAGAGAGGGAGAGAGAAATAGAGGTTATCTCAGTCACTGGAGAGAGAGGGAGAGAGAAATAGGTTATCTCAGTCATTCGAGAGAGGGAGAGAGAAATAGAGGTTATCTAAGTCATTGGAGAGAGAGGGAGAGAGAAATAGGTTATCTCAGTCGTTGAAGAGAGGGAGAGAGAAATAAGTTATTTCAGTTGTTGAAGAGAGGGAGAGTGAAATAGAGGGTATTTCAGTCATTGGAGAGAGAGGGAGAGAGAAATAGAGGTTATCTCAGTCATTGGAGAGAGAGGGAGAGAGAAATAGAGGTTGTCTCAGTCATTGGAGAGAGAGGGAGAGAGAAATAGAGGTTATCTCAGTCATTGGAGAGAGAGGGAGAGAGAAATAGAGGTTATCTCAGTCATTGGAGAGAGAGGGAGAGAGAAATAGAGGTTATCTCAGTCATTGGAGAGAGAGGGAGAGAGAAATAGGTTATCTCAGTCATTCGAGAGAGGGAGAGAGAAATAGAGGTTATCTCAGTCATTGGAGAGAGAGGGAGAGAGAAATAGAGGTTATCTCAGTCATTGGAGAGAGAGGGAGAGAGAAATAGAGGTTATCTCAGTCATTGGAGAGAGAGGGAGAGAGAAATAGAGGTTATCTCAGTCATTGGAGAGAGAGGGAGAGAGAAATAGAGGTTAACTCAGTCATTGGAGAGAGAGGGAGAGAGAAATAGGTTATCTCAGTCATTCGAGAGAGGGAGAGAGAAATAGAGGTTATCTCAGTCATTGGAGAGAGAGGGAGAGAGAAATAGGTTATCTCAGTCATTGGAGAGAGAGGGAGAGAGAAATAGAGGTTATCTCAGTCACTGGAGAGAGAGGGAGAGAGAAATAGGTTATCTCAGTCATTCGAGAGAGGGAGAGAGAAATAGAGGTTATCTAAGTCATTGGAGAGAGAGGGAGAGAGAAATAGGTTATCTCAGTCGTTGAAGAGAGGGAGAGAGAAATAAGTTATTTCAGTTGTTGAAGAGAGGGAGAGTGAAATAGAGGGTATTTCAGTCGTTAAAGAGAGAGAGAGAAAGATAGAGGTTATCTCAATCATGTGAGAGAGAGAGAGATATATGGCACAAGAGGCACTGACAAGCAAATGTATAGATAATATGTGTGATGGATTGAACATGTAGGAAAATGCTGTGATACTAGGTTGTCAGTAGTTCCACCAACACTACAATCATGTCTATCAATATACAAATATTGTGACAGCAACAAATGTCCCATTCAAACAGAACAATCATGAACTCTGACCCCAACTTGGTAGTCATGTGTCCTATGTTTGTCAAAGACTGGTCAGGCTTTAGTATCTTTGATGTCAGTCACAGCTGGCTAAAGCTCTCTCGTGTTCATGTGGAGATGATACATGGACAGCTTGTGATGTAACCGTAACTAGACAGCCTGTGATTTAATCACACCTGGACAGCTTGTGATGTAACCGCACCTGGACAGCTTGTGATGTAACCGCACCTGGACAGCTTGTGATGTAACCACACCTGGACAGCTTGTGATGTAACCGCACCTGGACAGCTTGTGATGTAACCACAAACAACTAGACAGCTTGTGATGTAACCACACCTGGACAGCTAACGATGTAACCACATCAGGACAGCTAACGATTTATAGTATTTTTCTGGACTCAAGTCCAGAAAAAGCTTTCCCCGCACAGTTGCCCACAACATCATTAATATCATTGCACATCCATTCTTCACAGTTGCCCACAGCATCATTAATATCATTGCACATCCATTCTTCACAGTTGCCCACAGCATCATTAATATCATTGCACATCCATTCTTCACAGTTGCCCACAACATCATTAATATCATTTCACATCCATTCTTCACAGTTGCCCACAGCATCATTAATATCACTGCACATCCATTCTTACAGTTGCCCACAGCATCATTAATATCATTGCACATCCATTCTTCACAGTTGCCCACAACATCATTGCACATCCATTCTTCACAGTTGCCCACAACATCATTGCACATCCATTCTTCACAGTTGTCCACAACATCATTGCACATCCATTCTTCACAGTTGCTCACAACATCATTGCACATCCATTCTTCACAGTTGCCCACATCATTGCACATCCATTCTTCACAGTTGCCCACAACATCATTAATATCATTGCACAGCCATTCTGATCCTTTTCTCTTCTGCCTGGACAATGAGGTTGGTTGCACAGATTCTGACAGAGCCCATCATTGAGTTCCAAAAGGTCGGTATGCCCAACCTTAATCTGCACTAAAATAATGCATGATTCGGTGGCTCTTGTCATTTCTAACCTTAAAATGTGGATCAATTTATTAAATAATGTTCATTTCAGTTTGATCATCCATACTTGCTATAGGACAATGTTACCTCAATACAGGACAACCCACCTGGTAACAAGGACACTAATAAATCCTGGGTCTGACTGCATGGAAGGGTCCACTTTCTCTTTGACCCACTTAAACAGGGAGCCTGCCACAGGTTCAGCGACAATCTGTCTTCCTAGTTCAGCCTGTATCCTCAGGAGAGGAAAGATGAAGCTCAGGCTACGATCCTCCAAGATCTCCAGCATACGTTCCTTGCGCTGGTCCAGTTCTAAAACATGGATTAAATATTCAAAACATTGTTGGTAAAGTTCTACATGTTGCCTTAGAACATTTCTGTTATAAGTGTAATGTTCTACATGTCATATAACATTTCTGTTATAAGTGTAATGTTCTACATGTCATATAACATTTCTGTTATAAGAGTAATGTTCTACATGTCATATAACATTTCTGTTATAAGTGTAATGTTCTAGATGTCATATAACATTTCTGTTATAAGTGTAATGTTCTACATGTCAATGTCACATAAGACATGTGCCTTTTTTTGTGAACAGCAAACAGAAATTGCTTCTGACATTAGACAAGCTGTTGTCACTAGGGAACGCAGTGAATAACGCTGTGAGATAGTCAAACATAATGATGAACTTATGGCAGCCATATGAATATACAATGTAACACATCTGGTCCTTGCAGTTTCATGTCAGAAATCAGCCAGGACATTCCGGTCCATGTGTATACACACATCTATGTGTCCAAAAAAAGTTCACAGAAAATATCATTTGTAGAGCTTGTAAGTGTTACAATGAAGTGCTAGAAATTGATACTCCATTATTGTAAACATGTCAGTCACAGATAAGAATGGTAATCTAGGCTTTGTTTGTGGTTACTGGGAAATGACATCCCATGACAGGCATTAGCTAATAAGTGCTACTACTGAGGAGCTGCTACAGCTCTAACAGAACTATAAGTGATTGACAGAACACAAGGCATAAGTTAAAGATGACTGACAGAACACAAGGCATAAGTTAAAGATGACTGACAGAAAACAAGGCATAAGTGACTGATAGAACACAAGGTATAAGTTAAAGATGACTGATATAACACAAGACATATGTTAAAGATGACTGATAGAACACAAGGCATAAGTTAAAGATGACTGATAGAACACAAGGCATAAGTTAAAGATGACTGATAGAACACAAGACATAAGTTAAAGATGACTGATAGAACACAGAGATATTAAAGGTGACTGCTAGAACACACACAGATATATGTTAAAGATGACTTATAAAACACAGAGATATTAAAGGTGACTAATAGAACACACACAGATATATGTTAAAGATGACTGATAGAACACACAGAGAGATGTTAAAGATGAGTCTAGTACCTGGTAGCATTCTTTGCAGGTCCAGCTTACTTCTGTTGAAAGTATCCACTAGCCACTCTTTGTCCTTGACCTTATGCATATGCTGCAGACAGAGCAAGAAGAGGGGGTAGTGTACCCCACCCTCAAACGGCTCCGAGAGTTCAGTTAGTGAAACAATGCCAAGAGTTGTTGCCAGGGCTCCAAACGAGCCACATGTGACTTGACAAGTGGGATCTCCGTTTCCAGTTCGCTCATGTGGTTGCACACTTGTTTGAAGCCCTGGAACAAGCAGACGCCATCAGTGACAGTCACAACAGATAATCACAAGTTACTCAACAAGTGAGTTCTTGCTGGAAATTTATATTTGCACAAATAATTCATGTGAAGTCTACAAACTACAAATTCTACCAAGATTACTCTCATATGTAAGTATATGTGGATTTTGAAGTCTTGACAGACAGTAGCATACAATCATGATTTGTCTGTAGTTTGGTAAACTATTAGAGCAGTTTCTCTCGTGGCTGAATCTACCAATGCTGCATAAGCAGATCTGACCACAGAATTAACAAGATGTAATCGTGGTGTCCTACCCTCGCCACCTTTCTCCTGCGCCTTTTGTCTTCTGAATTTGAAAATGCTTACTCGAAATTGCTGTGACGTTTTTTATTTTTGTTCTCCATGTGCTACAATGTGCAGCCAGATCCTTCCAGTTTCTTTCACTGATAGAGAATTCCCTCAAGGAAGCCCTGCAAACATCCTTATATAGAGAATTCCCTCAAGGAAGCCCTGCAAACAACCTTATATAGAGAATTCCCTCAAGCCCTGCAAACATCCTTATATAGAGAATTCCCTCAAGCCCTGCAAACATCCTTATATAGAGAATTCCCTCAAGGAAGCCCTGCAAACAACCTTATATAGAGAATTCCATCAAGGGAGCCCTGCAAACATCCTTATATAGAGAATTCCCTCAAGGGAGCACTGCAGACATCCTTATATAGAGAATTCCCTCAAGCCCTGCAGACATCCTTATATAGAGAATTCCCTCAAGCCCTGCAAACATCCTTATATAGAGAATTCCCTCAAGAAAGCACTGCAAACATCCTTATATAGAGAATTCCCTCAAGGGAGCCCTGCAAACATCCTTATATAGAGAATTCCATCAAGCCCTGCAGACATCCTTATATAGAGAATTCCCTCAAGGGAGCCCTGCAGACATCCTTATATAGAGAATTCCCTCAAGGGAGCACTGCAGACTTCCTTATATAGAGAATTCCCTCAAGCCCTGCAGACATCCTTATATAGAAAATTCCCTCAAGCCCTGCAAACATCCTTATATAGAGAATTCCCTCAAGAAAGCCCTGCAAACATCCTTATATAGAGAATTCCCTCAAGGGAGCCCTGCAAACATCCTTATATAGAGAATTCCATCAAGCCCTGCAGACATCCTTATATAGAGAATTCCCTCAAGGGAGCCCTGCAGACATCCTTATATAGAGAATTCCCTCAAGGGAGCCCTGCAGACATCCTTATATAGAGAATTCATCAAGCCCTGCAGACATCCTTATATAGAGAATTCCCTCAAGGGAGCCCTGCAGACATCCTTATATAGAGAATTCCCTCAAGGGAGCCCTGCAGACATCCTTATATAGAGAATTCCCTCAAGGGAGCCCTGCAGACATCCTTATATAGAGAATTCCATCAAGAAAGCCCTGCAGACATCCTTATATAGAGAATTCCCTCAAGGGAGCCCTGCAGACATCCTTATATAGAGAATTCCCTCAAGGGAGCACTGCAGACATCCTTATAAAGAGAATTCCCTCAAGCCCTGCAGACATCCTTATATAGAGAATTCCCTCAAGGGAGCCCTGCAGACATCCTTATATAGAGAATTCCCTCAAGGGAGCACTGCAGACATCCTTATATAGAGAATTCCCTCAAGCCCTGCAAACATCCTTATATAGAGAATTCCCTCAAGAAAGCACTGCAAACATCCTTATATAGAGAATTCCCTCAAGGGAGCCCTGCAAACATCCTTATATAGAGAATTCCATCAAGCCCTGCAGACATCCTTATATAGAGAATTCCCTCAAGGGAGCCCTGCAGACATCCTTATATAGAGAATTCCATCAAGCCCTGCAAACATCCTTATATAGAGAATTCCCTCAAGGGAGCCCTGCAGACATCCTTATATAGAGAATTCCCTCAAGGGAGCCCTGCAGACATCCTTATATAGAGAATTCCCTCAAGCCCTGCAGACATCCTTATATAGAGAATTCCATCAAGCCCTGCAGACATCCTTATATAGAGAATTCCCTCAAGGGAGCCCTGCAAACATCCTTATATAGAGAGTTCCCTCAAGCCCTGCAGACGTCCTTATATAGAGAATTCCCTCAAGGAAGCCCTGCAAACACCCTTATATAGAGAATTCCATCAAGAAAGCACTGCAAACATCCTTATATAGAGAATTCCATCAAGAAAGCCCTGCAAACATCCTTATATAGAGAATTCCCTCAAGGAAGCCCTGCAAACATCCTTATATAGAGAATTCCCTCAAGGAAGCCCTGCAAACATCCTTATATAGAGAATTCCATCAAGGAAGTCCTGCAAACATCCTTATATAGAGAATTCCATCAAGAAAGCCCTGCAAACATCCTTATATAGAGAATTCCATCAAGGGAGCCCTGCAAACATCCTTATATAGAGAATTCCATCAAGAAAGCCCTGCAAACATCCTTATATAGAGAATTCCATCAAGAAAGCCCTGCAGACATCCTTATATAGAGAATTCCATCAAGGGAGCCCTGCAAACACCCTTATATAGAGAATTCCATCAAGAAAGCCCTGCAGACAACCTTATATAGAGAATTCCATCAAGAAAACCCTGCAAACACCCTTATATAGATAATTCCATCAAGAAAGCCCTGCAAACATCCTTATATAGAGAATTCCATCAAGAAAGCCCTGCAAACATCCTTATATAGAGAATTCCATCAAGAAAGCCCTGCAGACATCCTTATATAGAGAATTCCATCAAGGGAGCCCTGCAAACATCCTTATATAGAGAATTCCATCAAGAAAGCCCTGCAAACATCCTTATATAGAGAATTCCATCAAGAAAGCCCTGCAAACATCCTTATATAGAGAATTCCCTCAAGGAAGCCCTGCAAACATCCTTATATAGAGAATTCCATCAAGGAAGCCCTGCAAACATCCTTATATCTCAGCACTGGTCTGCCCTTTGGTCTCTGTCCATCCCTAAGTTCACTATACAATATTTGTATGATTGTAAGCTTGCTACATCAGAATAGCTAAAGCAGCAATATCTTTCAGAGGCCTTGAAAAATTGTGGAAATCAAAACTCATCAGCACAAACACAAAACTTAAGACCATTCAAATCAAATGTACTATCAACCCTTACATATGTGTGTGTGAGAGCTGGAAAACAACAAGAGATATAGAAACAAAGTTTTTATGTCCTATGTATCATTCAGGTTATTTTATATGTCAATCAATGGCATATATAAATATATGTCACCCAACACAGCATGTACTGTATGATGTGCGTATATATGTGCATTACCACTGAAAGCTCTTTCAAAGCAAAGTTGAGAATAAAGGGTTTCTCCAACATAACAAAGATTAGTGGCTGACAAAGACAATGAATGTTTACCTCCATGAACTGGTCTGATGAGATGATGTTCTCAGACTTGAGGTCATCAATGAGTTTCATAGACAGTTCCTGGTCCACATCTGAAAGCAGTCAATTATTTGAATTCAGGCCTCATTTAACACTTGATTACCATAGGGTAGTAACAATTTACCACATCAAAACATGAATTCTTCACCATTTGAGTTTGCTATAGTCTAGTCATCTCTCTCCCCACCACCCCACCTTCCATATTACTACTTCCAGTGACCACCAAGTATTCATTTTTTTTTCCATTGATGTAGGTATTTTTTCTTCAAATTTATTTTTCACTTTGTGACATATGATTGCATGGTCAAGTTATTTTTTTATTATTATTATTTTTTTTGCTGTGACCATGGAAATTTCCTGTTGGCTGCCGGCTGACATCAAACAACTCAGGAAACACAGCAAATAATGCTATGAGGTAGCCGAACATACTAACGGACTTACACCGACCGTACCGGTAGACATTGTAACATGTCTGGTCTATGCGGTCAAATTCAGATCATAAATGAACCTGGGCACATTGTACACCCCCAATTCGCGTATATCTGTCATATTAATCAATTTTAAAATGAGACACATTCATAATTAGCTGAAAGAAGTTGTCTGAGATATGTGCTCACCATTCTTGCCCATGGAGTCAAGCATGATCTTGGCCAGCAAGTCTGGAATCATCTTGCGAGGGACACTCATGTCCTTGATGTCTGATACAGCATCAGATATGTTGTGACTTAAGTAGCACTGGGACAGGAGACAAATCTGACAAACAAACAAAACAACTTTCATCACTCAGCAGCCCCATTAATTAGAAACAATCACAGCAAAATTGAGATCACAAGAAACAAAACAAAGGCATATGCCAACACTTACAAATAAAAGATAAATCTTCATTATCTCCACAACATTAAAAAGAGAGGTGTTTGCTACAGTGGAGTATGGGGGGGAGGGGTTGTCGCAGCTGGCTGGTCTAGAGGTAAGGCATCAGCCTCTGGACAAGAAGGTCCGAGGTTCCCACCACAGATGGTTTGAAATAAAATAAGAGAGAGCCCATGGCTTTACCCTCCCTTGGTCCCAGATTCCCACCACAGATGGTTTGAAATAAAATAAGAGAGAGCCCATGGCTTTACCCTCACTTGGTCCCAGGTTCCCACCACAGATGGTTTGAAATAAAATAAGAGAGAGCCCATGGCTTTACCCTCCCTTGGTCCCAGATTCCCACCACAGATGGTTTGAAATAAAATAAGAGAGAGAACCCATGACTTTACCCTCACTTGGTCCCAGGTTCCCACCACAGATGGTTTGAAATAAAATAGAGAGAGAACCCATGACTTTACCCTCACTTGGTCCCAGGTTCCCACCACAGATGGTTTGAAATAAAATAAGAGAGAGAACCCATGACTTTACCCTCACTTGGTCCCAGGTTCCCACCACAGATGGTATGAAATAAAATAAGACAGAGAACCCATGACTTTACCCTCACTTGGTCCCAGGTTCCCACCACAGATGGTATGAAATAAAATAGAGAGAGAACCCATGACTTTACCCTCACTTGGTCCCAGGTTCCCACCACAGATGGTTTGAAATAAAATAAGAGAGAGAACCCATGACTTTACCCTCACTTGGTCCCAGGTTCCCACCACAGATGGTATGAAATAAAATAAGAGAGAGAACCCATGAGGCCTCTGCGTAGTAAGATCCAATGTCTAGCTCTCTCTTATATAGAAAAACAGGAGGTGCTATGTGCACTCTCCGCAGGTGTAAGAAGCCATGACGATTGGAAATCAAAAAGAGTATACCAAAAATGGAATTATTCACACAAAATTCAGTCCCGTTTATTAGAGAAATGAACTGGAGGACACAAACAAATATTTATGATAAACATAGGTCGGTCAGCATACCTACAACATTTGAAAATAAGAGATATTCTAGAGGAGATTTAATAAAGTCAAATCATGACTTGAATCTGTCAGTTCAGCAGCAATAATCCCAGATCAGCATTGCTCATTTCACAAAGTTTTCTTACCAGTCTGTCCATCATCTTTTCTTTGGTCAGTTTCTCCTTGACTGGAGATTTAGTCTTCTCCTCCTTGGTCTGTTTGGCTGAAGCAGGTTGTTGCTGCTGTTGGTGTTGTTGCTGCTGCTGCTGAAAGATAAAACAGTTGTCAGGGTGTGAGCTAAGTTCTTTGATATCAGTGGTCAGGGTTTGAGCTAAGCTCTTTGATGTCAGTGGTCAGGATGTGAGCTAAGTTCTTTGATATCAGTGGTCAGGATGTGAGCTAAGTTCTTTGATATCAGTGGTCAGGATGTGAGTGAAGTTCTTTGATATCAGTGGTCAGGATGTGAGCTAAGTTCTTTGATATCAGTGGTCAGGATGTGAGTTAAGTTCTTTGATATCAGTGGTCAGGGTGTGAGCTAAGTTCTTTGATATCAGTGGTCAGGATGTGAGCTAAGTTCTTTGATATCAGTGGTCAGGATGTGAGCTAAGTTCTTTGATATCAGTGGTCAGGATGTGAGCTAAGTTCTTCGATATCAGTGGTCAGGATGTGAGTTAGGTTCTTTGATATCAAATAACTTGAATCAAATGTCGGCAGAAAAAATCTTTGTGATTCTTGTCATTTCCAATTTCAGCAAGAGAGCCCTTGAAACAAGTAACATAAGGAGACCTCTTTCGAGTCTCTACATCACAATTATTGAATAATTCATGAATTTCTTATTTCATGGATACTTTCTTCTTCCTTTCAGCTCCCTGTGGAGCATAGATCTTCAACAAATACGTTCAGCTCCCTGTGGAGCATAGGTCCTGAACAAACACTTTCAACTCCCTATAGAGCATAGATCTTCAATGTTTATTGCCAGTCTCTCAAGATCTTTCCATGTGTTACCCATCATCTCAGCTTATGGATACTTTAACATAAAAGAAAGTAGAAGTCCTTGCTACTCACCTCTATCATGATGTATCCATCACCAGTGTTCTGACTACCATGCCTTATAATAACTACCATGCCTTATAATACTATTTATACACCAGAATGGTTACATGGAATTAATTCCAATTTTTAGTTGGAATCTGAAGGAGAGCTTCTAACATTAGAGCCATTTATGTGCACCATTGTGTAGATATTAGTCTCATGTACAGTCACTGTGTATATGTACTCATAAATGTGTGAAACATCTCTCTCAATCGGTCATGTACATATTTTTATGGCAACGGATTAAAGACTTGATAAGCAGGTCGTTAACCAGCTAACATTATAACTTAGCATTGACTTATGGAATATACTTGTGCTGATATCTCCAAGTGTCAATGAAATAATATCTGAATAACTACTTTGCATATTCTTATGAATCGTGTATTTCTTGTTGTGAAGTTTGAAAGATTTGTCTTGCACAAATTATTTGAAATTAAATTTAAATCACTGTCACCATGACAATTACTAATATGCCATCAACAGAAATTTGTTTCGTCATAATTGGGATGAGGTGACCCTTGGTGTCGTTTATCAGAAATATAAAAACTGTCACAGTCAGCACCATTACAGAACTTGCTTAGACAATTGACATCAATGGGGCATCACTGCATGGACTATCTATTATCATTAAACTGTGACACATTCTGAATGTGAAAGATACCAGAGTATCTATGTGAATAGCAGATACGATAACAGTGGATATAGATTATGTATCAGATACGATAACAGTGGATATAGATTATGTAACAGATACGATAACAGTGGATATAGATTATGTAACAGATATGATAACAGTGGATATAGATTATGTAACAGATACGATAACAGTGGATATAGATTATGTAACAGATATGACATGATAACAGTGGATATAGATTATGTAACAGATATGATAACAGTGGATATAGATTATGTAACAGATATAACAACAGTGGATATAGATTATGTAACAGATATAACAACAGTGGATATAGATTATGTAACAGATATAACAACAGTGGATATATATTATGTAACAGATATAATAACAGTGGATATAGATTATGTAACAGATATAATAACAGTGGATATAGATTATGTAACAGATATAACAACAGTGGATATAGATTATGTAACAGATATAACAACAGTGGATATAGATTATGTAACAGATATAATAACAGTGGATATAGATTATGTAACAGATATAATAACAGTGGATATAGATTATGTAACAGATATAATAACAGTGGATATAGATTGAACAGCAGATATAATAACAGCAGATATTACAGTAAAAAAAAAGATAGCAAAAGAACAATGAAGAAAGCACTATAAGCAGAACAATGTAGACTAAGTCTTCACATGCATGGTACTACAGAAGATGGTGCCATCACTGCTATCTAAAAGTACATACACATGGTTACTTTGATAAATAGAAAAAAACCATATAACATAACAGCTAGATAGCCCATCCCTGTAGAACCCCAAATATGCCTAAATCGTGTCTGTACATCAAATAAATTATGAGATTTTTAAATGAATTGTTACGGCAAAGACAGCTGTCAAAACAACAGACTGGATGATGCTATATATCTAGGTCACACGCCCTCTATTAGGTTAAGACGAGGATAAATTAATGTGCAATAGTAATAAATATTGAAGACAGGATGATCGTTTAATTGCCAATAACTACTACCTGCTGGTTGATAGCACCTTACAATGTACCAAAATTATGTACGCATGTGAGAGCTGGAAACAACAAGAGACATAGAAGAAAAGTTGAACGCATTCAAAAATAAATGTCGAAGGAAAATACTTGGTATAGCGTGGAACGAATTCAAAATAAACGAAGACATTAGAGAAATCGCCAATCAACCACAAATATCTTCAGTAATCAAGAAAGAAGTGATCTCTGCAATATGTGCCACTTTGGCACGCAAGGTTTCTGTTTTTGAGATTGTGGTTCTTCCCTATGTACCGTCTTCGGCTCAAAAGGACAATAGATAGATAGATAGAATCAAAAAAAGACAATGGTCATATGTTAGACATGTGATGAGGAGAAATAATAACCGAATAACAAAGCAAACCCTCATGTGAGAAACAATACGTAAGAGGAAAAGAGGCCGATCCAGAGAGACGCTGAGAAGAACACTGATCAGAGAGGCAAGTTCAGGCGAAATCGGCTCCCTCAAAGAGATAGAGTTCCTTGCACATAACAGAGACAAATGGCGAGATTTTTTATAAAGATCTTTACAAGTATTGAACACGGCTAGAATAAAAATTTAGGTAACAGAAATAGTATCTGCTCCTATGCCCTATGGGCCGGCTACGGCTCAAAAGGTCAACAGATAGATAGAAACTTAAGTAAAAAAGCTTAATCTAAAAATGTACCAAACTTAAGCTCAATCTACAAATGTACCAAACTTAAGCTCAATCTACTATGGAGCCAGTAGAGGGGTGTAACACTATATAAGGTATGGTGCCAGCTTTACAAAAAAGCAACATAACACAACACAGACATTTCAGCCTAGATGTGGCCTTCAGAAAATGAGAACAGCAACAACACATGATGGGGCACAGATAACTATGACTACATCTAGGGTGATAGGGACAGGTAGGTTAGGGAGAAGTGGACAGGGGGGATAAGAGATGAGATGATGACATGAGAGATGTGTGCTACATGTTGGAGGATGGGTGAGATGTGGTGATATGGAAGTTGAAGTCTATCTACAGAAATAACAAAAAGACTTATCTTGTAGGTAGGATCTGTCGCGTTGGAAGTGAGAGATGGCAGTCAAGTGGCAAAGGAAGGACCGTGGTTAGACCAGAGGTCAGACACAACCAAGCTTGACACAAGTAGACTGGGGATCCATGGGTGTGAAAACTAACTAAGCAAACATAGCTTAGGTACCCTGACGATGAGCGGGGAGAAATGAGGGACATGTACTGACTGATAAGAAATACTGATATACAGACAGCGTGGTGGTAAGTGGGGTGTGATAGAGGATTATTGAGATATGTAGTATTAATTATGTGATGGGGAGAGAAGGCTGTAATACAACAAGTCAGAATGGAGAAAGATTAATAGAATTATGTTTAATAGAAAATTTAGTTATAGGTGGGACATTATTTCCACACAAAAATATTCACAAAACAACATGGATATCTCCTGATGATAGAACATCAAATCAAATTGACCACCTATGTATTAAACAACAATTCAGATCATCATTAATAGATGTAAGAGCATACAGAGGTGCTGATGTTAATAGTGACCACAACCTGTGCATTGGGAAAATAAGATTAAAATTTAGAAACCAACAGAAGAGGTCAATTACACATAAAATTGATAGTCATAAACTGAAAGATGAAGCCATAAAGGAAAAGTTTAACATAGAGCTAAGTAATTGTTATTCAGCACTCGGTGAAATAGACTTAGATATCAATGAAATGTGGGACTCACAGAGCAAAATACTAATGACAGCAGCAGAAGCAAGTGCCGGACTGAAGAAAATGGAAAAACGAGCTTGGATCTCAGACACCACATGGAAATACATCAAAGAAAGAAGAGAAGCAAAGAGAGCCGTGACTAATGTAAAGACAGATCTTGGAAAGGTTCTGGCAAAAGCAACATACAAAGAATTAGACAACAAAGTGAAAAGTTCGGCAAGAAGAGATACAAGAGCTTATATAGACAACTTGGCAGAGAAAGCAGAGACAGCTGCAATTACAGGAGACAGCAGAACTCTCTATACAGTACAAAAGATGCTGACAAACACCTATACATCCAGTGGAACACCAATTCTAGACAAATCTGGATTAATGCTAACAACAAGCGCAGACATAAAAGCCCGTTGGGCAGAACACTTCAAAGAAATTCTTAACCGTCCACTACCTCACAGTTTAATAGATTTTGAAGCTGAAACACCAGCAGCAGAATTAGATGTAAATTTAGATGACTTCACCTTGAGTGAAATAGAAACCACCTTAAAGCTAATGACCAATAACAAGGCTGCTGGAGAGGATAAGTTAACAGCTGAGATCCTCAAGGCAATTGATAGCCATAATTTAATACATCTCCAAAAAATGTTCAACATCATTTGGAAAACAGAGAAGACGCCTCATAAATGGAAAAAAGGAATCATTGTTAAGATCCCAAAAAGGGCAATCTTAGAGATTGTAACAACTGGAGAGGCGTGACACTTTTGTCAGTTGCCTCAAAGTTATTCTGTAAAATCATCCTAAATAGAATAAAGGATTCAATAGATACAGTAATGCGTGAAGAACAGGCTGGGTTTAGAAAAGGGAGAAGCTGTCTTGACCACATTTTCACTCTACGACTTATATTGGAGGAACATATTGAAAAGCAAAAACCTTTTGTACTTAACTTCATCGACTTCAAAAAAGCATTTGATAGTATTCATAGAGATTCTTTGTGGAAAATTCTGAAGCAATATGGTTTACCATCAAAAATCATAAATATTATCAAAGACATGTATGATGGTTACACATGTGCAGTTCGAACAGAGGAAGGACTGAGCGAATGTTTCCCAATAGAAACTGGGGTTAAACAAGGATGTATTTTATCGCCCTTGTTATTTGGAATTGTTATGGACTTCATAATGAAGAAATGCTGCACTGGTAATAAAGGCATCAAATGGATACAAGGAGACCATTTGGAGGACCTGGACTTTGCTGATGACATAGTTCTCATCAGAAATCAGATAAAAACGATGCAGGAAAACACAAATGAACTATCATCAATAGCCAGCAAAATTGGGCTTGAGGTCAATCATGAAAAGACTAAAGTCATGAAAAGTTTAATTCCAACAAGTGACAAAATATACATGGAAAACAAACCAGTAGAAGAGATCGATCACTTCATCTATCTTGGAAGTCACATTGATCGAGAAGGGGATACGAGCAAAGAAATTAGAATCAGACTGGCTAAAGCAGCAATGTCTTTCAGAAGCCTTGAAAAGTTGTGGAAATCAAAACTCATTAGCACAAACACAAAACTTAGGCTATTCAAATCAAATGTACTATCAACCCTTACGTATGCGTGTGAAAGCTGGAAAACAACAAGAGATATAGAAACAAAGTTGAACGCATTCGAAAATAAATGTCTAAGGAAAATACTTGGTATAGAATGGAACGAATTCAAAACAAACGAGGAAATTAGAGAAATCGCCAATCAACCACTAATATCTTCAGTAATAAAGAAAAGACGATGGTCATACGTTGGACATGTGATGAGAAGAGATAATAATCGAATAGCAAAGCAAGCCCTCATATGGGAAACAACAGGTAAAAGAAAAAGAGGAAGACCCAGGGAGACACTGAGAAGAACATTGATGAGAGAGGCAAGAGCAGCAGGAATCGGCTCCCTCAATGAGATAGAACTGCTTGCACAGAACAGAGACAGATGGCGAGATTTAATAAAATATCTTTAAAAGAAAACTGCTAGAACAAAAATTCATATAGGTGAAGGTGTATCTTGGTCTACGCCCTATGGGCCGGTTACTGCTCGAAAGGTCAATAGATAGTATTAATTTAGAAAATTGCCTGAGGAAGACATGTCTGGTGGGGTGGGCGCCTAAAACCAGAGCATGGAGGGAAAAAGGGAGAGGAGACATGGGTGGGATAAAAGCAGAGGGGAGGAGGGAGTGAAAGAGGGGGGGGGGGGGGGGAAAGAGGAATTGGTTACCTGTAAGACAAAGAGATATATTGGTACCACATGGGGTTGAGGCAATCCATACGGGTATTCAGGCGATTCTCTAAATTAATCGGCTACGGCTATCAGAAAAACATGACAACAGTGCACCTGCATCTTTGAGTGACAGATGTTCTGTCATTCTGTCTCAAAAGGACCATTAGAAAAGAGAACGGAGGATATGGTTGCCAGTTAGACATTGAATGCAATAGGTAGTGCCCTGATTACAGAGAGGAGCCAGGAAGGTGGCTCCTGACAGGCATTTCACTGAGGTTGTGCTTAAAGGCAACTAATGAGGGGACATGTTTTTACACAACACACACACATCTAAAGTTACACAAAACAGACCTGTTTTACACAACACACACACACACATCTAAAGTTACACAAAACATACCTGTTTTACACAACACACACTAAAGTTACACAAAACAGACCTGTTTTAAACAACATCACATCTAAAGTTACACAAAACAGACCTGTTTTACACAACACACATCTAAAGTTACACAAAACAGACCTGTTTTAAACAACACACATCTAAAGTTACACAAAACAGACCTGTTTTAAACAACACACATCTAAAGTTACACAAAACAGACCTGTTTATCCAGAAGAGGATTGAGCATCTCTGAGATGTCTGTGCTCTTCTTGGCAGCAAAACTGGACTCTCTTGGGGCAGGATTCTGAGCTTGTGCCGACCTAGGGAGCATTGACGGAGTGTTCGGCTTGAACATGTTGAAGTTTTTCACTGGACGCAAGCTGACTTCCTCCTTGACCCCATTGGTAACTGGAGCAATAGTCAGTGGCGGCGAAGCAGATGGTGATGGCTGGTTAGGGGCACCAAGAGGAGCAGACCCAGGTACCCCAGTCATGAGCATATTGCTGTTCCCTCCAGCCAGACCTCCCACCTGACATTGTTGTACCTGTTGCTGGTGGGCCATTCGCTGAAACCGAGGTGGTAGGTCTCTGTTCATACCTGCAACAAGATAACCACAACACTAAATAAACCGAGGTGGTAGGTCTCTGTTCATACCTGCAACAAGATAACCACAACACTAAATAAAACCGAGGTGGTAGGTCTCTGTTCATACCTGCAACAAGATAACCACAACACTAAATAAACCGAGGTGGTAGGTCTCTGTTCATACCTGCAACAAGATAACCACAACACTAAATAAACCGAGGTGGTAGGTCTCTGTTCATACCTGCAACAAGATAACCACAACACTAAATAAACCGAGGTGGCAGGTCTCTGTTCATACCTGCAACAAAATAACCACAACACTAAATAAACCAAGATGGCAGGTCTCTGTTCATACCTGCAACAAAATAACCACAACACTAAATAAACCAAGATGGCAGATCTCTGTTCATACCTGCAACAAAATAACCACAACACTAAATAAACCAAGATGGCAGGTCTCTGTTCACAACTACATAATGAGGTTAAGGAGAAAATGGTAATGCATGTCCATTGCTTGAGAGAGCTTGAAGAGTTCATACAATTATGTGTCTTTATAAAGACATCACCAAACATTCCAGAAGGAGAGAGCTTGAAGAGTTCATACAATTATGTATCTTTATAAAGACATCTCCAAACATTCCAGAAGGAGAGAGCTTGAAGAGTTAATATAATTATGTGTCTTTATAAAGACATCTCCAAACATTCCAGGAGAGAGATTCTCCTCCTGCAATCATGACTCAATCAGACTAGGACTCTGGAGGGAGAAATCCGTACCAGCCAATCAGAAGAGTAAAATGGTTTAGCAGTTAGCTGAGCACAGAGGGACAGGCGAAGATCAGTGGTCAAATCAAGTGCACTGGGCAGGCAGTTGTAGCATCAGGATAGCCTGGATCAAAAGAGAAACTAGTGAGGTTATGAATGATTCATCGATGAGGTAGAATGTAGCATAGACCAGACATGGTAGAAGAAGCTGGAATGAAGGTAGGGTAGAATGTAGCATAGACCAGACATGGTAGAAGAAGCTGGAATGAAGGTAGGGTAGAATGTAGCATAGACCAGACATGGTAGAAGAAGCTGGAATGAAGGTAGGGTAGAATGTAGCATAGACCAGACATGGTAGAAGAAGCTGGAATGAAGGTAGGGTAGAATGTAGCATAGACCAGACATGGTAGAAGAAGCTGGAATGAAGGTAGGGTAGAATTTAGCAGCTGGAATGAAGGTAGGGTAGAGACCACTTGCTGTCTCTTTAAGGACTGATGAAGAAGAGACATCCATTCTTTAAGTAATCATTGGGTCAACACCAAAAAGTGAGCACAAACTACAGCTTTGAAAACAAGTCTCACAAAAAAAAAAAACAAAGAGCTTCAAATGATGTGAAATTAGTAGGAACACGTAGACAACGAACCTCCTTGTTTGTTCTGTGACTGCTGCTGGAAGTGGCTGTTGGGTTGGTAGTTCTGCTGGTTGTTGTAGCCATCCCTGCCCCTTGATTGTTATTGCGCCTTTGATTGTTGGGGGAGCCACTACCATCTTGTTGCTGCTGGGGCTTGCCACGACCCTTGTTGTTGAAGTTGTTTTGAAAGTTGTTCTGATAACCTGTAGACAGAGTCATAATTGGGCATAACTACCTTGAGATAACTCTGAAAAGTCTGGGTATGACTGCTTTCTAGGGAACTAGATCCGTCAACAAACAACTACGGCAGGTCAGACAAGGAAACCAGGGAAGCCACCCTGATTAGCTGTATGAGGAAAATGGATACCCCAGGTGCTAAACACAATTCAATGCAATCCACTGATAATTGAACAATCAAATCTGTGCTCTTAGATCCTAACATCTTTTGTTCACTAAGATCAGATCTGCAAATATGTGTCTTTGATGATTTATGTTGTGTTTTTGCTGCTTTTTAGAGAGCATGCGTCAGTGCATTAGATAACAATGTAAAGGCCAGAGGTAGGCCAATGAGACATCAAAACTGTAGGAGGCATTAGCCAGAGGTCAGCCAATAGAAGGCACTAGCCAGAGGTCAGCCAATAGAAGGCACTAGCCAGAGGTCATCCAATAGAAGGCACTAGCCAGAGTTCAGCCAATAGAAGGCACTAGCCAGAGGTCAGCCAATCAGACGATAGAAGGCACTAGCCAGAGTTCAGCCAATAGAAGGCACTAGCCAGAGGTCAGCCAATCAGACGATAGAAGGCACTAGTCAGAGGTCAGCCAATCAGAATATAGAAGGCACTAGCCAGAGGTCAGCCAATCAGAATATAGAAGGCACTAGCCAGAGGTCAGCCAATCAGAATATAGAAGGCACTAAGCCAGATTGTTATCAGTAAGATTCTCAAATGTTTCATTTCTAGTTGGTTATATTATTCATTAGCAGTCTACATTCCTGTGTTAGGATCAAACTCACTTGGATTTTGTTGGTTGAATCTGTTTCTGTTGGTGTTGTTGAACTGGGTAGGCATGGCAGAGAAGGAGTCCATCTGGATAACACCTGGGCCCACACCAATAGCGTTGCCTGTTGATAAATACATTGAGAGCAATTACACAGCTGGCAGTGGGGACATATATAGATGAGAGTAATTACACAGCTGGCAGTGGGGACATATATAGATGAGAGTAATCACACAGCTGGCAGTGAGGACATATATAGACAAGAGCAATCACACAGCTGGCAGTGAGGACATATATCTATCTATCTATTGACCTTTCGAGCCGTAACCGGCCCATAGGGCGTAGACCAAGATACACCTTCTCCTATATGAATTTTTGTTCTAGCAGTTTTTCTATTTTTTAAAGGATTCAATAGATACAGTAATGCGTGAAGAACAGGCTGGGTTTAGAAAAGGGAGAAGCTGTCTTGACCACATTTTCACTCTACGACTTATATTGGAGGAAC
This sequence comes from Megaustenia siamemsis, assembly GCA_032433765.1. Classification (NCBI taxonomy): domain Eukaryota; kingdom Metazoa; phylum Mollusca; class Gastropoda; order Stylommatophora; family Ariophantidae; genus Megaustenia; species Megaustenia siamemsis. Next base: position 1,554,233 of record JAVIAB010000024.1, read on the forward strand.
ACATTGAAAAGCAAAAACCTTTTGTACTTAACTTCATCGACTTCAAAAAAGCATTTGATAGTATTCATAGAGATTCTTTGTGGAAAATTCTGAAGCAATATGGCTTACCATCAAAAATATTATCAAAGACATGTATGATGGTTACACATGTGCAGTTCGAACAGAGGAAGGACTGAGCGAATGTTTCCCAATAGAAACTGGGGTTAAACAAGGATGTATTTTATCGCCCTTGTTATTTGGAATTGTTATGGACTTCATAATGAAGAAATGCTGCACTGGTAATAAAGGCATCGAATGGATACAAGGAGACCATTTGGAGGACCTGGACTTTGCTGATGACATAGTTCTCATCAGCAATCAGATAAAAACGATGCAGGAAAACACAAATGAACTATCATCAATAGCCAGCAAAATTGGGCTTGAGGTCAATCATGAAAAGACTAAAGTCATGAAAAGTTTAATTCCAACAAGTGACAAAATATACATGGAAAACAAACCAGTAGAAGAGATCGATCACTTCATCTATCTTGGAAGTCACATTGATCGAGAAGGGGATACGAGCAAAGAAATTAGAATCAGACTGGCTAAAGCAGCAATGTCTTTCAGAAGCCTTGAAAAGTTGTGGAAATCAAAACTCATTAGCACAAACACAAAACTTAGGCTATTCAAATCAAATGTACTATCAACCCTTACGTATGCGTGTGAAAGCTGGAAAACAACAAGAGATATAGAAACAAAGTTGAACGCATTCGAAAATAAATGTCTAAGGAAAATACTTGGTATAGAATGGAACGAATTCAAAACAAACGAGGAAATTAGAGAAATCGCCAATCAACCACTAATATCTTCAGTAATAAAGAAAAGACGATGGTCATACGTTGGACATGTGATGAGAAGAGATAATAATCGAATAGCAAAGCAAGTACACTGACAAAACTCAAAAATCAGTTCCACAGAGTTCGGCCTAATAAGCCATCTGCAGATTTGTTGCTTCAACATGACAATGCACGCCCTCACACAAGTCTGGTAACACGGGAAGCAATCAACAAATTTGGTTGGACTGTACTGCCCCATCCTCCTTACAGCCCTGATCTGGCTCCCTCAGATTTCCATCTGTTTGGACCACTCAAAAAATTCCTGCGTGGGACACACTTTGACAATGAGGATGTGATCCGTGCAGTTAAAAAATGGCTACGCGAGCAGGACAAAACTTGGTACAAACGAGGTATTCATGACCTAGTTTCGTGTTGGCGTAAGGCAATACGCTTGGACGGAGATTATGTTGACAAATAGGTAGTGTCAAGGGGATGTTCAGCTACAATCTGTGAAAATTTCACACATTTTGCCCGAATAGTTTCCGAGAAAAAAATTGGTGTGCATTACTTTTTGACCTCCCTACGTATATAGATGAGAGTAATCACACAGCTGGCAGTGAGGACATATATAGATGAGAGTAATCACACAGCTGGCAGTGGGGACATATATAGATGAGAGTAATCACACAGCTAACCATGAGGAAGAAACATTTTACGAAAATTGACTAAAATCATGAGACAAGTCAAAAAATGGTCAAATAGCAACTAATTGTTTATTAGTTTGGACCTTGGAGTATTGTAAGAGCTGCACAGTAGAAGGAAACCACTTAGAGGATGGTTCAGAGATGTTAAACTGCTACTTGGCTACCCTCATCATTTAGAGGATGGTTCAGAGATGTTAAACTGCTACTTGACTACCCTCATCATTTAGAGGATGGTTCAGAGATGTTAAACTGCTACTTGATGACCCTCATCATTTAGAGGATGGTTCAGAGATGTTAAACTGCTACTTGATGACCCTCATCATTTAGAGGATGGTTCAGAGATGTTAAACTGCTACTTGATGACCCTCATCATTTAGAGCAGCGGTTCTCAACCTTCCTAATGCCGCGACCCCTTAATACAGTTCCTCATTTTTGTGGCGACCCCCAACCATACAATTATTTTTCTTGCTACTAACTACTTTATAACTGATATTTTGGTACTTATGAATCGTAATGCATGTATTTGATATGCAGGATTTTGCATTGTTGTAAATTGAACTTAATGACTTAATTAAACATAAATATTAACATACATGCTAATTTTTGCATTACATAGGCAAATGGCATATTAATTTGTACAGAACTGAACAGGAAATAAGATTTCGTTCATAAAAAGAGGCTAGGAGTTATGTAGAAAATAAAATGAGGTTAAATGAAAAAAAAAAAACAAAAACAAAAGTGCTAAAGTAAAAATTGAAATCATACTGGCCAACTTACCAGCCTGAAGATGTCATCACGGTAATCCAAATTGAATTATTTTATGTAGAAAACAATACTAAATGTTTATCCAATCAGTTTGTAAATTTTCACTGATGCAACTAACAATTTAACAAGCTTTAGTCACCAATAATCACACTGACCATAAAAATTTTTTTTATTATTTTTTACTTTATTTTATTGGTTATCAAACGTAAGACTGTCACTTATCACAGATAGTTTCTTCCGACAGTAAGTTATCAAACAGATAAGTCTAAGTCTAATCTATCACTATCGGCAGATACTAAGTCTAATCTATCACTATCAGCATTTTTAATAACACTATTGCTACATTTGGCGAAAGTATGCGTAAAAAGCCAACGTCAATGCGAAGGTTGAGATTGCTTATTTCTCACCAGATAAGAAATTCTCGGGCAGTCTTTGCTAGAGCACAACGGAGATCATCTTCCACAACAAGTCTACTTCTGTATTTAGACTTGATAGCTAACAAACTGGAAAATCCTTGTTCGCAAAGGTATGTTGTTGGAAATGGAAGAAGAAGACGCAACACTGTCTCAGACAGAACAGGATATGACTGCAAACACTTGATCCAGAATTGTGTAAGTGGCATTGTAGAGAAATCAGTTCTTGCTGCATCGTTGCTAATAAGTTCGATAAACTCCTCTTGTGCTATCTCAGGAACATCTTCAACTTTGACTGTGAAAGGTCTTCTGGCAAGAGCAAATGGGGGTTTCAGGTAAATTTGGAAAGTACAATGAAATTTCGTCATCAAGCATGTGCATGTGTTGTTTCACAGAAATTATCATTGTAATCCTTATGTTTAGTTCAATGTCATGTTCCTCAAAGAAAGCAGATAATGTAGGCAACATGTACATTTTATTTTCATCCAATTTTTTTTGCCACAGCTGAAGTTTCATTTGGAATGATCGGATCTTTTCAGACAGATCAAGGCATGTTGCATTTGGTCCTTGCAGTGATAAATTTAACTCATTCAAGATGGCAAAGATGTCAACCAAATAAGCTAGTTTAAGCAGTTTATTTTTATCGACGAAAAGTGCTTCGAACTGCGGTCTTGCTTTCTGATTAAAAAACGTTTTGAGTTTTGCTTTCTGATTAAAAAACGTTTTGAGTTCATCACGCAGGTCAAAAACCCGCTTTAAAACTTTTCCTCTCGACAACCATCTCACTTCAGTGTGAATAGCAAAGTATTGTACGGCGCATTAAATTCGTTGCACAGTTGTGAAAATAGTCGACTGTTTAAAGTGCTCGCCTTTATAAAATTGACACAACTTATGACGCTTTTCATTATTTCCTGTAACTCTTGTGGCAGCGTCTTCGTTGCTAATATTTGCCGATGAATCATACAATGAGTTCCGATGACTTTTGGTGACTCATTCAGTACCAAACGTTGAAATCCTGATCGACATCCTAGCATAGCCGGAGCTCCATCTGTGCAAACACCACACACTTTTTCCCAAGAAATCATATGCATTTCAGAAATGAACCAACTGTGTCAAATACATCACGGGCAGTTGTTGTCATTTCAAGAGGTTTGCAAAAAAGAAACTCATCTTTAAAGTCGCCATCATAAATGTACCTCACGTAAACCAATAACTGTGAACAGTTTGCAACGTCAGTAGATTCATCAATTTGGATACTAAAAATTGGAATTGGCGCAGATTTAATTTCCTGGATTACCTGCTCAAGAATATCATCAGACATGTCATCTATTCTTCTGCGGACAGTGTCATTAGATAAGGAAATTGCACTCAGTTTTGTTACATATTCGTCTCCGATCATAACTCGAACAATGTCTTTGGCCGCTGGCAGCAGTAAATCCTCAGCAATTGTGTGAGGTTTCATAGCTCTGGCGATTCTAAGTGCCACCAAATTTGAAGCTTCAACGGCTGCTACGTTTTGTTTGTGCCACTTACCACCAGTGTCAAGTCTGGCTTTCTTAAGTCCATCAACTTTACTTCTAAAATAGTTGATATCCTTGCCGACAAAGGACGGATGTTTGCTATCAAAATGACGTTTTAGTTTGTTCGGCTTCATAGATTCAGCTGATAGACACTCACAACAAATAACACATTGCGGTTTCTCAATTCCTGCTGTAATAATTGAGGTAAACCCATATTGTAAGAAATCCTCACTATATTTTCTTTTCTTACCGGTAACGTTTTTATCAACACGATCCATGTCATTGGGTAACTTAACTGTGTGATATGTTTTACTCATTTACTGGGAAAAGTGAAAGTGAAAGTAAACACACTCTTTAATATTTAATGTGACTACACACAAACTCAGTTGGCTGAGTTGATAAATATATCCTCAATATCTTTAACAGTTATTTATAATTAGTCTCTGTACTTCAAAAGCATTAATCACAACAATTTCTGTGATAATTTAAACGTTTATAAAATGTTAAGTACACAGTAAACACGAGACAAGTTAAACATGCACAATGCGATCGTTTACAAATTGAAAGTTCTGACAATTTGCAACTATTTGTAAGCTGCTTTGTGATTCGCTGTAACTTTCAAAAATTAGTCCTTAACTTCAATGTGTTAGCGAATGAAACTTGAGTTTACATTTAATTAAACATGGTTTAGAATTGCTAGCTTTATTTATAAACAAGTATTTGGTGAAATAATTATTAAAAATGTTAATAAATAAAACAAAATAAGTTTTGACGAAAATGGAAAATTTTGTGTTGATGTGCAAAAAAATGTGTTTTTCGATGGCCTTTGGCGACCCCCTGGAAATGGGCATTCGACCCCCAAAGGGGTCGCGACCCACAGGTTGAGAACCGATGATTTAGAGGATGGTTCAGAGATGTTAAACTGCTACTTGGTTACCCTCATCATTTAGAGGATGGTTCAGAGATGTTAAACTGCTACTTGATGACCCTCATCATTTAGAGGATGGTTCAGAGATGTTAAACTGCTACTTGGCTACCCTCATCATTTAGAGGATGGTTCAGAGATGTTAAACTGCTACTTGACTACCCTCATCATTTAGAGGATGGTTCAGAGATGTTAAACTGCTACTTGGTGACCCTCATCATTTAGAGGATGGTTCAGAGATGTTAAACTGCTACTTGGTTACCCTCATCATTTAGAGGATGGTTCAGAGATGTTAAACTGCTACTTGGTTACCCTCATCATTTAGAGGATGGTTCAGAGATGTTAAACTGCTACTTGATTACTCTTTTCCTGTCAACATCATTGGGAAACAAAATGGCTGCAGTCATCAGAGATAACACAAATAGAAGATAACAAATAACACAAATAGAAGGTAACAAATAGCACAAATAGAAGATAACAAATAACACAAATAGAAGATAAACGTCAATAAAGAAGTCTTCTACATGGATCAAATCTTCGTACCCAGAGTTCCAACTGGCATACTAAAAATGTCTCCCATTGCCCCCTTCCAGTTGCCTCCTGGCATGTTGTTCATGTTCATCATACGAGTCTGGAGCAGAGACTGGTTGTTCTGTCCACGAGGTCCCTGCAACAAGTCACATGCATCACAAAAATCTCCACTACAGCCACTTATATTACATTATGACACAATTATTGGTATTCAACTTAGTCATGGTCAGTGCAAAGTGTACCTTGTGGTAGTAAAAATGTGCTGGCTGATTGTGTAGAACAGACCGAGAGAATCAAGTGTTTTATAAAGGTCACTATTATGGGAGTCCATGAGACAAGAGAACTGAATGCTGGACAAGCAAAATGGAGATCTTTGACAGAAACAGAAAAGTGGTTTTATAGAAGAAAATAGCATGCACAGCTACGTCAATGTGACTAGAACTGCTAATGAACCATCAAGACAGTTGTGGAGAGACATGATCACCTTCGCCAGCAGACACTGTCACTGATTATACATTTGTAACTGACTTTCATTTCACAGCAAGTACTGTTGCTGGTTATACATTTGTAACCGATAAATTTCGCAGCAAGTACAGTCGCTGGTTATACATTTGTAACCGTAAAATTTCGCAGCAAGTAATGTCGCTGGTTATACATTTGTAACCGACTTTATTTCACAGCAAGTACTGTCGCTGGTTATACATTTATTACTGCTTTATTTCATATCATTTGCAAATATATATATATATATATATATATATATATATAAAAGGTATCAATGAACATGAGAAATCATCACATTGACTAATCAAAACTGTCAGAAACTACTTGCTATTCATTGTCCTTTCTGAGACAAAGATGGCGTACAGGGCAGAAATCCTAGACTCCATGTCATTATAATCTTTGCTAATAGTTGCCAGACTTTACACAAGGAAGCTGATGCCTACTATTGTGGCAGCAATGTCTTGATTTTTTTAAATTTACGCCTGACTTTTTTTTCTTTTACTCTCTGGTTCCCATGTGCTTTCTTTGAGACTCTCGTTTCTCTTCTTATCACATGGCCAACATATGACCACCACCTTCTCTTGTCTCTTCGTACCACATGGCCAACATATGACCACCACCTTCTCTTGTCTCTTATGACCAACATATGACCACCACCTTCTCTTGACTACAGATGATACTGTTAGTGTGTGGTCATTTCTCTTATTTCTGCACTGGTCTTGAATTCATTACAAGGTCTAGGAAGTATTTTTTCTAAGACATCCGTGTTTGAAATGCCTTCAGTTTATTCCCCAACTTTCATTACCTCCAGCTGCTGCATACATAGGTGTATCTAAGATTTGACAATCCTAAACTTTCTTGTTGAGTCTAACTTTGATTCATGTGTTTTATCAAAATATGGCAGAAAGTCATTGTTCTAATTTCCTTGTGACCCTCAAAGCTATCATTAATGTCCAAGTGACTTTTGCTGCATACATAGGTGTATCTAAGATTTGACAATCCTAAACTTTCTTGTTGAGTCTAACTTTGATTCATGTGTTTTATCAAAATATGGCAGAAAGTCATTGTTCTAATTTCCTTGTGACCCTCAAAGCTATCATTAATGTCCAAGTGACTCTTGCTGCATACATAGGTGTATCTAAGATTTGACAATCCTAAACTTTCTTGTTGAGTCTAACTTTGATTCATGTGTTTTATCAAAATATGGCAGAAAGTCATTGTTCTAATTTCCTTGTGACCCTCAAAGCTATCATTAAATGTCCAAGTGACTCTTGGCCTATCAGACTTACGTTGACACCAGCCTCCTGTCTAATCTGAGTTATTGTCTTGGGCCCCGCTTCTGAAGCAATTTTTCGTGGTTTCCACTAAGAAAATAATCATAAGAGAAGGATTAGGACAGAAGTCATGTGGATACAACAATGACATAGTGTATATGTTCACATGTTCTACATACAAGTCTCATATCATTCAACACTATATCAACATCAGGAAACAACAATGACATATTAGAGCATATGTTCTACATACAAGTCTCATATCATTCAACACTATATCAACATCAGGAAACAACAATGACATATTAGAGCATATGTTCTACATACAAGTCCCATATCATTCAACACTATATCAACATCAGGAAACAACAATGACATATTAGAGCATATGTTCTACATACAAGTCCCATATCATTCAACACTATATCAACATCAGGAAACAACAATGAGATATTAGAGCATATGTTCTACATACAAGTCCCATATCATTCAACACTATATCAACATCAGGAAACAACAATGAGATATTAGAGCATATGTTCTACATAAAGTCCCATATCACTCAGTATCAACACAAACAGAAAATAAATGTACTTATTTAACCCACATTTATGATACTTCTTTACAATCACATTTCTATGATACTGTTCTCAAATTTGCTAATAAACAACATGTAACTTGGACACAAATGTATATATTGACATTTTAAAAACAAACACTTGAGAAGAACTAGTTTTAAAATAATTAAAACCAGGAGTACGACCAGAACGAATGTTAAGTGGGGATCTTATGGAATGATGTCCTAAGGCAACAAAATCCCACATTCGATTCCCACAACGTATAGTGGGAACTTTTTTCAAATATTGAATGAGGTATCTTCATGGCTCTACTCTCCCCTGGATTCTGGGTTGTCAGAACTGAGATCTTGTTCTGTAATAAAATGGCAGGTGACCTCATGTACATTCTGTGCACAATAAAAAAAACCCTTGGCCATTGAAAATTGATCTATCCAAACAACACCCTTGATTATAAAAGTATAAGAGTACCCCTGAAATAGGAGAACATCTGCCTATATGGAGGGGAACACCTGAGAACATGGCTGTTGGTGTGAGAAAAGTGATATTCATGCAAAATTCAGTTGTTGGGGACTGCACAAGAGATATAAAACTGGAGTGTGCTAACATGACATGACACAGTCATCTGATGTAGAAAATAAAAATTGTCATATCATAACGATTTTCATATGGCACACTAGCTATAATTACAAAATAAAACAAGACTGTTTGCAGTGGTGCATCATGGGTGACTGGCTTCTACATTTAGGAAGGTACATGGTGGGGAAAAGCAACAGCAAACAGTAGATGTTAAAAATGTGAATTTTGAAGTGAAGCCCAATCGTAATATGGGGTTAAATATATACTGTGGACGAGAAAATCTGAGAAGTGTACATTCATAGAAATCAACAGGTTCACTTTAAATCATATACAAACTATTGTCTACCTGGTATATGAATTACAAATACTTATTGTACAAGTGTCCTTGGGTAATGGAGCAAATAAAAACTACGTCTGACATATAACTCTTATCTTTCAACTCCATTGAGTATAAATGGCTTAACCAAACCGCTCTGTTTGCTGTAATTCTCTTCTCAAATCACTGTACATCTTCCCCATCTTCATTTCTGCTACCACCTGTCATCTCTAAATATATTTTGACATTCCCCTTTGTCTCATCTCCTGGGGATTAAAAGAAATGGCCTGTTATGTAATATCCTCAGTTGGCTTCTGCAGTGTGTGTCCTATACAGCGCCATCTCTTTGTCCAGTGGTATTTGTCTGGTACTTTTCCACAGATCTACATTACTCCTTTTATTCTGTGCAAGTCTGTGACTCAGTCTCTGGTCCTGAGAACACAGGTAAAGACTGAAGAGGGGAAGCAAAGTTCAAGACAGTATCAAATGTGTGGGCAAGTCCAGAACTGTAACATTTATCTAGCATGCTCTTCTATTTATTGAGGGGAAGGTGTTACATCATGACAGAAATGTGAACTTACTTCATTATTGCGAAGCTCAATGACATCCTGCAGCATAAAACGAATACGCGATGGGAGATCGCTGTTGGTAGCAAACTGGTTGATTCGCTCAAAGTATTGATCCATCCAGGCCTGAGGAATGCACAACAGCAGATGATTAGGCTGGAGTGGATCAAAGGACTAGAACTACAAGTGACTACACATACAAGTCAATCAAACAAGAAGAACTGGCAACATCTACTACATTGTCACATAAAAACATTACAGAAGCTACCAAATAAGGACAACAGCACCAGCGCTACACTAACATAACTCAGACAGTTTTCTTTTGTTAAGATCACAAATATAGTATTGTCAACCTTGCCATATTAAAGGTCATATCTAAATTATATCCATATTAACGGTCATATCTAAATTATATCCATATTAAAGGTCATATCTAAATTATATCCATATTAACGGTCATATCTAAATTATATCCATATTAAAGGTCATATCTAAATTATATCCATATTAAAGGTCATATCTAAATTATATCCATATTAAAGGTCATATCTAAATTATCAATAATATTTGTTTAGTAACCTAGAATACACTGGAATCATCATCTGTCAGAATGGCTGGTTTCAATCCCTGCTGGTAATGTTCCAATATATCAAGATGTTAAAGTGCCCACTCCCCATATCAAGATGTTAAAGTGCCCACTCCCCATATCAAGATGTTAAAGTGCCCACTTTCCATATCAGGATGTTAAAGTGCCCACTTCCCTTATCAAGATGTTAAAGTGCCCACTTCCCATATCAGGATGTTAAAGTGCCCACTTCCCATATCAAGATGTTAAAGTGCCCACTTCCCATATCAAGATGTTAAAGTGCCCACTTCCCATATCAGGATGTTAAAGTGCCCACTTCCCATATCAGGATGTTAAAGTGCCCACTTCCCATATCAGGATGTTAAAGTGCCCACTTCCCATATCAAGATGTTAAAGTGCCCACTTTCCATATCAGGATGTTAAAGTGCCCACTTTCCATATCAGGATGTTAAAGTGCCCACTTCCCATATCAAGATGTTAAAGTGCCCACTTCCCATTTCAGGATGTTAAAGTGCCCACTTCCCATATCAGGATGTTAAAGTGCCCACTTCCCATATCAAGATGTTAAAGTGCCCACTTCCCATATCAAGATGTTAAAGTGCCCACTTCCCATATCAAGATGTTAAAGTCCCACCAATAAAAGACCAGGTTTTAGTGTAGAATGACTTACCCGCGCTTTGGATGTATCGATGCGCGGACCAATGGTGCGCATTATCTGACACAGACACTCGAGGTCCTCCGACATATCTTTAAGCTGTGCATTCTTCTTCTTCTCCAGAAGTTGCTTGATGCACTTGTGTAGAATCCCCTCATGCAGCATGTCCAGCTTGCCAAGCTCACCTGTTAACATAAGGAAACAAAAACCACATCAGTGTTGTCAGCAAACACCACTGCTAGTCACACATATTTAGTCACCCCCAAGTCACATCAGTGCTAGTCACCCACATGCTCCAAGTTTTTTAAATGATATTTTCATCAAATCTTTCCTGCGGTTAAAGGGTGGCCTATTCCCTAGTGTTTGAGCCAAATAGAATTCTCTCATTTCTCTTAATTTAGGATCACTGTTAATTTTCAATACATTCCAATCTCATTTTTTGGGGTCATTTTTTATTTTGAAAGAATGCTCATGGAAGACAAAGTGTTTCATGTGAGAACCATGGATGCTCCCAACCAATGAAATTACAAACTCAATAACAGGAAGATTTATTTCCCCCGACATAATGAAACAAAATACATTTGGAAAGAGGAGACAATTTTGTATACCCAACAGAGAACTTATATTTCATTGAATTATTCAAACCAAATAACCAAGTACCACAAAAGATGGGGAGAAAACATGAACAGAAATCACTCTTCAAGTTTCCATAAAGCAGCCTAAGTGAACATCACTCCCACTTTCACAAAATACAAATCTGAAACCAAGAAGCCAAAAACATAAAATGTAGCAGACACTTAGTCCTGAATATTTTCTATGAACTTGATTCCACACACACGCATATCAATGAACCTACCAATGAACTTGATGATTTCACACACACACACCACCCACACATGCACGCGCACACACACACATCAATGAACCTACCAATGAACTTGATGTTTCCACTCACACATCAATATGAAGTTGATGTTTCCACACACACATATCAATGAACCTACCAATGAACTTGATGTTTCCACACGTATCAATGAACCTACCAATGAACTTGATGTTTCCACTCACACATCAATATGAAGTTGATGTTTCCACACACACGTATCAATGAACCTACCAATGAACTTGATGTTTCCATACACACACCCATCAATGAACCTACCAATGAACTTGATGTTTCCATACACACACACATCAATGAACCTACCAATGAACTTGTTTCCACACACACATATCAATATGAATCTACCAATGAACTTGATGTTTCCACACACACACACATCAATGAGCCTACCAATGAACTTGATGTTTCCACACACACACACACACATCAATGAGCCTACCAATGAACTTGATGTTTCCGAGCATCTTCTTCTTGACAATGTGGTACTGCTCGCACTCATCCTCTGTGAGCGCCACATCTTTCTTGTCAAACACTGTTTACACAGAAAAGATCAGCATAATCACAAACAAGAAAAGTACAAACAATCACAAACAGAGCACTTACAATGATACTTTAAACAGGAATCACAAGACCAGCCCATAAACACAGCACTATATGAAATATTGATTCAGTCATGTGCCATACCAGTTGGCGTAGATCATGTCCTTCCACAATCTTCTATCTTATAGTGCATCGTATCAAAATCTGTTGTTGACCGTTTTCCATGCCTGACACCATGCTATCCAGTATTTTCTCTCTTTGTCATCTGCAATCTCTCTTTCCTTTTACTTTGCCGGTTGTAACCAAGTATTCCAACTTTCCTCTTCTCACGATGTGCCTGACAAATGTTGATTGTTTCTTAGATTGATTGAGTAGAGGTGAGAATAGCTTGGCTACATCAAATACTTCTGAACTAGAAGAATGCAGCTCTTCTTATGGGATGGAAGTAGAAACATGTTTGAGAAAGTTGCAGCTTGTCTGAGTTATGCTCAGCTCAATATGTGAATGATGAAGCTACAACAGCAAGGACAGGGGGATATAAGTGGTCTACTGGATCCAAAACTTGCTGGCAGGATATAAATGGGGCTGTCTGAAGTTCTGCATCAATGTTAGTCATGTTGAATAACTTACATTCGATCCTTGTCCTATAGTCCATGATTCACATTCATATGTGAAGACTGGTTCTATAAAACTTTTTCTTGTTTCTATTGTCAAAATGGATTGTACAGTATCTTCCTCATTTTTTGGAAAGCTGCTTTTGTGTTTTTTTATATTCTGCATCTCACTTCTGTTGTACATTTAATTCTGTCTACTATTAAGGCTGAGTCCTTTATTTTTGCTTTCCTTCACTATAATGTCTAACATTTCCTATAACTCATTTTCACTCTTAGCAATTAAGACTGTATCATCAGCATACCTTAGATTATTTATATTATAACCTCTAAATGTTATGCCAGGCTAGTCCCTTGTTGATCATAAAATAATCTCACCATACATATTAAATAAATCTGGTGAGAGCACACAACCTTGTCTAACACCTTATTGATACTTATGGTCACTGTTTGTTGTCATAAACAAAACATATGATGGGCAATATGCTGGAGGGGAAGATATCTCTCTCTCTCTCTCTCTGCGATCAGGACTCAATCAGATTAGGATCCCAGACTCTCACATGAAGTCTGCTGTCAGGTTAAGTGTGTTGATCGCCCCAACAGGCAGAACATCACAATTAGAGTCTGCCAGATCCACTCTGATTGAACACCCGTTAAAAACGTTGCACTGTGTTCTGCGCCAGTGGCCCAGTGCATCCGATTTCAGCCAGCATTTTATTCAGGTTAGCATTCCTTAGCCTTTGATTGTCCCCAATCTTCCTGCAAGGCAGCAGATGATCTTTTCTGTAGGGGGATTCTGCCCTTAGATGGTCGGCCCTCCCAGGTTTACGAGCACCATCTGCCCGAGTCACTAGAGGTGACTAACACAGACATGCACACACAATGATAGGAGATGTGACCAACACAGACATGCACACAGCGATTCGAGGCATGACTAACACTGACTCACATCAAGATATGACACATGACTAACATAAACATGCACACAGAGATATGGGATATGATCAACATAAACATGCACACAGAGATATGGGATATGATCAACATAAACATGCACACAGAGATATGGGATATGATCAACATAAACATGCACACACAAAGATATGAAATGTGACATACACAGATATGCACACACAAAGATATGAGATATGACTAACATAAACATGCACACAAAGATATGAGATATGACTAACATAAACATGCACACACAAAGATATGACTAAACACATACACACATAAAGATATGAGACATGATTAACAAGGACACACCAAGATATGAGATATGACTAACATGACACACACCAAGATATGAGATATGACTAACATGACACACACCAAGATATGAGCCATGGCCAGCGCGCGCACACGCACGCACGCACACACACACACACACACACACACAAGCTAAGATATGAGACATGGCCAGCACAGAAACACATCAAGATATGAGCCATGCGCAACCACAGAAACACATCAAGATATGAGCCATGGCTTCACGGAAAAAACACCAAGAAACGAACCATGTCCAGCACAGAAACACATTAAGGTATCCAAATGCTTGGGTTTGTTGTAGTACTCTTCTTAACGTGGGAATCATCGACATACGAGACGCAGGCCCCGATTAACTGTTCACAGGTTTCGTTCAAACAGTTGTCCGGAGATTTGAGAGTGCAGTCTGACCCGTAGAACGTTCCCTTGCATGTACAGTTCCCGGTTGACTGTTCACAGGTGTCGATGAAACAGTTGTCCGGAAATTTGAGAGTTCAGTCTGTTCCGTATTACGATTCCTTGCACATACAGTCTGTACTTTCCGGGTCACATATGATGTCACAGCCATCAGAACACGTTTGTTTGCACTGTAGCCCAAAATTACCATCGGGACAAGTGTCACTACAGATGTAGCCAGGACGTTTACATTGTAGGCATTTCCCGATTTTGCCTCACATAAAGGACAGACACTAAGACACGACCCGGAGCAGTCGTGTCCATAGATGCCATATGAACAGTTGCCGTGACACGTACCGGTGATGACGTTGTATCCTTTGCAGCACCCACTACACACTGCACAAAACGACCAAGAATACCCGTCCAGACAATAGGTGACTGTAGATGTTTGCACCTCACTCACCGTCAGTACACTGTTGGCCTGCGAAATGGTCGATGAGAACTCAATCTTAATGTGTGCCATTGTCGCTTGTGTGGTGACGACAATAGTGTTCACAGAAATGTTTGGGTATGATATATCCTTATACTGGAACATTACACCGCCACTGTCAGAGAAAGCCTGTAGAGTGGTATTCTTTACCCGAATCATAGTGCTAGTTCGATGATAAATTCGAATGGTGTGAATCTTCCGGGACGTGGCATAGTTCAAATACCAGTAAACAGAATTGGTTCGACTTCTCCATTGTGTGTGTGTGTGTGTGCAGTCATTGTCATAGAGATTGATCTTTGTTTTACCATTAACTGCAGCCTCTGGTCCACATCCGTCTCCTGTATAGCAAGCATTAAATGTGTCGGTCTGGTTTGTGTTTTGTTTGAGAGCCACATTCCGACCCCCGCCAATGTAGATGGAGCAGGTATTTGCAACTATCGCCCCTTCAATCCGTAACTTGTTGATCAGACCAGCCCCAGAGCCAAAGACATCAATCTCGTGCGAACTAACTACAAACCGTGATTCATTGTTACATGAAGCAGAACCATTTAGTTTTACCGCGAAACTGTCTGGATATGTTACGTCATTCATATAAATCCTAAACCAGGAGAACGGCAAAGATTGATTGAGAGTTGCCTCATCTGATGTAGAATCTGTGTCCGGATTACATGTGGTGTCGTTGTTATCAAACAGGAAAGTAGGACAGAATTTTAGGCGTATTTGTAAACGAGATGCAAGTACTGACACTGGGGTCCGAAATATTCGTGCTGACAATTGTTTGGGCATGTCCCTGTAGTTGTGTCACAAACTGAGTGATTATAGCAGTGACATTGTAACGTACAATACGTCCGAAAACAACCGGCTGCACAAATTAGGTCATTAACTTCCAAGGTCTCGATGGAAGAAAGCAGATTAAAGATTTGATCTACAGCGTTGGTTAACGAACTGTTTACAAACATTAATTACCAAACCGTGGTTACATTTCTAAAAATCCGCCAACTCGCTGTGATAACAAATAGATTGATGTTCAACGTAAACATTGTTTAGCGATGGCTCGGACGGGTTCATGCTTCCATCCTGGTGCGTCCCATGACGTCATCCGAGGGGAGATATGACAAAGTATATTGTACTGTGTGCAAACAAGTCTCTAAAAGACACACAATATGGTCTTATGACAGTTCTCCCATTTATTCCCCGACACTGTTCTCCCATTTTATTCCCCGACACTGTTCTCCCATTTATTCCCTGACACTAGTAACCAGAAAGTCAACACAACACCGGTTGTGACAAATGAAATAATTGCCCTAATTTAATCCAAAACTTTTGAGAGCTAACGTTTCCCCCCAGGGACTCTGCCAATTGTCTACATGACTGCCCACAAAGAAAACATTGTACACCAATGCCAGAAATACATTACCCTCTGTTGCATGAGATCTGTTCTCAAACTCATCTTGGCACTTATTTAACAAGAGTCGTCGAAAAGTCTAAATAAAGGGAAAGGAAAAAACAAAGTCACTAATGCAAAAATATTGGATGCAATAATCAACGTACACTCAGGATAAAAGATTCATAAATGGCACAGCACCAGTGAGATGACATATAAGTGAAAGCAACCATCACAACATATTTTAAAACTAGATGACATATATGACAATAATTGTAAACAAAATTTCTGACTGTGTTACTGTCACGATGATGAATGTTGAGGTTTTGGATGTGCATTCAGGAAAGTGTCATCAACAAGAGGATTTATTACAAGGCAGTTACAGAATGTTCACTTCAAACATCGCATGAGCAGCCATAGCACAGTATTGATGACTGTCAATTTTACACCATAGTGCAGTAATGATGAATGTCAATTTTACACCATAGTGCAGTAATGATGAATGTCAATTTTACACCATAGTGCAGTAACGATGAATGTCAATTTTACACCATAGTGCAGTAACGATGAATGTCAATTTTACACCATAGTGCAGTAACGATGAATATCAATTTTACACCATAGTGCAGTAACGATGAATGTCAATTTTACACCATAGTGCAGTAATGATGAATGTCAATTTTACACCATAGTGCAGTAACGATGAATGTCAATTTTACACCATAGTGCAGTAACGATGAATATCAATTTTACACCATAGTGCAGTAACGATGAATGTCAATTTTACACCATAGTGCAGTAACGATGAATGTCAATTTTACACCATAGTGCAGTAATGATGAATGTCAATTTTACACCATAGTGCAGTAATGATGAATAGGAGTCTCAAGATCTCTTCCTTCATCCTGGACATTCTCTTGACCTCACATTGCAGTCACATTGTCCTGAGAGGTCTCTCCCAACTTCACACCTTCCCACTTGTCTTGAAGATACAAAGCCTGTCTCACTGTGATGGCATCATGTTTTCTAATTATATGTCCAATCTACATTTTCCATTCATAATCCGTTGTTTGATTAGTTTATATTCTGTTCTTTCATTGAAATCTTCCTTTCCAAAATTGTCCTATACACATCTCATATTTAGAGCTGATTTCACCGTTTGCTTGCAGGAGACCACAATCATGTCCTTAGTCCAAAGAATCCAGTATAACATTTGTTTCAGCTGAACTCAATGAGTGTGGTTAAATCATCAAATGAATCCAGTACAACATTTGTTTCAGCTGAACTCAATGAGTGTGGTTAAATCATCAAATGAATCCAGTACAACATTTGTTTCAGCTGAACTCAATGAGTGTGGTTAAATCATCAAAAGAATCCAGTATAGCATTTGTTTCAGCTGAACTCAATGAGTGTGGTTAAATCATCAAAAGAATCCAGTATAACATTTGTTTCAGCTGAACTCAATGAGTGTGGTTAAATCATCAAATGAATCCAGCACATTTGTTTCAGCTGAACTCAATGAGTGTGGTAAAATCATCAAATGAATCCAGTATAACATTTGTTTCAGCTGAACTCAATGAGTGTGGTTAAATCATCAAATGAATCCAGCACATTTGTTTCAGCTGAACTCAATGAGTGTGGTTAAATCATCAAATGAATCCAGTATAACATTTGAATCAGCTGAACTCAATGAGTGTGGTTAAATCATCAAATGAATCCAGCACATTTGTTTCAGCTGAACTCAATGAGCGTGGTGAAATCATCAAATGAATCCAGTATAACATTTGTTTCAGCTGAACTCAATGAGTGTGGTTAAATCAAGATTGATTGTACTTAAAATGAAAATATGCACAGATGTCAAGAGTAAAATGGAATTTTAAGTAAAACTTACGGATACGCTATTGCTTGGGGGGTCAAAGTTTGGGGAGTCCTCACATAATCTGTGACACAGCTGGGCATACAATGAACTATATTTGGGTTCTTCCAAAGCCTTTTCAAAAATCTGGGAGGATGATGCAAACAGGTAGATCGTCATTAGTGTTTGGAGTAGACAACATGTGCATACCAAGATAAGCAAATTGTTTTGAGGTAAGTACACTGGATCATCCAGATCCCTTCTTATCACTGACACATGTGATATAAATTGACACACGTGATATACACCGACACACGTGATATAAACTAACACACGTGATATAAACTGACACACAAGATATAAACTGACTCACATGATACAAACTGCCACTTCCATGTATAATATAAATAAGCCAGAGAGACTGTGTGACTCATGATATAAACTGACTCCCATGTATAATATAAATAAGCCAGAGAGACTGTGTGACTCACATGATATAAACTGACTCACTTCCATGTATAATACAGTCGAACCTGTCTAAGGCGACCATTCACGGGACTTTCAAAAACTGGTCCCATAGGACAGGTGGTCCTGCCTCACAGGTTTCACATAATAAATAGAGCGATAAAAAAAATTTTATCCTAAGCACTATGAAAACTAGGGTGTCCGGTTAGCGCAATCGATAGGCGGTTGGCTTACCACGGCAACAGCCGGGGTTCGTAATCCTGGCGAGGACACCTGGGTTTTACTAATTCCCTAAAAATTAGTAGGAGCCGCGATAGCTCAGTGGTTAGTGAACTGGACTACTACGGACAAGGGGTAGGGTTCGATCCCAACCGACGGCTCCGGGTTCACCCAGCCTTAAATGGGTACCGGATTTTTTCTGGGAAAGTAAAAGCAGCACGGGCGTAATACCGACCACATTACCCCAAAAATCATGTGCTGAAGGTCTGTAAAATATAGGGTCACTAACACCATATTTCCCTATACGCCACTTGGTGTGACGGGGGGTACTTTACTTTTACTATGAAAACTAACCTGCAAATCAGCGTAATCCATGAGTAGAACATAGTGCACATGTCGGTCTACAATAGCCACTGGTTGGACACTTTTCATAAAACACGATAGTTAAACACACAAAAATAAAACACACATACACAGATTCCACTTATACTGTACATGTATCACTTTTGACTTGAAAAAAAATCCAATATGGTAGTCTGTTGTTTGACAGATGAAATAAACGATAAGTTCAATTTTTCTCTCAAGTCCATGATAACGTCTAGTATGTCAGATCTCCCGTTTGTTATTGAATAGGTGCGCAGAAGCTCCAAAGCATTATGTGCATCTGCGATAGTGTATGTTTTCTCAATGTCAGTAGAATCTTGTTCGTTGTCTGATTCACTATTCACATCCTCAGCAGCTAAAATTGCAGTGGCAGGAAGATCCCAGTTTGTTTCTATTGTGTTGCAAGTTTGGAGCCCTGAATCAATCATGGAGATGTCTGTCAATTGGTATCCAAACAATTCTTTTGAAAGGTTATCCAAAGCAGTAGAAATTGCAGTAGAAACAATTTGCACGTCGGTCTTTGATGCAGATTCCATGTGCGTCAGAGAATATGCGTGTGTTTCAGCAGGACAATGAAAACCTGCTTTACAGAAACACTTAAGGATGGTTGAGTTGTCCACTTCTTTCCATGCTGCAGCAATCCAGTAGACTACATCCAGTAAATTGACCTGTTTCATGAGTTCGGTTCCGGAAGCATCCTTGTTTGATTCCATGACTGTGATAAGATGTAGAAGCTGTTTTTGTCTAAACTTTAATTTAAATGTCTGAATGACACCCTGGTCTAGGGGTTGAACTAATGCAGTTGTGTTGGGTGGCAGAAACTGCAGCTTAACATTCTGTAGTTCGATCTTGGGATGACAGGTAGCGTTGTCAACAAATAAAATAATGTGGCGCTTTTTTTTCTGCATCTTACGGTCAAAACTTTTCAGCCAATCTTCAAATATAGCTGCAGTCATCCATGCCTTTTTGTTGTTTCTGTAAATCACTGGCAGTGTGTTTATGTTGATGTTTTTAAAAATCCTAGGGTTAGCTGCTTTCCCAATCACTAAAGCCGGTTCTCGTTCCCCCAACATGTTAGTGCATAGCATCACTGTTATTCGCTCTTTGCTTTTTTTACCCCCAGCGCATTTTTCTCCTTTGACAAAAAATGTTTTGTCCGTAGTCGCTTTGAAAAATAACCCGGTTTCATCTAAATTAAAAATGTCTTGAGCAGCGTAACCATAGCATATCTCGGATAATTTAGAAGTCCAGTCAGCCGCAGCACTCATATCTGAATCACCGACTTCGCCACATTGCTTACCAAACACAAGATTGTGTCTTTTAATGAAGGCCTCTAACCAGCCGTTCGATGCTTTAAAGACTGATTTTT
This sequence comes from Megaustenia siamemsis, assembly GCA_032433765.1. Lineage (NCBI taxonomy): Eukaryota > Metazoa > Mollusca > Gastropoda > Stylommatophora > Ariophantidae > Megaustenia > Megaustenia siamemsis. Next base: position 1,574,847 of record JAVIAB010000024.1, read on the forward strand.
CCAATTCTTTTGCAAACTGTAAAGCTCGTTCTTTGATCATCGGCCCAGATAACGGAATTTTTCGTGCAAGTGCTGATTGACACCATTTCCAACAAAGTGTATTTATGTCTTCATTTCCCGTTTTCATGCTATTCCTTCTTTTCATACTTGGTGCATTATTTTCAAAGTCATTCATATACTCGGCTTTTCTCTTTAACGTACGTAAAATCTGTGTCTTTCCCACTCCAAACTGTTCTGCCAATAATCGCGAACTTTTACCTTGCTGATTTTGTCGAATCACTGATATTCGTTCTTCCAGCGTTAATGCTTTTGGTTTTACACTTTTGACACTGGCCATTTCCTATATTGTGTGTAACACTTTTAAAATCCGCAAAAATAATTCACTGAGATACTGTACATGTACATGAATACACTCTAAGCGGGCAATGACTAATTCTTTAGTTAATTCCTGTAATTTATACGGGCCACGCAATGGTCTACTCTGGTCTAGACGGAACCGCGAAGTGATGTCACTTCACGAATCATAGATCTGTGTCTGCACCAGTATTGACTGATAAACGTAACACGTCCCACTGTAATCTGGGACTCACTAAATACGGGAAAACATCAACACCTGTAGACACCTGTGTCGATCGTTTATAGCTCCCAGCGAGACGAAGGACTGGCTGGTCGTCGTAAACGGGATAAATAACATTGGCGGCGGTTAATTAGCCTGGTCTCTGGTCGCGTCATACGGTGAGCGCCGTAATCAGTGTTAGCATATAGTAAAAAACTCGGGGAAATTGTAGACCCGGTCCTATAACCAGGGAAACGCTTTAAACAGGTGGTCCTAAGACCAGGTTCGACTGTATAAATAAGCCAGAGAGACTGTGTGACTCACATGATATAAACTGACACACAAATGATATAAACTGACTCACTTCCATGTATAATATAAATAAGCCAGTGAGACTGTGTGACTCACATGATATAAACTGACACACACATGATATAAACTGACACACACATGATATAAACTGACTCACTTCCATGTATAATATAAATAAGCCAGTGAGACTGTGTGACTCACATGATATAAACTGACACACACATGATATAAACTGACACACACATGATATAAACTGACTCACTTCCATGTATAATATAAATAAGCCAGAGAGACTGTGTGACTCACATGGACAAACTGACACACACATGATATAAACTGACTCCCCCTTCCATGTATAATATAATTAAGCCAGAGAGACTGTGTGACTCACATGATATAAACTGACTCACTTCCATGTATAATATAAACAAGCCAGAGAGACGGTGTGACTCACCAAAAGAATAACTCCTCTCAGGATGACCTCAGTCTCGATCCCTACATTTAAAAGCTCTAGACTTAACTTATCAAACTTCTCTGGGGTGAGCTTGTTGAGAATTCTGGTGCGGAACAATGAAATACAAGGTTAGTACAAGCACAATGAAACAGACATGGGTACAAACAAAATAGTGATGAACACTAGAAACAAACAATAATGCATAAACAATGTTAAAATATGACAGCTTCGACTGCGAAGGTAGTTACTCAAGGTTGCCATCAGTGTCTTGCCTTCAATGAGCTCCCTCATCATCCACACAGACAAGTGTGAGGAACCTGTATCAAGACCAATTGTGATGTAACCTAGTCTGGATAATAAACACAAATCTAGAGAATTCCAGGAAATGACTAAATATATTCAAATAATCAAAACTTTGTTAAGTATCAAGAAGGCTGTACTAATAACAAGTGTCACACCAAACATGCTATAATAACTTATAATAAATATATTATAACAAATCACTAAATATATACACAAACTAGCAAGTCAGAGTCACTACAAGCTGGCCAGGTCAACATTAGACTTTGGAATGAAATCAGTTTTAGTTAAGAGTCTAACAAAAACAGTTTTTGTCTCATAGCAGTGGTCCAGCTCAGTTGTAGCAGTAAATTAACATTCTTCCTGCCACTCAAGTGCTGTTATATAGATCTTCTGTTTGAGACTGTGCTCAATTAGTTTCATTTGTTTGTCTACACAATCTCTACATTCTTCCTGCCACTCAAGTGCTGTTCTATAGATCTTCTGTTTGAGACTGTGCTCAATCAGTTTCATTTGTTTGTCTACACAATCTCTACATTCTTCCTGCCACTCAAGTGCTGTTCTATAGATCTTCTGTTTGAGACTGCTCAATCAGTTTCATTTGTTTGTCTACACAATCTCTACATTCTTCCTGCCACTCAAGTGCTGTTCTATAGATCTTCTGTTTGAGACTGTGCTCAATCAGTTTCATTTGTTTGTCTACACAATCTCTACATTCTTCCTGCCACTCAATCAGTTTCATTTGTTTGTCTACACAATCTCTACATTCTTCCTGCCACTCAATCAGTTTCATTTGTTTGTCTACACAATCTCTACATTCTTCCTGCCACTCAATCAGTTTCATTTGTTTGTCTACACAATCTCTACATTCTTCCTGCCACTCAATCAGTTTCATTTGTTTGTCTACACAATCTCTACATTCTTCCTGCCACTCAATCAGTTTCATTTGTTTGTCTACACAATCTCTACATTCTTCCTGCCACTCAATCAGTTTCATTTGTTTGTCTACACAATCTCTACATTCTTCCTGCCACTCAATCAGTTTCATTTGTTTGTCTACACAATCTCTACATTCTTCAAATGCTGAATAATGTTCATTTTCTTGCACAAGGGATAAGACAACACCACTAGACATTTTTAGTTAAAAGAATCCCTGGATTATGTCTAATCAGTGAAGGCAAACAAAGAAATGAATATGTTCTTTCCGCAGACCTTTTGTTAGCATATCCTGGTCTAAGGAACACAAGCACTTCATTCCTCATGTACTCTCACTAATATTTATTAAGTGAAGTCAAAAGATAATCTTCACTGCACAACAGACAGCTCCACAGTGCTGAGGTCCCCTACTCATTTCCCAGTAGGAAGTACTCACCAACCAAAGTACAGAAACACTTCAACTTAGAGGCACAAACTACATCATCAAGTACCGGGCCTGCTGGTTTAGGTGATCATGTCTCTCCACAACTTTCGATCTCAGCAGCTATTGATCATTTCTGTTGTTGACCTTCTGCCAAGCCATTCTCTTAAGCAGTCTGTTATTTTTTCTCTTTGCTTCTCTCTATTTCTTCGTCCCTCAATTTTTCCAGTTGTTACAATATATTCCAGTTGTTCTCTTCTCATTACATGGCCAAAAAAGATGATTGTTTCTTCCTAATATTGGAAATTAGCTCTCTTTTTGCTTTGACCTCTCTCAGAACATCATCGTTACTCTTCTTAGCTGTCCATGGTACTCTCAACATTCTTCTATAAAACCACATTTCTACAGACTCCAGTGATTTTCTTGTCTGTTGTTCTATTGTCCATGATTCGCATCCATATATTAAGACTGGCTCTACGTAACATTTAAGAACTCTTTTTCTTGTTTCTATTGTCAAAAATGGATTGCATAGTATCTTCCTCATTTTTTGGAAAGCTGCTTTTACCTGAGCCATTCTGCATCTCCCCTACAAACTACATAGCAACAGCTAATCTTGATTTCTTTCTTCACTTCTACCCTTTCGGGTGTCGAGGGAAATAGTTCTGGTTCTCACCATTTTGGCAGCTTCACCTACTATCGATTGATGCTGCAGTGTTCCTTTGATGTTGTCTGTCCCACTTGCTCTGGTTCAGCCTATTGCCCTTTCTCCTCATTTAATATATGCTTTGTATGGCAAGGAATCACGCTACATTCTCTCTAGATGGGCAAAGCGCTTTATTTGTTGTTTGTGCAGAGCTCAGGACTGGTTCAATGCCTATACTTTCTCTTATATTATTTTTCATTCAATCTTTTCTGGTCACTTCCAGCACTTTTCTCAGACATCACATCTCTGTGGTGGCAAGCTTTCTTTTATGCTTAGTTGTAGGTGCCCATGTTTGGCATTGGTAGCACAATGTTGGAAGGCATATACTCTGTATAAGATGTTTCTTGGTAGTAATGGGTATTGTTTTCAACTCAAATGTTAAGGCGGTCATATTATATGGCTGTGAAACATGGAGAACAACAAAATTGACAATCACGAAGACAGGAATTTCATTAATGGATGCTTACGCAGAATAAAAGGATGGAAATGGCAGGACAAAATCACTAACATAGAAATATGGAAATGTACCAGTCATAAGAGATATCTCTCAGATAAAGAGATACAGCGAACACGATGGCGCTGGATAGGACACACACTACGAAAGCCAACTGAGAGTATTACACAACAGGCCCTTTTTTAGAATCCCCAGGGGAAAAGACAAAGGGAAGACCAAGGAATTCTTGGAGAAGACAGATAGAAGCAGAGATGAAGATGATGGGGAAGATATGGAATGATCTTAAAAGAATGGCAAATAACAGAACGACTTGGAAAGTGTTTGTTGAAGACCTATGCTCCACTGGGAGCTAAAAAGGTAGAAGAAAGAAGAAGAAGAATGGGTATTGCTCTGTGTCAAAGTATAGGGGTAGGTGTAATAATGTTTAGTTTGCCTTGTTGCGTCGGATGTCTGTTTCTTTATCAATTTTATCATCTTCAGAGAATATTGTTCCCAGATATATAAAGTTTGTTACTTGTTATAAACTTGATGTTCTATAAGCTATGTCTAATTTCTTATTGACATTCTGTCTTTTATCAGTGCTCATTTTTATAAAAATGTATTCATTTTTTTATTGACATAATTTTCGGGAATCTTTGTTTACATAAGAGACAATTAACAGAATGGAATCACCGTTACAGAAAGCAAACGCTGGGTCAGAATCAATAAGGGAAGAACTCACCCTCTGACTCGTCTGAAAATTTGGTCATTTTTGTCTTTGAGCTTGGGACCATCCCTGGGTTGTGTACTGGGTGGAATCCATCGGTTATTTGATGCGAGCGACAATGCGCCAGAACCGGATTGGAGAGTGGGTGGCCTCTCGTCCCTGTGGTGATGAATGAATGTGGTGATTGAGGAATCATAACAATAATGCTATAAACAATGATTGAGGAATAACAATAAAGCTATAAACAATGATTGAAGAATAACAATAAAGCTATAAACAATGATTGAAGAATAACAATAAAGCTATAAACAATGATTGAGGAATCTTTATAACAATAAAGCTATAAACAATGATTGAGGAATACTTATAACAATAATGCTATAAACAATGATTGAGGAATCCTTATAACAATAAAGCTATAATCAATTATTGAGGAATCTTTATACCATAAAGCTATAAACAATGAATGAGAAATCCTTATAACAATAAAGCTATAAACAATGATTGAGGAATCCTTATAACAATAAAGCTATAAACAATGATTGAGAAATCCTTATAACAATAAAGCTATAAACAATGATTGAGGAATCCTTATAACAATAAAGCTATAAACAATGATTGAGGAATCCTTATAACAATAAAGCTTTAACTCTTTCTGTACGTTTAGCCGCACAGTGTGCCCTCTCAATCTGATTAGTGTGAGCATCATCACACCATATTCTTTTTACATGTCTTGTATCATCTTGATATTGGTGAAATCTAATACCTTGCTCAATTATCTAAACATTCATATATAATATGTTATATGTTAGATAAATATAAATATGTAGATTGAGTCTTAAAACCATAAAACCATGAGCAATTTTGTCTTTGAAATCTCTTCCGTTCCATCTATAAATAGATCCCGTACGGAAAGAGATAAACAATGATTGAGGAATCCTTATAACAATAATGCTATAAACAATAGATGTCAAAGACTGGTTTCTTAACTCTTTCCGGACTATTATCTGACACCTCGGTTCTATGAAATTGATCAGTTCTAACCACTCACTGACACGTCGTTTATTTCGGGTGTAGCTGAATATTTGATTCGTTTTAACTAACACGTCGTTTATTTCGGGTGTAGCTGAATATTTGATTCGTTTTCACTGATTTTCATTTTTATTTCAACCAATATTTTATTTCCGTAAGTAGGAGAGTTCTCTCGCTTCATCTTTCTGTTTATACCAGCATGGTAGAAGTTTTGAGCGTTGGAAAATTTTTAATTTATATTCATTGTTTATTTATCAAATTTTTGTCACATAATGGCCACGCCCACTGTTAATACTTCTTACAGTCGACCAAAACGATATAGATATAGAGCAGAACAATTTAGATCTATGTTCGAAACCTTGTTATTGAATGACTCAGAAATAAAGTATTCATAGTATTTAGACTCTGACAATAATTTTGTTGTTGTGATAATGGGTCGGAATATTGGTAAAAGTTATGATAAAGACTATCTGGCTTAGGTTTAGCTAGTGGATGCCTTCTATTCCAGCACTATCAGTGCCTCAGAGGAATCGAGTGGTAGTTATTCTGATAACGAAACTGGTACTTTAGGGACATATGACACAAAATAAGTCCAGTTGTGGAAATAAAAATAATAAACTTGACTTGTAAATAATATTGTTATCACGTCACATAAATTTATAATATTTTTCATTCTGGGATCATTTACAAAAATGTACATAATTTCGTTATTTGTGGACATAAATTAATCAAATAAACTGTATTTTGGAGGAATTTGGATTATGTTGTGTAATATTTCAAGACAAATGGATAGCAACACATATAAGCATGGAAAAGGGTAAGTGAATTACAGTATTTTAAATTAAAAATGATCTACCTTAAATATTTTATATTTTAAAAATATTTTATTCCTTTAAATAATCACATATCATAAATATATTGCTATTTTCATTTTCTGTATCCATTTCCCTTTCCAGTGATGTATAACACATGCCACATTTACCTAAATTATTGTGTGAAGTAGTGAAATAAAAAAGGTATATGGTAACATTTCTGGAAACAGGAAAATTAACCTGGTCCAAATCTGAAAAATTCCTGTTTTTTGTTCTGGTCCTGAAAGAGTTCAGAAAGAAGCTAAAAAGATTGATAACTTTCAGATGAAATGTTGAGAAAAGCAAAACTGATGTCCTAAAGGAGATGCACTGTAGTGGGGTTAATAATCAACATATTTTAATAAATTACCATCATTATGAAATATACACTACATCATCATGTGTCATAACGGTTGGCGTAGGCGATCATGTCCTTCCACAATTTTCTATCCACAGTGCATCGTTTCAGTTCTGTTGTTGACTGTTTTCCATGTCATGGCACCAAGCTATCCAGTATTTTCTCTCTTTGTCGTCCACGATCACTCTTTCCTCTTATTTTGCCAGTTGTAACAAAGTATTCCAACTTTCCTCTTCCCATGATGTGCCCGAAAAATGTTGATTGTTTCCTTCTGATGTTTTTTAGGAGTTTCCTTTTTGCGAAAGTCATGTCATACACTACAAAGTGTCACTAAAGTCTGCACAAATAGGAAATCACATGAACTATATTTTGTTGGTCCTCCACAGATTAAATATGGCTTTGTCGAAAGAAGATGTTGTTGTTGTTGTTATGGATCCAGTGACCTTTGAGCTGATGTCCAGATAGAATTGAACAGGCACTTCTCAGTGGACATTTTAAGAGATTCAACGCCCCAACTTTAAACTTGAGGTGAAGGACTTTCTGAATGGTTCCAACAGGATGCTGCCCTCTGCCCATTTCACCACGGTGGTTACAATCAATTTCAAATTCTTGAAAATATTATTTGTGCCTGTGTATGCAGACTTTATGAACAGCCTGTACAATAAGAGCCAAACTCTCAAGCATGTCATCAGGAGGATATCCTTCCAACAAAGAGTTCGGTAGCAGACAGGATAGTTGTTTCTAACAAATAAGGGACAAACTGCATGTAGCAAACAGAAAGAGAACAAACTGTGAACTTGAGACTTTCATAAGACAATAAATAGAAGGAAGGTAAGCCATGACATTTGTAAAACATCCTCTAGTAGATGGTATCTGATCCCATATTTGTTCTGTTTGAGTGCAACATGAGTGAAGTGGCAATATGCTTGATGCCTACACAAGCATGATTAGATGAAGTCATGTGGGGATGTGTCAACACAAGCAAGATTACATCAAGACATGGGGGATGTGTCTACAAAAGCAAGATTACATCAAGACATGTGTCTACACAAGCATGATTACATCAAGACATGTGGGGATGCGTTTACACAAGCAAGATTACATCAAGACATGTGGGGATGCGTTTACACAAGCAAGATTACATCAAGACATGTGGGGATATGTCTACACAAGCAAGATTACATCAAGACATGTGGGGATGTGTCTACACAAGCAAGATTATATCAAGACATGTGGGGATGTGTTTACTCAAGCAAGATTACACCAAGACATGTGGGGATGTGTCTACACAAGAAAGATTACATCAAGACGTGGGGATGTGTCTACACAAGAAAGATTACATCAAGACGTGGGGATGTGTCTACACAAGCAAGATGGCATCAAGATGCGGGGATGTGTCTACACAAGCAAGATTACATCAAGACATTCTGTGGGGATGTGTCTACACAAGCAAGATTACATCAAGACATGTGGGGATGTGTCTACACAAGCAAGATTACATCAAGACATGTCTGTGGGGATGCCTACACAAACAAGATTACATCAAGACATGTGGGGATGTATCTACACAAGTATGATTACATCAAGACATGTGGGGATGTGTCTACACAAGCAAGATTACATCAAGACATGTGGGGATGTGTCTACACAAGCAAGATTACATCAAGACATGTGGGGATGTGTCTACACAAGCAAGATTACATCAAGACATGTCTGTGGGGATGTGTCTACACAAGCAAGATTACATCAAGACATGTGGGGATGTGTCTACACAAGCAAGATTATACATCAAGACATGGGGGATGTGTCTACACAAGCAAGATTACATCAAGACGTGGGGATGTGTCTACACAAGCAAGATTACAATAAGACATGTGGGGATGTGTCTACACAAGCAAGATTACATCAAGACATGTCTGTGGGGATGTGTCTACAAAAGCAAGATTACATCAAGACATGAATGTGGGGATGTGTCTACACAAGCAAGATTACATCAAGACATGTGGGCATGTGTCTACACAAGCATGATTACATCAAGACGTGGGGATGTGTCTGCACAAGCAAGATTACATCAAGACGTGGGGATGTGTCTACACAAGCAAGATTACATCTAGACATGTGGGGATGTGTCTACACAAGCAAGATTACATCAAGACATGTCTGTGGGGATGCCTACACAAACAAGATTACATCAAGACATGTGGGGATGTGTCTACACAAGCAAGATTACATACATAAAGACATGTGGGGATGTGTCTACACAAGCAAGATTACATCAAGACATGTCTGTGGGGATGTGTCTACACAAGCAAGATTACATCAAGACATGTGGGGGATGTGTCTACACAAGCAAGATTACATCAAGACATGTGGGAGATGTGTCTACACAAGCAAGATTACATCAAGACATGTCTGTGGGGATGTGTCTACACAAGCAAGATTACATCAAGACGTGGGGGATGTGTCTACACAAGCAAGATTACATCAAGACATGTGGGGGATGTGTCTACACAAGCAAGATTACATCAAAACATGTGGGGGATGTGTCTACACAAGCAAGATTACATCAAGACATGTCTGTGGGGATGTGTCTACACAAGCAAGATTACATCAAGACTTGGGGATGTGTCTATACAAGCAAGATTACATCAAGACATGTGGGGATGTGTCTATACAAGCAAGATTACATCAAGACATGTGGGGATGTGTCTACACAAGCAAGATTACATCAAGACATGGGGGATGTGTCTACACAAGCAAAATTACATCAAGACATGTGGGGGATGTGTCTACACAAGCAAGATTACATCAAGACATGTGGGGGATGTGTCTACACAAGCAAGATTACATCAAGACATGTGGGGGATGTGTCTACACAAGCAAGATTACATCAAGACATGTGGGGGATGTGTCTACACAAGCAAGATTACATCAAGACATGTGGGGGATGTGTCTACACAAGCAAAATTACATCAAGACATGTGGGGATGTGTTTACACAAGCAAGATTACATCAAGACATGTGGGGGATGTGTCTACACAAGCAAAATTACATCAAGACATGTGGGGATGTGTTTACACAAGCAAGATTACATCAAGACATGTGGGGGATGTGTCTACACAAGCAAAATTACATCAAGACATGTGGGGATGTGTCAACACAAGCAAGATTATACAACAAGACATGTGGGGATGTGTCTACACAAGCATGATTAGATGAAGTCATGTGGGGGATGTGTCTACACAAGCAAGATTGCATCAATACATGTCTGTGGGGGTATGTCTACACAAGCAAGATTGCATCAAGACATGTGGGGATGTGTCTACACAACATACAGTCTTACCGTCCTCCTAAGTGTGGAGAAACACCACCCTTGGATGACTGTGAGTCCAGTATGCTGCTTATCTTTGACCAGGCAGTTACAATCACTTTCTCACAAAATAATAACACAACAAAAGAGCTGTGCAAAGTGTGGTCTACCTGAAACAATTAAACAACAACATTCATTATTTTAAAAACACACTGATGATCCATTTTGTTACATATAATATTGAGTTATTTGTAAGTTACCATCATTGAGTTATTATTTTGTGAGCTACCATCACTGAATTGAAGTTATTTGTGAGTTATTGAGTCATTAGTGAGCTATCATCATTACACTATAGATGCTCAGATCCCGTCTTCAACATGACCCGCAACGTCTAGCGATTGAAGACTCATGTTGGTTTACAAGCCCTTTTATCTTCCCGCTGAGCCTCTTATTTCTCACTGTACTCATCTTGACTTCCATCTCTTTCAACTGAGGGAGTGATTCCTGACAAAGTCATGACTATACCAGCCCCACACCGGTGGGGGACAGAAAGAGAAATTAATGATGTCTGCTAGATGCATTGGTTGACCGTCATCAATGACACGACAGCTAGCCAGTCTGTCCAATCTTTCATATAATTTTATGAGAACATCTTTTCCATGTTTAATTCGACATTCAAAGAATAGCATAACAGGATATGTTCATTTTTTTCTAATAATAAACACAAATTTGAATAACTCAGCCAAAATTTATGATAAATTAAAGATAAAATCCTAGATTAAGCACATAAATTATTCCAGCAAAACTAGTAATCTCCCCTTAGTTGACATCACAACAAAAGTACAGTGGTTCTCAAATACTAAAAATGTATGTAATGGTTTAGGACTTGACCCTTGAGTTGTTTCTCTTTTCTCTAGAATTAGGGTTTTTTAATGACACATTACAGAACCAGAGAATAACGTGCAATGTTACTTAAGAGGATGTTACTCTTCCAAAATTAAATAATTTAAGAGCTTAAACTAGAACTTTATCAGATTAAAAATAATTTTACAATAAAATGATTTTCCCGCGTGAATATTTAAAAAAATATTTCCTTTGAATTAACTCAACTTCATCTGTAGATTTATTTAAACTATAACTTTAACTCATGAGGAAAGTTGGAGTACTTGGTTACAACTGGCAAAATAAAAGGAAAGAGAGATCACGGACGACAAAGAGAGAAAATACTGGATAGCTTGGTGTCATGGCATGGAAAACAGTCAACAACAGAACTGATACGAAGCACTGTAGATAGAAGATTGTGGAGGGACATGATCGTCTACGCCAACCAGTATTGCACATGATGATGATAACTTTAAATTGTCTTCAAATAACAAAGCTGCAGGGCAACTACACTCACACTAACTAAAGTAATTCACGTCTAACTGTTAATATGATATAAATGACATATGTAGACTTTTTGAGTAACTACAGACACTACGTCATGGCGACCGTTTCACGTTGCTATGGACTTGATATAGTTCACAGTTGAAAACATGGCAGGATGGCTTCACTATTTTTATATGAACAAAATTGATTTATTTCGTTGCTAGCACTTTTGCAAGCTTTTATTTTAAAATTTAGGATCAAAACTAGAATATGATGTCATGATATATCCGCTCCATAATTTAATAAAGGCAAAGTATAATCTGCTTTTAAAATTATAATATGTAGTTCGTTAGACAACAACTAATTGGTGCGCATATTTAGATTCAACGTCAAATTCCACATAAATCTGAATCAATTGAGAGGAATTGGTATGTTTACAGCACACGGAAAAAATGACAATAGACAAAGAACAATATATATGGACCGAACCCGTACTCAGTGGCACGGTGCCTTGCCACGAAAAGCCAAACGCTAAGGAACACTGCCACTTCAAGTTGAAGTACAGGGCGCATCACTGACCTAATTTGACTCACATATTATTTTTGGCACCTGAGATATTTGTTTAGGCTGAAGAAATGTACAAAGGGGCATGACAAATCAACAAAATGCGTAATTTGACATTTAAATGTACATAACTTTTATATTTAATATTTGACATACAGAAGTAAAAGGTGGTATCATAAAGAGCTATCTAGATTATTTTAAATAATTTTTTTTTTCAAATTTTTATCAAAAGTGCCTAGGCATATGGCTGCAGTCACTGTAGTTAGTTAAGTTGTAAAAAACTTTGTTTTTAATTAAATATTTTAAGTTTCTGTTAATTAACAACTGATTAGAAAATAGATGAATGAGTGAAATGTATTATATCTGTATAAGATTCTTCTCAGTGACTGAGTCACTATCACAATGGTTTGTTGTAAACCAAAATATGATAGGTAACTTTTTAATATTTTATGATATATAGTAGTGAGGTTGTAACTCATCATCATCGAGTGCCTTCTCCACAACGAAGGTTGGCTACCATGGATCGTTATTCTACTGTTTCTTGCTTTGATGGTGCAGGCTGTCATAGGGGCATAGATTGACTTGTCCATCTTTTGATGTTACTCGTCCATGTTAGTCTTGGTCTGCCTCTGCCTCTTTTTACCTTGTATTTTTCCTTCCAATATTACTTTTAGTAGGCTGTTGTGTCTTTTAACATGCCCCAAAAATGTCATTTGTCTTGTCTTAATTGTATTTAGTAGTTCTCTTTTTATTTTCAGTTGTTTTAAAACTTCATCGTTTGTTATCTTTTGTTTCCATCCAATTCTACCTATTCTTCTATAAATTCACATTTCAAAGGCTTCAATTTTCTGTTCTGTTTTCTTGTCTAATGTGACCAATGTCCATGTTTCTGCACCATACAGGAATATTGAGAAGATGTAACATTTTGCCATTCTTAGTTTCAGCCCTGTTGATATTTGTTTTGTTGTTAGTATATAAAATAAAATAGTATATTTTTCATGGCATTAAAATTACTTTTTGCCATATATATAACAATAACTTAATTTAATTAAGTATTTTAGTATTAATTTAGACAGTATAAAGAGAATGTCATTTCCGTCACGTTACTAATCAAACTTACTGAACTGGTCTCATTAAAATGAATGAGTTGAAGATGTCTTGAAGCAAGTAGCCGTAGCTGACTCACAGCTAGTTCCTTGTCCTCAACTATCGGGGGTTAGCGTCTTCTATATCCTCCCAGACCAGACACAACTACGTGACGTACGCTTTTATATCCGTCTCAATATGCGAGGCTTTCAAGCACAAGCATTTTTTTAAAGTGTCGGAATGTTAGCAAATAAATACGGATGTAAAGATGTGAAATGAGTGGGTCTGTGAAGGAAGGACATTAATTACGCAACAAGAAGCGAGTCCCAAGCTGGAAGCCAATCCCTGGGAATACAACACAGTCGTCATGATGGTGGTCCTACCGACACACATCGATCACATTTTTTCCTGGACATTCTTAGCGGGCTCACCGTAAACTCGGGAGAAAAAAAATGTAATGATAATATATGTGAATGACTTACCAATATGTCGTGGTGTTTAATAAAGAAACGGTGAAATAGAGAAGACGCTTGTAGTCGGACACAGTCGTCGACACCTCGGCTTCTTTACCAGACGACCCACAATGCATCAGCGGCCGCCAGCGATCATGGGAACGATCATAGCATTAGCATCATGGGAAGGTTCAAGGCATCATGGGAAGGTTCATAATTTGCAGTGACCTAACCAGGCCATCTTCTCTTCTTTCATTTTTTTCCCCTCCTTGATCTTTTTATTTTTTCTACTTCTAACGCTTACGTTTAATTCTTCTTTTAAATGGGCTGTAGGAAGAGTAAATTTTATGTAAAAATAAAATATTTGCTCAGAAATTATTAAAATAGCCATGACATTATTTTCTATTTTTAGTTCTGACGTGTGTTTGAGATATTTTTTGTGCACCGGGGCTGTCTTTGTTCCTGGGGAGAAAGTAGGCCAGGACGATGAACTTGCTGGAGAAGGCTTCCACACTGAAATAGATCAGCATTTTAGACGGATGTTGGGAGCACTCGTAATTAATTCAAGCACAATATATTTATAATGTTAGCGTAGTTTAAGTTAAATAGTATGAGACTTCTTTGAACTACACATTGTTCTGCTTCAGTCAGTGAGGCGCAGTCGAGCTCATTAACCTGGGCGCACTCGCATGACCGAGAAACTGTCCTCGATTACACTCTCAACATCGGCGTTTATGCTCCAATTTCTTGTGGGTTGTCTAGATTAGAAAATTAAAATGTACTCAAAGAGGTGTGATGTAATGTGAGAAGATCGTTCAGTGATCGCCGGAAAAGACGCGATGGACAGGAGAATTTTCTTTTTGTTTGAAGTGATTCGTTCAATAAATTGTACAAATATACGGGATGAGCACAAAAACACTTATTGGTATCCAACAGGTATAGGATGTAATTTTATTGGAATTTTTGTGCTCACTGGTGGCTACACCTACTTCACCTCTCACTGGTGGCTACAGCCGCATCACCTCTCACTGGTGGCTACAGTCGCATGAACTCTCACTGGTGGCTACAGCCGCATGAACTCTCACTGGTGGCTACAGCCGCATCACCTCTCACTGGTGGCTACAGCCGCATCACCTCTCACTGGTGGCTACAGCCGCATCACCTCTCACTGGTGGCTACAGCCGCATCACCTCTCACTGGTGGCTACAGCCGCATCACCTCTCACTGGTGGCTACAGCCGCATCACCTCTCACTGGTGGCTACAGCCGCATCACCTCTCACTGGTGGCTATAGCCGCATCACCTCTCACTGGTGGCTATAGCCGCATCACCTCTCACTGGTGGCTACAGCCGCATCACCTCTCACTGGTGGCTACAGCCGCATCACCTCTCACTGGTGGCTACAGCCGCATCACCTCTCACTGGTGGCTACAGCCGCATCACCTCTCACTGGTGGCTACAGCCGCATCACCTCTCACTGGTGGATACAGCCGCATCACCTCTCACTGGTGGCTACAGCCGCATCACCTCTCACTGGTGGCTACAGCTGCATAAACTCTCACTGGTGGCTACAGCCGCATCACCTCTCACTGGTGGCTACACCTACTTCACCTCTCACTGGTGGCTACAACTCTATCACCTCTCACTGGTGGCTACAGCTACATCACCTCTCACTGGTAGCTACAGCTGCATCACCTCTCACTGGTGGCTACAGCCGCATCACCTTTCACTGGTGGCTACAGTTGCATCACCTTTCACTGATGGCTACAGTCGCATCACCTTTCACTGGTGGCTACAGCTGCATCACCTCTCACTGGTGGCTACAGTCGCATCACCTCTCACTGGTGGCTACAGCTGCATTACCTCTCACTGGTGGCTACAGCTGCATTACCTCTCACTGGTGGCTACAGTCGCATCACCTCTCACGATGGCTACAGTCGCATCACCTCTCACGGTGGCTACAGCTGCATTACCTCTCACTGGTGGCTACAGTCGCATCACCTCATAAAGTTGCATCGGTTGATATTACAAACACACTCAATGTGCTGTTACTTCATCAAACATCGATGAGACATCTAGCTCTGACCAGACTCTCTCTCTCTCTCTCTCTCTCTCTCTCTCTCTCTCTCTCTTTGCAGCGTATCCGGCGTGATCAAGTTTAAAGCTTAAATGATTCGTTCCTGCAGATAATCCAGGGGTGTAGGTAGTGGAGGTACATATACAGATAATCCAGGGGTGTGGGTAGTGGAGGTACATATACAAATAATCTAGGGGTGTAGGTAGTGGACGTACATATACAGATAATATAGGGGTGTAGGTAGTGGACGTACATATACAGATAATATAGGGGTGTAGGTAGTGGAGGTACATATACAGATAATCCAGGGGTGTAGGTAGTGGAGGTACATATACAGATAATCCAGGGTGTGGGTAGTGGACGTACATATACAGAAATCCAGGGGTGTGGGTAGTGGACGTACATATACAGATAATCCAGAGGTGTAGGTAGTGGAGGTACATATACAGATAATCCAGGGGTGTAGGTAGTGGAGGTACATATATAGATAATCCAGGGGTGTGGGTAGTGGAGGTACATATACAGATAATCTAGGGGTGTAGGTAGTGGAGGTACATATACAGATAATCCAGGGGTGTGGGTAGTGGAGGTACATATACAGATAATCCAGGGTGTAGGTAGTGGACGTACATATAAGATAATCTAGTGGTGTAGGTAGTGGACGTACATATACAGATAATCCAGGGGTGTGGGTAGTGGAGGTACATATACAGATAATCTAGGGGTGTAGGTAGTGGACGTACATATACAGATAATATAGGGGTGTAGGTAGTGGACGTACATATACAGATAATCCAGGGGTGTGGGTAGTGGACGTACATATACAGATAATCTAGGGGTGTAGGTAGTGGACGTACATATACAGATAATCCAGGGTGTGGGTAGTGGACGTACATATACAGATAATCCAGGGGTGTAGGCAGTGGACGTACATATACAGATATCTAGGGTGTAGGTAGTGGACGTACATATACAGATAATCTAGGGGTGTAGGTAGTGGACGTACATATACAGATAATCTAGGGGTGTAGGTAGTGGACGTACATATACAGATAATCTAGGGGTGTAGGTAGTGGACGTACATATACAGATAATCCAGGGGTGTGGGTAGTGGACGTACATATACAGATAATCTAGGGGTGTAGGTAGTGGACGTACATATACAGATAATCTAGGGGTGTAGGTAGTGGACGTACATATACAGATAATCCAGGGGTGTAGGTAGTGGACGTACATATACAGATAATCCAGGGGTGTAGGCAGTGGACGTACATATACAGATAATCTAGGGGTGTAGGTAGTGGAGGTACATATACAGATAATCTAGGGGTGTAGGTAGTGGAGGTACATATACAGATAATCCAGGGGTGTAGGCAGTGGACGTACATATACAAATATCCAGGGATGTAGGTAGTGGAGGTACATATACAGATAATCTAGGGGTGTAGGTAGTGGAGGTACATATACAGATAATCCAGGGGTGTGGGTAGTGGAGGTACATACACAGATAATCTAGGGGTGTGGGTAGTGGAGGTACATATACAGATCAACCAGGGGTGTGGGTAGTGGAGGTGCATATACAGATCAACCAGGGGTGTGGGTAGTGGAGGTACATACACAGATCATCCAGGGGTGTAGGCAGTGGACGTACATATACAGATAATCCAGGGGTGTGGGTAGTGGAGGTACATACACAGATCATCCAGGGGTGTGGGTAGTGGAGGTACATACACAGATCATCTAGGGGTGTGGGTAGTGGAGGTACATATACAGATAATCCAGAGGTGTGGGTAGTGGAGGTACATATACAGATCATCCAGGGGTGTGGGTAGTGGAGGTACATATACAGATCATCCAGGGTGTGGGTAGTGGAGGTACATACACAGATCATCCAGGGGTGTGGTAGTGGAGGTACATACACAGATCATCCAGGGGTGTGGGTAGTGGAGGTACATATACAGATCATCCAGAGGTGTGGGTAGTGGAGGTACATATACAGATCATCCAGGGGTGTGGGTAGTGGAGGTACATATACAGATCATCAGGTGTGGGTAGTGGAGGTACATATACAGATCATCCAGAGGTGTAGTATGAGGTACATACACAGATCATCCAGAGGTGTGGGTAGTGGAGGTACATATACAGATCATCCAGGGGTGTGGGTAGTGGAGGTGCATATACAGATCATCCAGAGTGTGGGTAGTGGAGGTACGTAGGAGGTCAAAAAGTAATGCACACCATTTTTTCTCGGCTAATAATAAAGATATGAATATGAAATTTTGCACACTTGGAATATGACATGTTCCAATTATGTGCACCAAATTGCACAGCATTCTGATAAATATTACGCAATCTATGAACCGTTAAAATGGAGCTTGTCAACAACGTCCGTTACAAACAGCGAATTGTCATAGAATTTCTGGTTGCGGAAAAAGAAACTGTGGCAAACATTCATAAACGACTGTGTGCAGTGTACAAATGTTCTGCAGTCGATAGGAGCACAGTTAGTTCGCTGGGTTCAGAGAATTAAAGCTGCAGAAAGTGTACGAGTGGAGCTGCATGATTTACCGCGTTCTGGACGTGTTGCCTCGGCTATCAGCACAGACATGTTAAACCTGGCTGATGCCATTATTCGTAAGGATAGGCGTATCACTAGTCAGCAATTGGCATTGCAGCTTACAGTCAGCAAGGGAAGTGCAATCGCAATTTTAAAACTCTCGGATATTCAAAGATTTGCGCTCGATGGGCTCCTCGGTGCCTAACAAATGATCACAGAGTTCAAAGGAAAACATTCTGTTCTGAATTGTTGGAGCGTTTCGGTGTTGAAGGAGAAATGTTTTTGTCAAAAATTGTTACCGGTGACGAAACGTGGGCACATTATTATGAGCCTGAAACAAAAATGCAGTCAATGGAATGGCATCATCCGCAGTCACCAAAAAGAAAAAAATTCAAAACATCTCCATCAGCCGGAAAGGTGATGATCCCTGTCTTCTGGGACATTGATGGTGTGATTCTTGTTGATGTAATGACAAGAGGTGAGACAATCAACTCGACAGCTTACATCAATACACTGACAAAACTCAAAAATCGGTTCCACAGAGTTCGGCCTAATAAGCCATCTGCAGATTTGTTGCTTCAACATGACAATGCACGCCCTCACACAAGTCTGGTAACACGGGAAGCAATCAACAAATTTGTTGGACTGTACTGCCCCATCCTCCTTACAGCCCTGATCTGGCTCCCTCAGATTTCCATCTGTTTGGACCACTCAAAAAATTCCTGCGTGGGAAACACTTTGATGATGAGGATGTGATCCGTGCAGTTAAAAAATGGCTACGCGAGCAGGACAAAACTTGGTACAAACGAGGCATTCATGACCTAGTTTCGCGTTGGCGTAAGGCAATACGCTTGGACGGAGATTATGTTGACAAATAGGTAGTGTCAAGGGATGTTCAGCTACAATATGTGAAAATTTCACACATTTTGCCTGAATAGTTTCCGAGAAAAAAATTGGTGTGCATTACTTTTGACCTCCCTTCAGTACATATACAGATCATCCAGAGGTGTGGGTAGTGGAGGTACATACACAGATCATCCAGGGGTGTGGTAGTGGAGGTACATACACAGATCATCCAGAGGTGTGGGTAGTGGAGGTACATATACAGATCATCCAGAGGTGTAGGTAGTGGACGTACATATACAGATAATCCAGGGGTGTGGGTAGTGGAGTACATATACAGATAATCTAGGGGTGTAGGTAGTGGACGTACATATACAGATAATATAGGGGTGTAGGTAGTGACGTACATATACAGATAATCCAGGGGTGTGGGTAGTGGACGTACATATACAGATAATCTAGGGGTGTAGGTAGTGGACGTACATATACAGATAATCCAGGGGTGTGGGTAGTGGACGTACATATACAGATAATCCAGGGGTGTAGGCAGTGGACGTACATATACAGATAATCTAGGGTGTAGGTAGTGGACGTACATATACAGATAATCTAGGGGTGTAGGTAGTGGACGTACATATACAGATAATCTAGGGGTGTAGGTAATGGACGTACATATACAGATAATCTAGGGTGTAGGTAGTGGACGTACATATACAGATAATCCAGGGGTGTGGGTAGTGGACGTACATATACAGATAATCTAGGGGTGTAGGTAGTGGACGTACATATACAGATAATCTAGGGGTGTAGGTAGTGGACGTACATATACAGATAATCCAGGGGTGTAGGTAGTGGACGTACATATACAGATAATCCAGGGGTGTAGGCAGTGGACGTACATATACAGATAATCTAGGGGTGTAGGTAGTGGAGGTACATATACAGATAATCTAGGGGTGTAGGTAGTGGAGGTACATATACAGATAATCCAGGGGTGTAGGCAGTGGACGTACATATACAGATAATCCAGGGATGTAGGTAGTGGAGGTACATATACAGATAATCTAGGGGTGTAGGTAGTGGAGGTACATATACAGATAATCCAGGGTGTGGGTAGTGGAGTGCATATACAGATCAACCATGGGTGTGGGTAGTGGAGGTACATACACAGATAATCTAGGGGTGTGGGTAGTGGAGGTACATATACAGATCAACCAGGGTGTGGGTAGTGGAGGTGCATATACAGATCAACCAGGGGTGTGGGTAGTGGAGGTACATACACAGATCATCCAGGGGTGTAGGCAGTGGACGTACATATACAGATAATCCAGGGGTGTGGGTAGTGGAGGTACATACACAGATCATCCAGGGGTGTGGGTAGTGGAGGTACATACACAGATCATCTAGGGTGTGGGTAGTGGAGGTACATATACAGATAATCCAGAGGTGTGGGTAGTGGAGGTACATATACAGATCATCCAGGGGTGTGGGTAGTGGAGGTACATATACAGATCATCCAGGGTGTGGTAGTGGAGGTACATACACAGATCATCCAGGGGTGTGGGTAGTGGAGGTACATACACAGATCATCCAGGGGTGTGGGTAGTGGAGGTACATATACAGATCATCCAGAGGTGTGGGTAGTGGAGGTACATATACAGATCATCCAGGGGTGTGGGTAGTGGAGGTACATATACAGATCATCCAGGGGTGTGGGTAGTGGAGGTACATATACAGATCATCCAGGGGTGTAGGTAGTGGACGTACATATACAGATAATCTAGGGGTGTAGGTAATGGACGTACATATACAGATAATCTAGGGGTGTAGGTAGTGGACGTACATATACAGATAATCCAGGGGTGTGGGTAGTGGACGTACATATACAGATAATCTAGGGGTGTAGGTAGTGGACGTACATATACAGATAATCTAGGGGTGTAGGTAGTGGACGTACATATACAGATAATCCAGGGGTGTAGGTAGTGGACGTACATATACAGATAATCCAGGGGTGTAGGCAGTGGACGTACATATACAGATAATCTAGGGGTGTAGGTAGTGGAGGTACATATACAGATAATCTAGGGGTGTAGGTAGTGGAGGTACATATACAGATAATCCAGGGGTGTAGGCAGTGGACGTACATATACAAATAATCCAGGGATGTAGGTAGTGGAGGTACATATACAGATAATCTAGGGGTGTAGGTAGTGGAGGTACATATACAGATAATCCAGGGGTGGGGTAGTGGAGGTGCATATACAGATCAACCATGGGTGTGGGTAGTGGAGGTACATACACAGATAATCTAGGGGTGTGGGTAGTGGAGGTACATATACAGATCAACCAGGGTGTGGGTAGTGGAGGTGCATATACAGATCAACCAGGGGTGTGGGTAGTGGAGGTACATACACAGATCATCCAGGGGTGTAGGCAGTGGACGTACATATACAGATAATCCAGGGGTGTGGGTAGTGGAGGTACATACACAGATCATCCAGGGGTGTGGGTAGTGGAGGTACATACACAAATCATCTAGGGGTGTGGGTAGTGGAGGTACATATACAGATAATCCAGAGGTGTGGGTAGTGGAGGTACATATACAGATCATCCAGGGGTGTGGGTAGTGGAGGTACATATACAGATCATCCAGGGGTGTGGTAGTGGAGGTACATACACAGATCATCTAGGGGTGTGGGTAGTGGAGGTACAAACACAGATCATCCAGGGGTGTGGGTAGTGGAGGTACATATACAGATCATCCAGAGGTGTGGGTAGTGGAGGTACATATACAGATCATCCAGGGGTGTGGGTAGTGGAGGTACATATACAGATCATCCAGGGGTGTGGGTAGTGGAGGTACATATACCGATCATCCAGAGGTGTGGGTAGTGGAGGTACATACACAGATCATCCAGAGGTGTGGGTAGTGGAGGTACATATACAGATCATCCAGGGGTGTGGGTAGTGGAGGTGCATATACAGATCATCCAGAGGTGTGGGTAGTGGAGGTACATATACAGATCATCCAGAGGTGTGGGTAGTGGAGGTACATACACAGATCATCCAGAGGTGTGGGTAGTGGAGGTACATATACAGATCATCCAGAGGTGTGGGTAGTGGAGGTACATACACAGATCATCCAGGGGTGTGGGTAGTGGAGGTAAAAAAAAAGATGGTTATTGGTTATTGGTTATTGGTTATAGAAGGCCTCGGTATCACAGCAAACGAATTAAAATCCATAATTGCTCAACCGCCCGTGCCAGTGGAATCATCCGAATTACTAACATATCTCCCAAACAAAGAAAGGTAACTGTAGTCCCCATCGTAGCAGTCTCAGCACACGCCAAACGACATAAGGCGAAACCGCGCAGAAAGTGACCACAGCCAACTGTTCCCTGTCATACGATATTATCATTAATCGTAAACAAGCGGGACATCGAAACAGGATCAAAACGGATGAGACACACAGCTCACGGTGTGCACAGAGCACTTAACTCAGTAGCTCCTGCAACAAGCAACATACACAGATCATCCAGGGGTATGGGTAGTGGAGGTACGTACACAGATCATCCAGGGTTGTGGGTAGTGAAGGTACGTACACAGATCATCCAGGGTTGTGGGTAGTGAAGGTACACATACAGATCATCCAGGGGTGTGGGTAGTGGAGGTACACATACAGATCATCCAGGGTTGTGGGTAGTGAAGGTACACATACAGATCATCCAGGGTTGTGGGTAGTGAAGGTACACATACAGATCATCCAGGGTTGTGGGTGTGGAGGTACGTACACAGATCATCCAGGGTAGTGAGGTACATACACAGATCATCCAGAGGTGTGGGTAGTGGAGGTACATACACAGATCATCCAGAGGTGTGGGTAGTGGAGGTACATATACAGATCATCCAGAGGTGTGAGTAGTGGAGGTACATACACAGATCATCCAGGGGTGTGGGTAGTGGAGGTACACATACAGATCATCCAGGGTTGTGGGTAGTGAAGGTACACATACAGATCATCCAGGGTTGTGGGTAGTGAAGGTACACATACAGATCATCCAGGGTTGTGGGTGTGGAGGTACGTACACAGATCATCCAGGGTAGTGGAGGTACGTACACAGATCATCCAGGGTAGTTGAGGTACATTCACAGATCATCCAGGGTAGTGGAGGTACGTACACAGATCATCCAGGGTAGTGGAGGTACGTATACAGATCATCCAGGGTAGTGGAGGTACGTATACAGATCATCCAGGGTAATGGAGGTACGTACGCAGATCATCCAGGGTAGTGGAGGTACGTACACAGATCATCCAGGGTAGTGGAGGTACGTACACAGATCATCCAGGGTAGTTGAGGTACATACACAGATCATCCAGGGTAGTGGAGGTACGTACACAGATCATCCAGGGTAGTGGAGGTACGTACACAGATCATCCAGGGTAGTGGAGGTACGTACACAGATCATCCAGAGGTACGTACACAGATCATCCAGGGTAGTGGAGGTACGTACACAGATCACCCAGGGTAGTGGAGGTGGACGATCTGTTGATTGTGTCCGGCTCAGACAATCTCTCTTTGTTTATCAGGGTACTCGTTGAGAGAGACCAGAACGACGGTTCCCCATTTTCCTGGAAAAGACAGTCACATTCTCAGTAGCTAGTTCTAGGACCAGTTGGTTACCATCTGCAGGTCAATCAAGGTTGTTATACTCACCGTTTATATGTTTTGTTTACCCTGTCAATGGTCATTCAATTAAGGTTTTTATGTTCACCGTTTCTCGTGTTAGTCTTGTCCTGTTTCTCAAATCTCTCTTCTACTTAACGGTAACCCATCAAGTGGACTGGGGTGCGATGTGTTGCTATATCTGCCTCGATATCTTCGTGTTTCGGCCCGACACATCCACCTTCCGCATGACTAGATTTTGTTTAACAATTTTTGCCCGGACACCGCCCATTTTGGGCCTACTCTTTTTGACTTTTAAACTGTCAAAGTTTGTTTAGCGTGGGCGAGTGCACACGGGGCCTCTCTCAGTTTTGATAGAGAGGGTTAGACATCAAATCTTACTATCCAGAGATGGCTAGACATCGAATCTCATTACACAGAGAGTGCCAAACGTCGAATCTCACTATCAAGAAGACATCGGATCTCACTACCCAGAGAGGACTAGGCATCTGATCTCATTACTCAGAGGGGGCTAGACATTGGATCTCATTATCCAGAGAGGACTAGGCATCGGATCTCATTACCCAGAGAGGACTAGGCATCGGATCTCATTACCCAGAGAGGGCTAGGCATTGGATCTCATTATCCAGAGAGGACTAGGCATCGGATCTCATTACTCAGAGGGGGCTAGACATTGGATCTCATTACCCAGAGAGGACTAGGCATCGGATCTCATTACCCAGAGAGGACTAGACATTGGATCTCATTACACAGAGAGGACTATGCATCGGATCTCATTACCCAGAGAGAACTAGGCATCGGATCTCATTACCCAGAGAGGACTAGGCATTGGATCTCATTGCCCAGAGGGAGCTAGACATAGGATCTCACTACCCAGAAGGGGCTAAACATCGGATCTCACTACCCAGAAGGGGCTAAACATCGGATCTAACTGACCAGAAGGGGCTAAACATCGGATCTCACTACCCAGAAGGGGCTAAACATCGGATCTAACTGACCAGAAGGGGCTAAACATCGGATCTAAACTGACCAGAAGGGGCTAAACATCGGATCTAACTACCCAGAAGGGGCTAGACATTGGATTTCTCTACTCTGAAGGGGCTAGACATTGGATTTCTCTACTCTGAAGGGGCTAGACATTGGATTTCTCTACTCTGAAGGGGCTAGACATTGGATTTCTCTACTCTGAAGGGGCTAGACATTGGATTTCTCTACTCTGAAGGGGCTAGACATTGGATTTCTCTACTCTGAAGGGCTAGACATTGGATTTCTCTACTCTGAAGGGGCTAGACATTGGATTTCTCTACTCTGAAGGGGCTAGACATTGGATTTCTCTACTCTGAAGGGGCTAGACATTGGATTTCTCTACTCTGAAGGGGCTAGACATTGGATTTCTCTACTCTGAAGGGGCTAGACATCGGATCTCACTACCCAGAAGGGGCTAGACATCGGATCTCACTACCCAGAAGGGGCTAGACATCGGATCTAACTGACCTGAAGGGGCTAAACATCGGATCTCACTACCCAGAAGGGGCTAGACATCGGATCTAACTGACCTGAAGGGGCTAAACATCGGATCTCACTACCCAGAAGGGGCTAGACATCGGATCTAACTGACCTGAAGGGGCTAAACATCGGATCTCACTACCCAGAAGGGCTAGACATCGGATCTAACTGACCTGAAGGGGCTAAACATCGGATCTAACTGACCTGAAGGGGCTAAACATCGGATCTAACTGACCAGAGAGGACCAGCAGACTCTGATATGTCTATCCAACCTAACTCGCAGACCTGCATGGTGTTATGTGTCGTTCTTATATTTAATTATTTTACCATTTCGGGTAAACTGTTCCTGGTGCAAACAGTCAGCTTTGAGTTGCTGACCTCTTTCATCCTCCTTTTTTGTGTAACATACTGGACACAAATAATGATACAAAAAGTAAGAGGGGCATTCATTGCACTAGGAAACACATGGAAATCCAAAGAAATAGACATTCATCATGTGTCATACCGGTTGGCGTAGGCGATCATGTCCCTCCACAATCTTCTATCTACAGTGCATTGTATCAGTTCTGTTGTTGACTGTTTTCCATGCCATGACACCAAGCTATCTAGTATTTTCTCTCTTTGTCGTCCGCGATCTCTCTATCTTTTATTTTGCCAGTTGTAACCAAGTATTCCAACTTTCCTCTTCTCATGATGTGCCCACAAAATGTTGATTGTTTCTTAGCAACATTCTAGTTAGACATTAGAATACAAAAATAACAATTTCTAACTCCAATGTTAGGTCAGTCCTATTATATGGCTGTGAAACATGGAGAACAACAAACACGATAATCACGAAGATACAGACCTTCTTTAAAGGATGTTAGTAGTATACAAGGGTCCATTTGATTCGAATTTTGGTGCTAAATTAACAAAGATATATAGTAGGTGCGCGGCGCACCTAATGTACCGTAGGTGCAGGGGGAGTTAACCGTGACATTTCGTGTCGGGATGTTGACCTCTAGTCCCGGTGACCCGGAAGTGCGCTGTTTATGGCTGGTGTGTGCTGACTTTGGAGCGCTTGGTGTACTTGAGCGATAGTGATAGGTTAGTAGATTATACAACATCAGGTTTCTCATAATGAGGTTTCTTCTGGGCGCCTAATGTACTGTAGGCGCAGGGGGAGTTAACTGTGACATTTCGTGTCGGGATGTTGACTGGGGGTGTCTGTCGGCGTGACCTCGGCGCTCCGTATTTTAAAAATTCCGAATTATTTTTTAACTGTGACATTTCGTGTCGGGATGTTGACTGGGGGTGTCTGTCGGCGTGACCTCGGCGCTCCGTATTTTAAAAATTCCGAATTATTTAAAAAAACAGTCTCCGTCTGATTTCGAACACGGGTCTACGGCGTGCCAGGCCAGACACTTACCACTATGCTACAGGCGATCACAGAATTAGAGGCTGAATGAGACAGGTGAATCGTGATGCTTTTGTTGGTGCCTGACAGCTAGCTAGTAGTAGAGAAAGATTGACCCGCATTTAGGCGCTAAATTAACGAAGATATATAGGGCGGCGCCCCGCGCGCATAACGCGTGCGGCGCAGGGGGAGTTAACCGTGACATTTCATGTCGGGATGTCCGGTGACCTCTCGTTGACCTCTCAACCTCTCGGCGCCATGGTCGGGGTGAGCTCTCGCAGTGGGGGACCTGTTATGATCAAAGACCCTATTTCTCTGTGAAATTTCTCACTTGGGTAACTTAAGCTGGTCTAGCCGTCTAACAGAGAGACAGTAAATTAATGTACTTTTGATATTCTATTACTGTTGTGTTTTTTTTTTGTAGTGGTTGTAGTAATAGTAGTAGTAGTTAAAGTCGTTATTGAAGTTGTACAACTAGTGTGACCTGTATTTTGTAGAGTTATAACAGACAAGTGGGGGCTATGCCTTTTTTTTCATGTATAGTAGAGAGACGGTAGAGTCTTATAGTTATTTTTATGCATGACAACTTTAATGTATCTATAAAATTCATTTTGAAATTAATGGAAACATACAACTTACTCAGGGCTTGGCCAACTAACAGCAACGGTCTTGCTAATATATTTAACCCGTGGAAACATCAGCATCATGAGACTTATTAATGTCCAAATTGACCGCTTGTTCATAACACGGATACGACAGCGATGATGACTTTAACGGGTACACAATCAAAGATCCCGTGGGTTTTGTTTTAGTCGATGACAACTTTTGAAATAGTAGCTGACAACTTTTGTATTAGCAGATGACAGCTTTCAATGACTGTTTACATGCTATGTCATTGTAGCAGTCATGTATGTCATGTCGAGGTAGTAGACACGTATGTCATGTCATTGTAACAGTCATGTCAATGTAACAGTCATTTCGTTGTAATAGTCAGCTCGTTGTAACATTCACTTGTGTCATGTCGTTTATCAGAGACATATGGTATGTCGTTGTAACAGTCATTTCGTTGTAATAGGCATCTCGTTGTAACAGTCACGTATGGCATGTCGTTTTATCAGACACGTATGGTATGTCGTTGTAACAGACATGTTGTTGTATCAGCGATGTCGTAGTATTATATACGTATATCATGTCATTGTAACAGTCATGTCAATGTAACAGTCATGTCAATGTAACAGGCATTTCGTTGTAATAGTCATCTCGTTGTAACAGTCACGTATGTCATGTCGTTTTATCAGACACGTATGGCATGTCGTTGTAACAGACATGTCGTTGTATCAGTCATGTCGATGTAGTAGACACGTATGTCATGTCATTGTAACAGTCATGTCAATGTAACAGTCATGACAATGTAACAGGCATTTCGTTGTAATAGTCATCTCGTTGTAACAGTCACGTATGTCATGTCGTTTTATCAGACACGTATGGCATGTCGTTCTAACAGACATGTCGTTGTATCAGTCATGTCGATGTAGTAGACACGTATGTCATGTCATTGTAACAGTCATGTCAATGTAACAGTCATGTCAATGTAACAGTCATTTCGTTGTAATAGTCATCTCGTTGTAACAGTCACGTATGTCATGTCGTTTTATCAGAGACGTATGGTATGTCGTTGTAACAGACATGTAGTTGCATCAGTCATGTCGATGTAGTAGACACGTATGTCATGTCGTTGTAGCAGACACGTATGGTATGTCGTTGTAACAGACATGTCGTTGTATCAGGCATGTTGATGTAGTAGACACGTATGTCATGTCATTGTAACAGTCATGTCAATGTAACAGTCATGACAATGTAACAGGCATTTCGTTGTAATAGTCATCTCGTTGTAACAGTCACGTATGTCATGTCGTTTTATCAGACACGTATGGTATATCGTTGTAACAGACATGTTGTTGTATCAGTCATGTCGATGTAGTAGACATGTATGTCATGTCAATGTAACAGTCATGTCAATGTAACAGTCATTTCGTTGTAATAGTCATCTCGTTGTAACAGTCACGTATGTCATGTTGTTTTATCAGAGACGTATGGTATGTCGTTGTAGCAGACATGTCGTTGTATCAGTCATGTCGATGTAGTAGACACGTATGTCATGTCATTGTAACAGTCATGTCAATGTAACAGTCATTTCGTTGTAATAGTCATCTCGTTGTAACAGACACGTATGTCATGTCGTTGTAACAGACACGTATGGTATGTCGTTGTAACAGACATGTCGTTGTATCAGGCATGTCGATGTAGTAGACACGTATGTCATGTCATTGTAACAGGCATGTCAGTGTAACAGTCATGACAATGTAACAGGCATTTCGTTGTAATAGTCATCTCGTTGTAACAGTCACGTATGTCATGTCGTTTTATCAGACACGTATGGTATGTCGTTGTAACAGACATGTCGTTGTATCAGACATGTCGATGTAGTAGACACGTATGTCATGTCATTGTAACAGGCATGTCAATGTAACAGTCATGACAATGTAACAGGCATTTCGTTGTAATAGTCATCTCGTTGTAACAGTCACGTATGTCATGTCGTTTTATCAGAGACGTATGGTATGTCGTTGTAACAGACATGTCGTTGCATCAGTCATGTCGATGTAGTAGACACGTATGTCATGTCGTTGTAACAGACACGTATGTATGTCGTTGTAACAGACATGTCGTTGTATCAGGCATGTCGATGTAGTAGACACCTATGTCATGTCATTGTAACAGTCATGTCAATGTAACAGTCATGACAATGTAACAGGCATTTCGGTGTAATAGTCATCTCGTTGTAACAGTCACGTATGTCATGTCGTTTTATCAGACACGTATGGCATATCGTTGTAACAGACATGTCGTTGTAGCAGTCATGTCGATGTAGTAGACACGTATGGCATGTCATTGTAACAGTCATGTCAATGTAACAGTCATGTCAATGTAACAGTCATTTCATTGTAATAGTCGTCTCGTTGTAACAGACACGTTGGTCATCAGTACAATGAGTATTCTGTTATTGAATCATAGGTCACAATCTATTTTTAGTAACTAATCAGGTATTGCATCAGAGATCAAAATCTCTTTTTTGTAACTCAATCCCCATTATAGGGGAACTGAGTAACACCATCTCTTTTTGTGAAAATTTCAGATTTCAATGCTGGAGCAAAAAGAGATGGTGTTACTCAGTTCCCCTATAATGGTGATGTTGAGTTACTAAAAATAGATTTTGATCTCTGATGCAATAGCTGATTAGTTACTAAAATTAGATTGTGACCTATGATTCAATAACAGAATACTCATTGTACTGGTGACCAACGTGTCTGTTACAACGAGCCGACTATTACAACGAAATGACTGTTACATTGACATGCCTGTTACAATGACATGACATACGTGTCTACTACATCGACATGACTGATACAACGACATGTCTGTTACAACGACATACCATACGTGTCTGATAAAACGACATGACATACGTGACTGTTACAACGAGATGACTATTACAACGAAATGACTGTTACATTGACATGACTGTTACATTGACATGACTGTTACAATGACATGACATACGTGTCTACTACATCAACATGCCTGATACAACGACATGTCTGTTACAACGACATACCATACGTCTCTGATAAAACAACATGACATACGTGACTGTTACAACGAGATTACTATTACAACGAAATGACTGTTACATTGGCATGACTGTTACATTGACATGACTGTTACAATGACATGCCATACGTGTCTACTACATCGACATGACTGCTACAACGACATGTCTGTTACAACGATATACCATATGTGTCTGATAAAACGACATGACATACGTGACTGTTACAACGAGATGACTATTACAACGAAATGCCTGTTACATTGTCATGACTGTTACATTGACATGACTGTTACAATGACATGACATACGTGTCTACTACATCGACATGACTGATACAACGACATGTCTGTTACAACGACATACCATACGTGTCTGTTACAACGACATGACATACGTGTCTACTACATCGACATGACTGATACAACGACATGTCTGTTACAACGACATGCCATACGTCTCTGATAAAACGACATGACATACGTGACTGTTACAACGAGATGACTATTACAACGAAATGCCTGTTACATTGTCATGACTGTTACATTGACATGCCTGTTACAATGACATGACATACGTGTCTACTACATCGACATGACTGATACAACGACATGTATGTTACAACGACATGCCATACGTGTCTGATAAAACGACATGACATACGTGACTGTTACAACGAGATGACTATTACAACGAAATGCCTGTTACATTGTCATGACTGTTACATTGACATGCTGTTACAATGACATGACATACGTGTCTACTACATCAACATGCCTGATACAACGACATGTCTGTTACAACGACATACCATACGTGTCTGCTACAACGACATGACATACGTGTCTACTACATCGACATGACTGATGCAACGACATGTCTGTTACAACGACATGCCATACGTGTCTGATAAAACGACATGACATACGTGACTGTTACAACGAGATGACTATTACAACGAAATGCCTGTTACATTGTCATGACTGTTACATTGACATGACTGTTACAATGACATGACATACTTGTCTACTACATCGACATGACTGATACAACGACATGTCTGTTACAACGACATACCATACGTGTCTGTTACAACGACATGACATACGTGTCTACTACATCGACATGACTGATGCAACGACATGTCTGTTACAACGACATACCATACGTCTCTGATAAAACGACATGACATACCTGACTGTTACAACGAGATGACTATTACAACGAAATGAGTGTTACATTGACATGACTGTTACATTGACATGACTGTTACAATGACATGACTTAATAAGTCTCATGATGCTGATGTTTCCACGGGTTAAATATATTAGCAAGACCGTTGCTGTTAGTTGGCCAAGCCCTGAGTAAGTTGTATGTTTCCATTAATTTCAAAATGAATTTTATAGATACATTAAAGTTGTCATGCATAAAAATAACTATAAGACTCTACCGTCTCTCTACTATACATGAAAAAAAAAGGCATAGCCCCCACTTGTCTGTTATAACTCTACAAAATACAGGTCACACTAGTTGTACAACTTCAATAACGACTTTAACTACTACTACTATTACTACAACCACTACAAAAAAAAAACACAACAGTAATAGAATATCAAAAGTACATTAATTTACTGTCTCTCTGTTAGACGGCTAGACCAGCTTAAGTTACCCAAGTGAGAAATTTCACAGAGAAATAGGGTCTTTGATCATAACAGGTCCCCCACTGCGAGAGCTCACCCCGACCATGGCGCCGAGAGGTTGAGAGGTCAACGAGAGGTCACCGGGCATCCCGACATGAAATGTCACGGTTAACTCCCCCTGCGCCGCACGCGTTATGCGCGCGGGGCGCCGCCCTATATATCTTCGTTAATTTAGCGCCTAAATGCGGGTCAATCTTTCTCTACTACTAGCTAGCTGTCAGGCACCAACAAAAGCATCACGATTCACCTGTCTCATTCAGCCTCTAATTCTGTGATCGCCTGTAGCATAGTGGTAAGTGTCTGGCCTGGCACGCCGTAGACCCGTGTTCGAAATCAGATGGAGACTGTTTTTTTTAAATAATTCGGAATTTTTAAAATACGGAGCGCCGAGGTCACGCCGACAGACACCCCCAGTCAACATCCCGACACGAAATGTCACAGTTAAAAAATAATTCGGAATTTTTAAAATACGGAGCGCCGAGGTCACGCCGACAGACACCCCCAGTCAACATCCCGACACGAAATGTCACAGTTAACTCATCCTGCGCCTACAGTACATTAGGCGCCCAGAAGAAA
Organism: Megaustenia siamemsis; assembly: GCA_032433765.1. Lineage (NCBI taxonomy): Eukaryota > Metazoa > Mollusca > Gastropoda > Stylommatophora > Ariophantidae > Megaustenia > Megaustenia siamemsis. The sequence continues at coordinate 1,607,722 of JAVIAB010000024.1, forward strand.
CCTCATTATGAGAAACCTGATGTTGTATAATCTACTAACCTATCACTATCGCTCAAGTACACCAAGCGCTCCAAAGTCAGCACACACCAGCCATAAACAGCGCACTTCCGGGGTCACCAGGACTAGAGGTCAACATCCCGACACGAAATGTCACGGTTAACTCCCCCTGCACCTACGGTACATTAGGTGCGCCGCGCACCTACTATATATCTTTGTTAATTTAGCACCAAAATTCGAATCAAATGGACCCATGTATACTACTGATCTTTGCGCTGATTAAAAGGATGGAAATGGCAAGACAAAATCATTTACACAGAACTATGGGAAAATACAAAATACCAGTAGACAAGGAGATAGAACAAAGATGATGGCGTTGTATAGGATTACATTGGGGAAACCAAGTGAGAGTATTATACGACAGACCTTTTACGGAACCCACAGAGGAAGTGACAAAGAGGAAGACCAAAATATTCTTGGAGAAGACAGGTGAAAGCAGAGATGAAAATGATGAGGAAGACATGGGCTGGTCCTAAACAAAGGGCAAGAAACGGAACGTCTTGCAAAGTGTTTGTTGAAGACCTATGCTCCACAGGGAGCTGAAAGTGTTTGTTGGAGACCTGTGCTCCACAGGGAGCTGAAAGTGTTTGTTGGAGACCTGTGCTCCACAGGGAGCTGAAAGTGTTTGTTGGAGACCTGTGCTCCACAGGGAGCTGAAAGTGTTTGTTGGAGACCTGTGCTCCACAGGGAGCTGAAAGTATTTGTTGAAGACCTATGCTCCATAGGGAGTTGAAAGTGTTTGTTGAAGACCTATGCTCCACAGGGAGGTGAAAGTGTTTGTTGAAGACCTATGCTCCAGAGGGAGTTGAAAGTGTTTGTTGAAGACCTATGCACCACAGGGAGTTGAAAGTATTTGTTGAAGAATTTTGCTCCACAGGGAACTGAAAGTATTTGTTGAAGACCTATGCTCCACAGGGAACTGAAAGTATTTGTTGAAGACCTATGCTCCACAGGGAACTGAAAGTATTTGTAGAAGACCTATGCTCCACAGGGAGCTGAAAGTGTTTGTTGAAGACCTATGCTCCACAGGGAACTGAAAGTATTTGTAGAAGACCTATGCTCCACAGGGAGCTGAAAGTGTTTGTTGAAAATCTTTACACCACAGGGAGTTGAAAGTATTTGTTGAAGACCTATGCTCCATAGGGAGTTGAAAGTGTTTGTTGAAGACCTATGCTCCACAGGGAGTTGAAAGTGTTTGTTGAAGATGCTCCACAGGGAGTTGAAAGTATTTGTTGAAGAATTTTGCTCCACAGGGAACTGAAAGTATTTGTTGAAGAATTTTGCTCCACAGGGAACTGAAAGTATTTGTTGAAGACCTATGCTCCACAGGGAACTGAAAGTATTTGTAGAAGACCTATGCTCCACAGGGAGCTGAAAGTGTTTGTTGAAGACCTATGCTCCACTGGTAGCTGAAAGTGTTTGTTGAAGACCTTTGCTCCACAGGGAACTGAAAGTATTTGTTGAAGACCTATGTTCCACAGGGAGCTGAAAGTGTTTGTTGAAGACATGTGCTCCACAGGGAGCTGAAAGTGTTTGTCGGAGACCTGTGCTCAACAGGGAGCTGAAAGTATTTGTTGAAGACCTGTGCTCCTCAGGGAGCTGAAAGTATTTGTTGAAGACCTATGCTCCACAGGGAGCTGAAAGTGTTTGTTGGAGACCTGTGCTCCACAGGGAGCTGAAAGTGTTTGTTGGAGACCTGTGCTCCACAGGGAGCTGAAAGTGTTTGTTGGAGACCTGTGCTCCACAGGGAGCTGAAAGTGTTTGTTGGAGACCTGTGCTCCACAGGGAGCTGAAAGTATTTGTTGAAGACCTATGCTCCATAGGGAGTTGAAAGTGTTTGTTGAAGACCTATGCTCCACAGGGAGTTGAAAGTGTTTGTTGAAGACCTATGCTCCAGAGGGAGTTGAAAGTGTTTGTTGAAGACCTATGCACCACAGGGAGTTGAAAGTATTTGTTGAAGAATTTTGCTCCACAGGGAACTGAAAGTATTTGTTGAAGACCTATGCTCCACAGGGAACTGAAAGTATTTGTTGAAGACCTATGCTCCACAGGGAACTGAAAGTATTTGTAGAAGACCTATGCTCCACAGGGAGCTGAAAGTGTTTGTTGAAGACCTATGCTCCACAGGGAACTGAAAGTATTTGTAGAAGACCTATGCTCCACAGGGAGCTGAAAGTGTTTGTTGAAAATCTTTACACCACAGGGAGTTGAAAGTATTTGTTGAAGACCTATGCTCCATAGGGAGTTGAAAGTGTTTGTTGAAGACCTATGCTCCACAGGGAGTTGAAAGTGTTTGTTGAAGATGCTCCACAGGGAGTTGAAAGTATTTGTTGAAGAATTTTGCTCCACAGGGAACTGAAAGTATTTGTTGAAGAATTTTGCTCCACAGGGAACTGAAAGTATTTGTTGAAGACCTATGCTCCACAGGGAACTGAAAGTATTTGTAGAAGACCTATGCTCCACAGGGAGCTGAAAGTGTTTGTTGAAAATCTTTACACCACAGGGAGTTGAAAGTATTTGTTGAAGACCTATGCTTCACAGGGAGCTGAAAGTGTTTGTTGAAGACCTATGCTCCACTGGTAGCTGAAAGTGTTTGTTGAAGACCTTTGCTCCACAGGGAACTGAAAGTATTTGTTGAAGACCTATGTTCCACAGGGAGCTGAAAGTGTTTGTTGAAGACATGTGCTCCACAGGGAGCTGAAAGTGTTTGTCGGAGACCTGTGCTCAACAGGGAGCTGAAAGTATTTGTTGAAGACCTGTGCTCCTCAGTGAGCTGAAAGTATTTGTTGAAGACCTATGCTCCACAGGGAGCTGAAAGTGTTTGTTGGAGACCTATGCTCAACAGGGAGCTGAAAGTGTTTGTTGGAGACCTGTGCTCCTGAGGGAGCTGAAAGTATTTGTTGAAGACCTATGCTCCACAGGGAGCTGAAAGTGTTTGTCGTAGACCTGTGCTCCACAGGGAGCTGAAAGTATTTGTTGAAGACCTATGCTCTACAGGGAGCTGAAAGTGTTTGTTGAAGACCTATGCTCTACAGGGAGCTGAAAGTGTTTGTTGGAGACCTGTGCTCCACAGGGAGCTGAAAGTATTTGTTGAAGACCTATGCTCCACAGGGAGTTGAAAGTGTTTGTTGGAGACCTGTGCTCCACAGAGAGTTGAAAGTGTTTGTTGAAGACCTATGCTCCATAGGGAGCTGAAAATAATAATAAGAAAAAGATTGGCCTTAAACTGACGCCTAATGGTGTAGTCATGCTGACGCCTAATGGTGTAGTAATGCTGACGCCTAATGGTGTAGTCATGCTGACGCCTAATGGTGTAGTCATGCTGACGCCTAATGGTGTAGTAATGCTGACGCCTAATGGTGTAGTCATGCTGACGCCTAATGGTGTAGTCATGCTGACGCCACAGTCCAAATATACTAAATTAATGTCATCAACAAAATCTGGTAAACAAGTCCATACTAGAAAAAAGATGGCCTTGACCTCAACGTCAGCACAACAGAAGCCACGACGATATCAAATCACAACATGCACCATTCACATGTGAGGAGGAAGTTACGTGTCAAGTGGGAAGCCGTAACAAGAAGTGGCTGAAAGATGTGTGGGTGATATCAAGAATGTTCAAAGAAGCTGAAGAAGTGCTCCATAAAACATAGAAGATATTCACTTTGGATCTGTTGTCAATATCAGAACTGAAAAGAGAACTTAACTCGTGTACTTAATTGGCTGCTTCGGGTAGAGTTGTCTGCCTTGATAATATAACTATTATCAGCATCATGTGCCTTACCGGTTGGCGCAGGCGATCATGTACTTCGGCACATTTTCGATCTACAGTGCATCGTATCAGTTCTGTTGTTGACTGTTTTCCATGCCATGACATCAAGCTATCTAGTATCTTCTCTCTTTGTCGTCCACGATCTCTCCTTCCCTGTGTTTTACCAGTTGTTACCTAATATTCCAACTTTCCTCTTCTCATGATGTGCCCGAAAAATGTTGATTGTTTCTTTCTGATATTTTTAGGAGCTCCCTTTTTGTGTTGGCCTCTTTGAGAACGCCCTCGTTAGTCTTTTTAGCTGTCCAGGGAACTTTCAACATTCTTCTGAGAAATGCCATCTCTGTGGCCTCTAATCGTCTTTTCATTTGTTTGTCTATTGTCCATGATTCGCTTCCATATGTCAGAACAGGCGAAATAGCACTGATGAACTCTTTCTTACTTCTATTGACACAGACTTTTCATTTTCTGAAATGCTATTTAGCCTAGTTATTCTGCTTTTATTTTTGTGGTGCATCTTCCAACTGATGTTATTATTGTGCCCAAGCGTTTGACCAAGTATTCTCACTTGTATAACGACATCAAATTCCAATTTCGTGTTCATTATAACTAGCATTGGTATCAATAAAATACAACAAAATAAAAGCGACCATTTTCTATAACAAACACAAACACTGTTATTTTGGATTTCGAGTCGTGAGAGGGCGTTGTTTTGTAGTTGTCAAGTTAACGACCACATTGAAGGCTAGGGCTGCATTGTTTCTTCTTTTTCCTCCGCCTCTTTTTTTTCTTCTTCTTCTGCGACCATGGCTTATTCAGACTAGGATTCCGGACTCTCTTATGACGTCAGCTGTCTGTTTAAGTGATTCGGTTGCCCCATATAGGTTCTCTTCCAGGAAAGTGGGTGTGGACCACATTGTCCTCCTCATGATATGTGTACTGGGGGCAGTCCAGTATGGTGTGTTATTCCTTATGAACAGTTGTTAGAATTAATACCACAGCACGCCCGGTAAACCATAGGTGCTCAATCGGTTTGAACAAGTAACGAAATATGTGAACGTTGATGGTTCCACTAGCTTTCTGGTTGCACGCGTAACCCGCCCTGGTCATTTGTACACATTTTACTCTGTATTTCGAAATGTTATGTCAGCAAGGCGGTTCTTAAAAAAATAACAATGTGTGTTGGGGACACAGATATGAAAAGTGAATTACTTAACACATTTTAAAAAAGAGAACTGAATTTTGTTGGACATGTTAAGAGACATAATGCCACTCTAAAAGAGATCTTGGAGGGGAAGGTACAAGATAGAAACGGCAGAGGCAGACCAAGACTAAAGTGGGCTGATAACATCAAAAGATGGACAGGTAAATCTATGACAACCATAAAGACAGGAGACAGAGTAAAATGGCGCTCCATGGTAGCCAACCTTCGATGTGGAGATGGCACCCAATGAATGAATGGCGCTCCATGGTAGCCAACCTTCGATGTGGAGACGGCACCCAATGAATGAATGATGCTCCATGATAGCCAACCTTCGATGTGGAGACGGCACCCAATGAATGAATGATGCTCCATGATAGCCAACCTTCGATGTGGAGACGGCACCCAATGAATGAATGGCGCTCCATGGTAGCCAACCTTCGATGTGGAGACAGCACCCAATGAATGAATGGCGCTCCATGGTAGCCAACCTTCGATGTGGAGACGGCACCCAATGAATGAATGGCGCTCCATGGTAGCCAACCTTCGATGTGGAGACGGCACCCAATGAATGAATGGCGCTCCATGGTAGCCAACCTTCGATGTGGAGACGGCACCCAATGAATGAATGACGCTCCATGGTAGCCAACCTTCGATGTGGAGAGAGCACCCAATGAATGAATGGCGCTCCATGGTAGCCAACCTTCGATGTGGAGACGGCACCCAATGAATGAATGACGCTCCATGGTAGCCAACCTTCGATGTGGAGAGAGCACCCAATGAATGAATGATGCTCCATGGTAGCCAACCTTCGATGTGGAGTCAGCACCCAATGAATGAAGAAGACAGAGTCACGTGACTGTACACAACACTGTACGGTAACATGCGCTAAGAATGAAACAGAAAAATACGTAACTCATTTGAATAAACACATCAAAAATATGATCGATCAAAAAACAAACGACACAAATATTTCCATAACAAACCGGATGTTATCTGGAGAAAGTGAAAGTAAAACAAACGATGCCCGCGACAAATAGAGAAATTCTCGAGTAAATGATAGATCCTTGCTATATTATAATTCTTCTTCTTTCCTTCTTCATTTGTCTTTCAGCGTCGAGTGAAGATGTAATCTGCGATATTTTGCTAATCTGTTCATCTCTTCTGTTGTTATGTTTCCTAGTATTTCTTATATTCCGTCTATCCATCGTTATCGTGGTCGGGTCTTGGGTCTGGTGTTCTCGCAACGCTTACTGATGGCTCGTTGTGTTGTTTTTTTTGCTTTTCTGCCTTATCACGTGGTCAAACTACTTTATCTGTTGTTTCTTTATATATTCTATGGCAGGGATTATTCCTAGCTTTTTTCTCAGTTCTTCATTTCTGATCTTATCTCTCAGACTGTTTCCTGTCATTCGTCTAACACATTCCATCTCTGTAGAGGTTATTTTTCTTATTGTTCTTGCATCTAGGGTCCAGGTCTGGCATTGGTAGCACAACGTTGGGATGAAGATTGTATTGTAGAGTGCCCGTTTTGCCTCCAGAGTTATTTCCTTGTTGGACAATAGTGGTGATAACTGTCCAATGATTTGACAAGCTTTGCTGCATCTTGGGTCTATCTCTGCTGTTTGAGAATTATCGTTTGTCATTAGACTTCCTTGGTATTTAAATTCATCTACTTGTTTTTGTTTCCTGCCGTCTCTAGTTATGTTGATGTTCTGTTTCTCTTTTGCGATATTCATGACTTCTGTTTTGTTGGTGTTGATTTTCATGTTGTATTTTGTGCCGGTATTGTTCAATCTATTTAAGTGTTCTTGTAGGTCGTCTATTTTTGCATGTATTAGTGTCTGATCGTCTGCAAATAGAAGCTCATTTATCTATCTATCTTCAGCTATAGAAACAGCAATTTACATTTTAAATACGATTTTCGATACCACACCATCGAAGAATACAAACACAGTCATATTTACGGATTCCAAATCGGCTCTGCAAGCACTGGGAAACAACACGAACAAACCAGAACTCACACAGCTTATCATAGACACAGACTCATTGAAACACATAACATAAGATTGGTAATGCACAGGATCCCGGGACACTCAAATATACCAGGAAATGATACGGCAGATACATTAGCTAAGAGAGGATCCAGACAAACACAGATACATACATCCATCACACTAGACACAGCCAAACAAGTCATAAACTCCAACAGCAGGCAGGAGTGGCTGAATGGATGGGCCTTGGGGAAAACAGTCAGAGAGATTTTTTAAATATATGGCAAGACCAAATCCACAAGACAACATCAACAACCTAACAAGAAGAGACCAAACCACCATCTTCAGACTGAGAACGGGACATGTTATGCTGAATAACCACATTAACAGAATACAACAAAACCATACCCCAGTATGTCCACTCTGTAATCACCCACAAGAAACTGTAGAACATCACCTGTTTCAATGTCCTGAGCTCACTGACATTAGAACAACACTATTTCCTCAAAGACCCTCCAAATGGAACACTCTGTACGGAACCACAGCAGAACTTAAAAATACCTGCAGATACTACTACATGGCATTGGGCCGAAGGGCATCAGCTCAAAGGTCACTGGATCAATAACAACAACAACAACATCTATCTATCTTTCGTTCGCCTGAAGTATTGTCTATATCTGCAATGTCGTTTCCTGCATAAATTTTACTGTCTTTTGTAATTCTTGCAGTGGCCCATATAGTTTTATCTGTAGTGTTGTATCTATGGGCCAATGGATTTTCCTCAGTCTCTATATTCAGTGCAGTCTTGAAGTATGTGTTCAGCAGTCTGGGGTGTCTGTCCACATGTACAAGTAGTTGATGTGCTGATCTTGAATTTTATATACATGTGACTATGGAGTCCCTGACTTCTGTCAGCTCACACGTTGCACACTCGGGCCCAGATTGACTTGTGATGTTTCGTTCATGACATGTCCAAGTTGCTAAGGGAAATAACTGATGACTTACTAAAATTAAACAGTCGACTGGTTAGTTATTCCCCTTAATGCCACTAGCCTGTGGTCACAACGACACTATTATTGAGGCCTATTTGCATGTGATCTGGGCAGTCCTAGTCTTAGCTGCTTGTTTTAAGATATAACTTATATAAATACGATGTCTTAAGTCGACCAATTCATCATTACCATGTGCCATACTGGTGGCCGCAGGCGATCATGTCCTTCCACAATCTTCTATATCCAGTGCATTGTATCAGTTCTGATGTTGAATGTTTGTCATTGCCAAGTTTGTTCTTCATTCCTTAAGAGAAGAGGAGGAGAATTGGTGAGACAATGATGTATATATTGAGAGACCGAGGAGGAGAATTGGTGGGACAATGATGTATATATTGAGAGACTGAGGAGGAGAATGGGTGGGACATTGATGTATATATTGAGAGACTGAGGAGGAGAATGGGTGGGACAATGATGCATATATTGAGAGACCGAGGAGGAGAATGGGTGGGACAAGGATGTATATATTGAGAGACTAAGGAGGAGAATGGGTGGGACAATGATGTATATATTGAGAGACCGAGGAGGAGAATGGGTGGGACAAGGATGTATATATTGAGAGACCGAGGAGGAGAATGGGTGGGACAAGGATGTATATATTGAGAGACTAAGGAGGAGAATGGGTGGGACAATGATGTATATATTGAGAGACTAAGGAGGAGAATTGGTGGCACAATGATGTATATATTGAGAGACTAAGGAGGAGAATGGGTGGGACAATGATGTATATATTGAGAGACTAAGGAGGAGAATTGGTGGCACAATGATGTATATATTGAGAGACTAAGGAGGAGAATGGGTGGGACAAGGATGTATATATTGAGAGACTGAGGAGGAGAATGGGTGGGACAAGGATGTATATATTGAGAGGAGCCAATGGTGGGGTGTGCTAAACACTCCAAGGTATGGTGACAGCTTTACAAATAAAGAACACAACACAATACTGACGTTTCGGCCTGTGGCCTTCTTCAGAATACAGGGACAACGACAACAAGCGGCGAAGCACAATTACTACATGTTAGATGATCAAGTGGAGGGCGAGGAAAGTAGGATGCAGAAATAAGAAAAGAGAGAAATGAATTTTACATGATGAGAGGTATGATGGGCGTCAAAATATATAAAATAGAAAAAGAGAGAGAAAAATGTATAATAAATTGTACTTAGCTGAGCTCAGAGCAGGAAAACTGTAATCCGTGCTGAAACCAGTCGGAATGACTAAAAGCGCAGAGAACGTGTATAGAAAGCAACACGTGACAAAGACAGGTCAGTAAAGAGGGCAAAAAGGATCTAATATCGGGAAAACCAAAAAGGGGGGGGGGAAGGGGGGATAGACGAGGACACTCCTGGGACACAACAAGCAATACATATAAATCACTCAACAATGGAAGTGAGAGATCACGCGAGAGGTTAAGAGAAAGAAATTGAATGACACGACAAAGTAGTAAACTAGGCAGTGGGTGAGAGAGATGGACTCTACAGAATGGATGGCCTCGAACTGAAAGAGTTGAGAGGTAGGTCAACGAAAGGAAGGATTGGATACTGGAGGAAGAGATACGGTGAGGCCTGTTCCCTATATATTGAGAGACCGAGGAGGAGAATGGGTGGGACAATGATGTATATATTGAGAGACCGAGGAGGAGAATGGGTGGGACAATGATGTATATATTGAGAGACCGAGGAGGAGAATGGGTGGGACAAGGATGTATATATTGAGAGACCGAGGAGGAGAATGGGTGGGACAAGGATGTAAATATTGAGAGACCGAGGAGGAGAATGGGTGAGACAAGGATGTATATATTGAGAGACCGAGGAGGAGAATGGGTGGGACAAGGATGTATATATTGAGAGACTAAGGAGGAGAATGGGTGGGACAAGGATGTATATATTGAGAGACCGAGGAGGAGAATGGGTGGGACAAGGATGTAAATATTGAGAGACCGAGGAGGAGAATGGGTGGGACAAGGATGTATATATTGAGAGACCGAGGAGGAGAATGGGTGGGACAATGATGTATATATTGAGAGACCGAGGAGGAGAATGGGTGGGACAAGGATGCATATATTGAGAGACCGAGGAGGAGAATGGGTGGGACAAGGATGCATATATTGAGAGACCGAGGAGGAGAATGGGTGAGACAAGGATGTATATATTGAGAGACCGAGGAGGAGAATGGGTGGGACAAGGATGTATATATTGAGAGACTAAGGAGGAGAATGGGTGGGACAAGGATGTATATATTGAGAGACCGAGGAGGAGAATGGGTGGGACAAGGATGTAAATATTGAGAGACCGAGGAGGAGAATGGGTGGGACAAGGATGTATATATTGAGAGACCGAGGAGGAGAATGGGTGGGACAATGATGTATATATTGAGAGACCGAGGAGGAGAATGGGTGGGACAAGGATGCATATATTGAGAGACCGAGGAGGAGAATGGGTGGGACAAGGATGCATATATTGAGAGACCGAGGAGGAGAATGGGTGGGACAATGATGCATATATTGAGAGACTAAGGAGGAGAATGGGTGGGACAAGGATGCATATATTGAGAGACTAAGGAGGAGAATGGGTGGGACAAGGATGCATATATTGAGAGACCGAGGAGGAGAATGGGTGGGACAATGATGTATATATTGAGAGACCGAGGAGGAGAATTGTTGGGACAAGGATGCATATATTGAGAGACTGAGGAGGAGAATGGGTGGGACAATGATGCATATATTGAGAGAGTGAGGAGGAGAATGGGTGGGACAATGATGTATATATTGAGAGAGTGAGGAGGAGAATGGGTGGGACAATGATGTATATATTGAGAGACCGAGGAGGAGAATTGTTGGGACAAGGATGCATATATTGATAGACTGAGGAGGAGAATGGGTGGGACAATGATGCATATATTGAGAGAGTGAGGAGGAGAATGGGTGGGACAATGATGTATATATTGAGAGACTGAGGAGGAGAATGGGTGGGACAATGATGCATATATTGAGAGAGTGAGGAGGAGAATGGGTGGGACAATGATGCATATATTGAGAGAGTGAGGAGTCTGAAGGTGGAAAGGGTATCTGGTCGATCTGGAGTGATTAGTGGGGAAAGCAGATGTATCTATAATCAACACCTTACGGGAACAATCAGTCTGTATACGCATCGAGAAATACTGGGACGGGCGATGGAGCGGATGTGGGGATGCCTCGACTGTAATGAAATTGATTCCATGAATAGAATCGAATAGAATAGATTAGAATCTCCAGATAAAGTCTGCTGGCCTGATATCGCTAGACTGGCAGAAGGGATGCAAGCAGGGCAGTAAGTAACATCTCCAGTGCTCTCACTAGCGTCTAGCGCTGATGCTGTACGCCGGGTAGAGTGGGCACGCTGCAGCTGTTGGATATGCAAATAAGATTATCTGTCGACCAAACTAAAAGAAATAACAAGACTTTAACAACACGTCATTTAGTTTGTATGTAGCCACCAGAGTTAACCATTTTAACCCCTTAGGTTCGCATTTAAAGTAAATTCGCATTTGGTTCAGCTCAGCGTGATGAAAGGAACACACTCAACAAATGTCACTCTTCTTACAATTTGGACACGATGATGATGATGATGATGATGATGATGATGATGATGATGATGATCATAAACGTTTTGAAGATCGAAGGAGGTAATTAATTGCAAAACTTTCAAAGGGAAATAAATCAAGTCTTAAACATCGTGAGGGCTTATAATTCACCATGATCATTGAGTGCCGCGCCCTGCCATGGAGCGCCATTCCGCTCTGTCTCTTGCTTTGATGGTGCAGGTTGTCGTCATATGCTGATTTGTCCATCTTTTGATGCTACTCGTCCATGTTAGTCTTGGTCTGCCTCTGTCTCTTGCTTTGATGGTGCAGGTTGTCATAGGCTGATTTGTTCATCTTTTGATGCTACTCGTCCATGTTAGTCTTGGTCTGCCTATGTCTCTTGCTTTGATGGTGCAGGTTGTCATATGCTGACTTGTCCATTTTTTGATGTTACTCGTCCATGTTAGTCTTGGTCTGCCTATGTCTCTTGCTTTGATGGTGCAAGTTGTCATAGGCTGATTTGTCCATCTTTTGATGCTACTCGTCCATGTTAGTCTTGGTCTGCCTCTGTCTCTTGCTTTGATGGTGCAGGTTGTCATAGGCTGATTTGTCCATCTTTTGATGCTACTCGTCCATGTTAGTCTTGGTCTGCCTCTGTCTCTTGCTTTGATGGTGCAGGTTGTCATAGGCTGATTTGTCCATCTTTTGATGCTACTCCTCCATGTTATTCTTGGTCTGCCTCTTTTACCATGTATTTTCCCTTCCAAGATTACTTTTAGTAGGCTGTTGTGTCTTTTAACATGCCCTTAAACTCTCATTTGTATTGTTTGAATTGTGTTTAGTAGTTCTCTTCTCATTTTTAGTTGTTTTAAGACTTCATCGTTTGTTTTATTTTCTTTCCGCATAATTCTTCCTATTCTTCTATAAATCCACATTTCAAAGGCTTCAATTTTCTGTTCATTTTATCATTAGTGAGAATAAAACACGAAATTATTTCTTATTGAAATGTTCATCTCAATATTGTTAAATAAGCATACGCTCTTTATATAAATCATTTCAGTTTACTCTATGTTTGTATATCGTCCTACGTGTTTACTCTAATACATATTTTACTTAAGGCTACCATTTATTATTGATTTCTTTATTTTAAATACATATTTATGCGTGTGCTGTATGTTTGTTCCCGTTGAAGGCCTATCCACGACTATTGTCCAACAAGGAAATAACTCTGGAGGCAAAACGAGCACTCTACAATACAATTTTCATCTCAACGTTGTGCTACCAATGCCAGACCTGGACCCTAGATGCAAGAACAATAAGAAAAATAACCTCTACAGAGATGAAATGTGTTAGACGAATGACAGGAAACAGTCTGAGAGATAAGATCAGAAATGAAGAACTGAGGAAAAAGCTAGGAATAACCACCGTCATAAAATATATAAAGAAACAACAGATAAAATGGTCTGGCCACGTGATAAGGCAGAAAGATCAAAACACAACACAACGAGCGTTACAACCTCAATAAACGTTGTGAGAATACCAGATGGTCGACCACAAAAAAGATGGATCGATGGAATATTAGGCGAACAGAAGAGCAAAAGACCGCAAATCATATCTCCCTTCGACGCAGAAAGGCAAACGTGGAAGGACAGAAGGCCTATTGCCCACATTTTTACGTGAAGTTATATATATATATATATATTTTTTTTTTTTAACCCCCGTCACGCCAAGTGACGTATAGGGAAATATGGTGTTAGTGACCCTATATTTTACAGACCTTCAGCACATGATTTTTGGGGTAATGTGGTCAGTATTACGCCCGTGCTGCTTTACTTTCCCAGAAAAAAATCCGGTACCCATTTAAGGCTGGGTGAACCCGGAAGCCGTCGGTTGGGATCGAACCCTACCCCTTGTCCGTGATAGTCCAGTTCACTAACCACTGAGCTATCGCGGCTCCCATTTTTCCTATATAAATTTGGTTAATTTCTTCGAGCATAGATTCAACAGGTGAGTGAGATGTAAGAGAACAGGTACGGGCACACACGTGAGACATCTACATGTTATAGATCAATACCTGTGGACCGAAATAACCTGTCCTCCTTTGATCCTTATCTTCAAATTATAACACGCGTATAAATAACTCTCACCTTGTGTCATACTTAAATGAAATACAACAAAATATTTCCAATTTAAAAGTATATTTGAATAAATTTATACTTTTTAAAAAATATTCGACAGCAAAATAATGTGTCAAAGTCGCACTATATCTCTGTGGTGTAGTCGGTCAGCTAACCGGAAGCGGTACTCACAATATAAAATGTCGTTGCCCTACCACAGACCGGCTCTTGGAGGTGACTGTCGCTGACTTGATCTTTCTTTATTTCTGCTGTGTTTCTGAACTAACTTCTGGCATCGCATGGATTATTTGTCAACATCTGACCCGTCGGCAGCGGAGATTTGGCGACTTAAGAATATCTTTGTGAAGGCCGTGGAGGTGAGTGTGTCAATGTCAACACGTTCTGGAACAGACACAACATACATCATACATTGAATTGATGATGGTGGTAGCTCACATCTCTACTCAGTCCAACCGGACCTCTCTATGTAATGTAACAATATAACCCCTATCTGGTTAAACTTAAATTTCTAATGTAAGAAATATACAAATCTCCTTCACTACTTCACTTCACAAGAATGACTGTTGAAGTTATAATACACGCGGCGAGACTTAACGCCACTTAACGTGTTTACTAGTCTAAGTATATAAATATAAGGTAGTTACACGGTAACCGGGTAGCTCTTAAAAAAACATCAGAAAGAAGCAATCAACATTTTTCGGGCACATCATGAGAAGAGGAAAGTTGGAATACTTGGTTACAACTGGCAAAATAAAAGGAAAGAGAGATCGCGGGCGCCAAAGAGAGAAAATACTGGATAGCTTGGTGTCATGGCATGGAAAACAGTCAACAACAGAACTGATACTAGTGATACGATGTATACTGTAGATAGAAGATTGGGGAGGGACATGATCACCTACGCCAACCGGTATGGCACATGATGATGATGAATATAAGTAGTTAGTAAGTTACTAGTTAGACATTTCCTTGACTGCTGTACTTGGTCAGAAATGAGTCCAGGGTTAGTTAGTTAATTAAATTGTTTTTACAACACACATTTTTAGAGTTCTTAGACACACTAAACTAAAATAGTCTACTTAAGTCTTTACTAAGAGAGTAGTAAGTGGTGAAATTTTAGATTTGGTTCTGTTGTAGACATAGACAAGATTATATTGAGGTCAAGTTGTTTAGTTCAAGTTAAAGTAAACAACACAGTGGAAGTCAGGGCGTTTCCTTAATTTATAATATCTCAAAATAAAAATAATCATATGATAATCTGATTGCCAATAACAGTTAATTATTATCTAATTATAACAATGTGAATTTCCTGGATTAATTACAATTAATTTCTAAAACATAAGAAAGGACATGAAATATATATTGCATCATGTAATACTAGCCCTAGATTTACGATATTGTAGTAAAATTACCGCATGAAAACATAAATTCTTCCAAATTTGATTAGTTGCTGTGTTCAAACATTCTCTCTCACCGTTTACCTTTCTAACTACCACTTCCAGTGATTAGTTGCTGTGTTCAAACATTCTCTCTCACCGTTTACCTTTCTAACGACCACTTCCAGTGATTAGTTGCTCAGGCTGTATTCAAACATTCTCTCTCACCGTTTACCTTTCTAACTACCACTTCCAGTGATTAGTTGCTCAGGCTGTGTTCAAACATTCTCTCTCACCGTTTACCTTTCTAACGACCACTTCCAGTGATTAGTTGCTCAGGCTGTGTTCAAACATTCTCTCTCACCGTTTACCTTTCTAGCTACCACTTCCAGTGACCTTTGAACATTGGATTTTTTTTTTTTGGTTCCAAAATTTTGCGAGATACGACCTCATATAATGCAAAACAAATTTACCAATTTTAAAGAAATTGGTTGATTTGCGCTCCCCCCAATTTTTCTTGTTGCTGTGACCAGGGAAATTTCCCTCGTCATCATCCAACATCAAACAACCCTTTGTAACTCGGGAAACGCAGCGATAAATGCTATGAAGTTTGGCTACCTCATAGTGGGCTTACTGCGACTGTACTGATAGACATTGTAACACGTCCGACCCCTTAGGTCAAATTCAGGTCATAAGTCAACCAAAGACAGGAAATCCAATTTCCCTGTGTCTCATAGTGTAAACACAAAGCCGTGTGTCAAAAAATTCAAAGAAAACACTATTTTTAGAGCTCCATTACAATTAAGTGGTAGTAAATTTTACTAGTAATCAAAACTCATTAGCACAAACACAAAACTTAGGCTATTCAAATCAAATGTACTATCAACCCTTACGTATGCGTGTGAAAGCTGGAAAACAACAAGAGATATAGAAACAAAGTTGAACGCATTCGAAAATAAATGTCTAAGGAAAATACTTGGTATAGAATGGAACGAATTCAAAACAAACGAGGAAATTAGAGAAATCGCCAATCAACCACTAATATCTTCAGTAATAAAGAAAAGACGATGGTCATACGTTGGACATGTGATGAGAAGAGATAATAATCGAATAGCAAAGCAAGCCCTCATATGGGAAACAACAGGTAAAAGAAAAAGAGGAAGACCCAGGGAGACACTGAGAAGAACATTGATGAGAGAGGCAAGAGCAGCAGGAATCGGCTCCCTCAATGAGATAGAACTGCTTGCACAGAACAGAGACAGATGGCGAGATTTGATAAAATATCTTTAAAAGAAAACTGCTAGAACAAAAATTCATATAGGTGAAGGTGTATCTTGGTCTACGCCCTATGGGCCGGTTACGGCTCGAAAGGTCAATAGATAGATAGAAATTTTACTAGTAGTAAAGAATAGAATGGCTTGGCCAGCTGTCATTGTAAAAAGTATTGTTATGGAAACACCGCCATATATTTTAGAGCAGTGATCTCTGCAATATGTGCCATTTTGGCATGCAAGGTTTCTGTTTTTGAGATTGTGGTTCTGCCCTATGTGCCATCTTCGGCTCGAAAGGACAATAGATAGATAGATTGAAAGAATAGTGACACTGTGACCTTCCAGGCATGTCGTAAGAGGCGACTAAGGAGGTTGATCGATAGCTTGACAAACTGTTATTGTAAAAAATATTGTTATGGAAACAGAGCCATAGAAGCAGTGATCTCTGCAATATGTGCCATTTTGGCATGCAAGGTTTCTGTTTTTGAGATTGTGGTTCAGCACTATGTGCCGTATTCGGCTCGAAAGGACAATAGATAGATATTTTACTAGTGTATTGTAAACATATCATTGACAGATTGGCACTGTAGTCTAGTGTTAAATAAATCAAGTAGCTACTAAAAAAGAAGCTTAGTTATAGCTGGTTGGTGACTAGTTGATAAGTTCTTTGTTTGTGATTTCACAAGTTAGCGTATTTAACCAAAATATTTCTGACCAATCAAATTTATCTTCAGCAAGCTCATTTGAAAGTAAATGTTAAAGGAAAATACTTGGTATAGCATGCAACAAATTCAAAACAAACAAGGAAACAAAATGAGAGAATTAACCAATAATATCATCAGTAATCAAGAAAATCACTGACCTGAGGAAGAAACTCGAAATTGAGCCAGCCATTGAATACATAAAGAAACAACAGATAAATTGGTTCAGCCACATAGCAAGACAAAAAGAACTAACAATGACTCAAAGAGCCTTAAATAAACGCTACGAAAACGCCAGATTAAGAGGAAGACAGAGAAAGAGATGGATAAAGGGAATACTAGAGTCACTAGGAGGAATAACACCAGAAGAGGCCAACAGAAGAGCAAAGAATCGCAGATTGTATCTCCCCTCGATGTCAACGGCAATAGAGGAAGGATAGAAGAAGAAGAAGAAGAATCAAGAAAAGATGTTGGACATGTGATAAGAGATATTAACTGAATAGCATGGCAAGTTCTCAAGTGGGAATCAACATGTGGGGGGAAAAGAGGATGACCCAGTGAAACACTGAGAAAAACATTGATCAGGGAGGCAAAAGGCAGCAGGAATCAGCTCCATCAATGAGATCAAGATGCTTTCACAGAACAGAGACAAATGGCGAGATTTGATAAAATATCTTTGTAAGGATTGAGACTGCTAGAAAGGAAATTTTAAAACAGGGAAAGAGTATCTGAGTCTATGCCCTATGGGCTGACTACAGCTCGAAAGGTCAATAGATAGATAGATATATAGTGCTCATGTAGGAAATGATTTGATTGCTATCTTGTTCTCACTCATAAGTTTGTCTTTATTATTTCATCTCACCATCTGTATTCTCCAGTTGTATGGGTTCTCCCTCTCACAGTTCTCTGTCACTTATTCTCCAGTTGTATGGGTTCTCCCTCTCACAGTTCTCTGTCACTTATTCTCCAGTTGTATGGGTTCTCCCTCTCACAGTTCTCTGTCACTTATTCTCCAGTTGTATGGGTTCTCCCTCTCACAGTTCTCTGTCACTTATTCTCCAGTTGTATGGGTTCTCCCTCTCACAGTTCTCTGTCACTTATTCTCCAGTTGTATGGGTTCTCCCTCTCACAGTTCTCTGTCACTTATTCTCCAGTTGTATGGGTTCTCCCTCTCACAGTTCTCTGTCACTTATTCTCCAGTTGTATGGGTTCTCCCTCTCACAGTTCTCTGTCACTTATTCTCCAGTTGTATGGGTTCTCCCTCTCACAGTTCTCTGTCACTTATTCTCCAGAAGTATGGGTTCTCCCTCTCACAATTCTCTGTCACTTATTCTCCAGTTGTATGGACTCTCCCTCTCACAATTCTCTGTCACTTATTCTCCAGTTGTATGGGTTCTCCCTCTCACAATTCTCTGTCACTTATTCTCCAGTTGTATGGATTCTCCCTCTCACAATTCTCTGTCACTTATTCTCCAGTTGTATGGGTTCTCCCTCTCACAGTTCTCTGTCACTTATTCTTCAGTTGTATGGGTTCTCCCTCTCACAGTTCTCTGTCACTTATTCTCCAGTTGTATGGGTTCTCCCTCTCACAGTTCTCTGTCACTTATTCTCCAGTTGTATGGGTTCTCCCTCTCACAGTTCTCTGTCACTTATTCTTCAGTTGTATGGGTTCTCCCTCTCACAGTTCTCTGTCACTTATTCTCCAGTTGTATGGGTTCTCCCTCTCACAGTTCTCTGTCACTTATTTTCCAGTTGTATGGGTTCTCCCTCTCACAGTTCTCTGTCACTTATTCTCCAGTTGTATGGGTTCTCCCTCTCACAGTTCTCTGTCACTTATTCTCCAGTTGTATGGGTTCTCCCTCTCACAGTTCTGTCACTTATTCTCCAGTTGTATGGGTTCTCCCTCTCACAGTTCTCTGTCACTTATTCTCCAGTTGTATGGGTTCTCCCTCTCACATTTCTCTGTCACTTATTCTCCAGTTGTATGGGTTCTCCCTCTCACAGTTCTCTGTCACTTATTCTCCAGTTGTATGGGTTCTCCCTCTCACAGTTCTCTGTCACATATTCTCCAGAAGTATGGGTTCTCCCTCTCACAATTCTCTGTCACTTATTCTCCAGTTGTATGGACTCTCCCTCTCACAATTCTCTGTCACTTATTCTCCAGTTGTATGGGTTCTCCCTCTCACAAT
The DNA here is from genome assembly GCA_032433765.1 of Megaustenia siamemsis. Classification (NCBI taxonomy): domain Eukaryota; kingdom Metazoa; phylum Mollusca; class Gastropoda; order Stylommatophora; family Ariophantidae; genus Megaustenia; species Megaustenia siamemsis. Next base: position 1,627,023 of record JAVIAB010000024.1, read on the forward strand.
TCTCTGTCACTTATTCTCCAGTTGTATGGATTCTCCCTCTCACAATTCTCTGTCACTTATTCTCCAGTTGTATGGGTTCTCCCTCTCACAGTTCTCTGTCACTTATTCTTCAGTTGTATGGGTTCTCCCTCTCACAGTTCTCTGTCACTTATCTCCAGTTGTATGGGTTCTCCCTCTCACAGTTCTCTGTCACTTATTCTCTAGTTGTATGGGTTCTCCCTCGCACAGTTCTCTGTCACTTATTCTTCAGTTGTATGGGTTCTCCCTCTCACAGTTCTCTGTCACTTATTCTCCAGTTGTATGGGTTCTCCCTCTCACAGTTCTCTGTCACTTATTCTCCAGTTGTATGGGTTCTCCCTCTCACAGTTCTCTGTCACTTATTCTCCAGTTGTATGGGTTCTCCCTCTCACAGTTCTCTGTCACTTATTCTCCAGTTGTATGGGTTCTCCCTCTCACAGTTCCCTGTCACTTATTCTCCAGTTGTATGGACTCTCCCTCTCACAATTCTGTCACTTATTCTTCAGTTGTATGGATTCTCCCTCTCACATTTCTGTGTCACTTATTCTCCAGTTGTATGGACTCTCCCTCTCACAATTCTCTGTCACTTATTCTCCAGTTGTATGGACTCTCCCTCTCACAATTCTCTGTCACTTATTCTCCAGTTGTATGGACTCTCCCTCTCACAATTCTCTGTCACTTATTCTTCAGTTGTATGGACTCTCCCTCTCACAATTCTCTGTCACTTATTCTTCAGTTGTATGGGTTCTCCCTCTCACAATTCTCTGTCACTTTTTCTTCAGTTGTATGGACTCTCCCTCTCACAATTCTCTGTCACTTATTCTCCAGTTGTATGGACTCTCCCTCTCACAATTCTCTGTCACTTATTCTTCAGTTGTACGGGTTCTCCCTCTCACAATTCTCTGTCACTTTTTCTTCAGTTGTATGGACTCTCCCTCTCACAATTCTCTGTCACTTCTCCAGTTAGTGGTTTGCATTAACATTTTTAATTGTTTGCCTATTCTTTAATTCACTGCATTCTAACATCACTGCTTGCTAGATGTCATTTTATTCTTTTACTTTTGTATTAAGTCTCTGTATTGTTTCAATAGAGTCAAATATACTGCATTTGTTTGTTTTTTATTTTATAATTCTTCTTCTTGGTGATCACCCATTTAGGGTAGATATGTTGTGTTGCTAGTTAATGGCAAGGCTACAATATCTGCCTACACCTTTAGTCATTAAGTGGGTAGTTGTGTTGCTAGTTAATGGCAAGGCTACAATATCTACCTACACCTTTAGTCATTAAGTGGGTAGTTGTGTTGCTAGTTAATGGCAAGGCTATAATATCTACACCTTCAGCCATTATGTGGGTAGTTGTGTTGCTAGTTAATGGCAAGGCTACAATATCTACCTACACCTTTAGTCATTAAGTGGGTAGTTGTGTTGCTAGTTAATGGCAAGGCTACAATATCTACCTACACCTTTAGCCATTATGTGGGTAGTTGTGTTGCTAGTTAATGGCAAGGCTACAATATCTGCCTACACCTTTAGTCATTAAGTGGGTAGTTGTGTTGCTAGTTAATGGCAAGGCTACAATATCTACCTACACCTTTAGTCATTAAGTGGGTAGTTGTGTTGCTAGTTAATGGCAAGGCTATAATATCTACACCTTCAGCCATTATGTGGGTAGTTGTGTTGCTAGTTAATGGCAAGGCTACAATATCTACCTACACCTTTAGTCATTAAGTGGGTAGTTGTGTTGCTAGTTAATGGCAAGGCTACAATATCTACCTACACCTTTAGCCATTATGTGGGTAGTTGTGTTGCTAGTTAATGGCAAGGCTACAATATCTACACCTTTAGTCATTAAGTGGGTAGTTGTGTTGCTAGTTAATGGCAAGGCTACAATATCTACCTACACCTTTAGCCATTATGTGGGTAGTTGTGTTGCTAGTTAATGGCAAGGCTACAATATCTACCTACACCTTTAGTCATTAAGTGGGTAGTTGTGTTGCTAGTTAATGGCAAGGCTACAATATCTACACCTTCAGCCATTAAGTGGGTAGTTGTGTTGCTAGTTAATGGCAAGGCTACAATATCTACACCTTCAGCCATTATGTGGGTAGTTGTGTTGCTAGTTAATGGCAAGGCTACAATATCTACACCTTCAGCCATTATGTGGGTAGTTGTGTTGCTAGTTAACGGCAAGGCTCCAATATCTACACCATTAGCCATTATGTGGGTAGTTGTGTTGCTAGTTAACGGCAAGGCTACAATATCTACACCTTTCAGCCCAAACATCTGCCTTCAGCTTATCAATTTTGCCTGGTCAGTGGTCACTTGGCCTTTTTTAATTTTAACTGCAAAAAGTTCTTCTTCATCACCACTCAGAGATCAGGGAGGGTAAAGAAATGAAGAAACTGATGATTTGATTTAAAAAAAAAAATACTTCCCACTGCCGTGGCAGGATTCAAACTCAGAACCTTAATATCAAGAGACTGATGTCTTACCTCTAGACCATCAGTCCACCATTTTCATCAACATTCTATTTTCTCTCAATTTTTGCCTCCTGTTTTCATCAAAATTCTCTATTTTCTCTCCATTTTGGCCTCCTGTTTTCATCAACATTCTCTATTTTCTCTCCATTTTTGTCTCATGTTTTCATCAACATTCTCTGATATTGTCTCCCAGCAGGATCTGTTGTTCTTTCAGTTTCTTTGCATTCACCAACTTTATATCTCCAGCCAAGTCTAGATGGACTGAATTTTGTGTAAATATCACTTTCTCCTATTAGTCACACCGGCAGCTCAGGTGTCCCCCGCCATACAGGCAGATATTCTCCGACTTCATAAATACGCATATTTTTATAGAGAATTTTGGGTACATTTGTTCCTATTAATTTATGCCTGGGCGGTGGTAATTTTTTCCCTACTCTTTTCAATTTCCAACTACCAAGATATATTTAACATGCGCAGAATGCTCACAGGACTTCCTGATTTGTGCATTTTTTTGAGAGGGCCAAACATCAGATCTGACTACCCAGATACCAAGGGTGGGTAGAGACACAGATTCGATTAAAAATAATTTATTTCCCTTATTTCCCACCGCCTGTGGTAGGAATCAAACCTGAGACCTTCTTGTCCAGAAGGTGACATCTTACTTCTAGACCACCCAGCTCCCAAGCAGGATCTTTGCCCATTGGTGCTTCTGTCCATCACACTTTGATTGTCACTGACCACCACTATAATCTCTACATGATGATCAGAGCAGGATCTTTGTCCATTGGTACTTCTGTCCATCACACTTTCATTGTCACTGACCACCACTATAATCTCTACATGATGATCAGAGCAGGATCTTTGTCCATTAGTACTTCTGTCCATCACACTTTGATTGTCACTGACCACCACTATAATCTCTACATGATGATCAGAGCAGGATCTTTGTCCATTGGTACTTCTGTCCATCACACTTTGATTGTCACTGACCACCACTATAATCTCTACAAGATGATCAGAGCAGGATCTCTGCCCATTGGTACTTCTGTCCATCACACTTTCATTGTCACTGACCACCACTATAATCTCTACATGATGATCAGAGCAGGATCTTTGTCCATTGGTACTTCTGGCCATCACACTTTCATTGTCACTGACCACCACTATAATCTCTACATGATGATCAGAGCAGTATCTTTGTCCATTGGTACTTCTGTCCATCACACTTTCATTGTCACTGACCACCACTATAATCTCTACATGATGATCAGAGCAGTATCTTTGTCCATTGGTACTTCTGTCCATCACACTTTCATTGTCACTGACCACCACTATAATCTCTACATGATGATCAGAGCAGGATCTTTGTCCATTGGTACTTCTGTCCATCACACTTTGATTGTCACTGACCACCACTATAATCTCTACATGATGATCAGAGCAGGATCTTTGCCCATTGGTACTCCTGTCCATCACACTTTCATTGTCACTGACCACCACTATAATCTCTACAAGATGATCAGAGCAGGATCTCTGCCCATTGGTACTTCTGTCCATCACACTTTCATTGTCACTGACCACCACTATGATCTCTACAAGATGATCCAACCAGGATCTTTGTCCATTGGTACTTCTGTCCATCACACTTTGATTGTCATTGACCACCACTATAATCTCTACAAGATGATCAGAGCAGGATCTCTGCCCATTATTACTTGAGCTTACATTCCTTTTAGGGGAGATGATTTAGAGATGTCATTGAACAACACAAAAGAAGAATCCATGAAATAAATTCTACAGTAACTAACGCTGCTGGTTTGTTTTTCTTTGATTCAAGTCTGTAATTATTTTCACTAATTTATTGACATTGTCATCGTTCCTCAATATCTTTCTAAGTTTCCAAATGGGGGCATTCTGACAACAAATTGCTTGTTTGTTTTGTGGGTTTTCACAGGTTGGCCCATGAAAAGTTCAAACTGAAACTCTGAAATAGAAATGTAGTGGAGAGTTATTGAGATGTGACATCATCATTGTGTTTGATGTGTGATCTGCTTTGTGTGTTGTTATATGTCAGTAAAAGTTCCCTCTCTGCCTTGCTGCGGGTGCACTATCTACTCAACCGTGTGTGACATTTCATTTCTGTACCTGTTGTTCTGTAGAAATGTGGTTTTACAGAAGAATGTTGAGAATATCATGGACAGCTAAGAAGAGTTCGTTCGTTCGCTTTCGTCAGCTTTGACCTCTGACGAAGTCCCACCCACTCAATTTTGTGGGACTGAATTTTGCGTGTAAAGTCTGTTTTATCCCATTACAGGATGCCCCTCGCCATGCAGGCAGATTTACTCCGACTTCAGAGGTACTAATTTTTAGGGAATTAGTAAAACCCAGGTGTCCTCGCCAGGGTACGAACCCCGGCTGTTGCCGTGGTAAGCCAACCGCCTATCGATTGCGCTAACCGGACACCCACTAAGAAGAGTAATAACAATGTTTTGAAAGAGGCCAAAGCAAAAAGAGAGCTCATTTCCAATATTAGGAAGAAACAATCATTTTTTGGCCAGGTAATGAGAAGAGAACAACTGGAATATATTGTAACAACTGGAAAAATTGAGGGACGAAGAGATAGAAACAAAGAGAGAAAATGCTAGACAGCTTAAGAGAATGGCTTGGCAGAAGGTCAACAACAGAAATGATAAAGAACTGTCGAGATTGAAAGTTGCGGAGAGACATGATCACCTACGCCAGTCGGTCCGGTACTTGATGATGATGACCTGTTGTTCTTGTATTTAGTTATTGATGCTTGCTGTGGGGTGATGTTTGCCGTAAATTGTGTTGTGTATTTAAACAGCACCAAGACAAAGATAGAGCATGGGCTTAAAAGTGAGACCCATAGTTGACTGTGTGCATGATGGTCAGTGAACAAAAGTGGGCCAAGACTGTATTCCACATTCCTGCAGTGGGTCAGAAATCCATTGTGAGCAGACAGTCCTAGAGGGAAGCAAACCCGTTACCCACAAGTGGCTGTGCTGTTCTGAATGGTGCAGTTAACCGTGACACAAAGTAACTGCACCAGGTTGATCGGTATTTGAGGAGCATTTGTTTTCAGTTGAACACATAGGACATGCCCAAACTATAAATGGTTATTTCTGTGTGTGAACACATGGGACATGCCCAAACTATAAATGGTTATTTCTGTGTATGAACACAGAGGACATGCCCAAGCTATAAATGGTTATTTCTGTGTGTGAACACAGAGGACATGCCCAAACTATAAATGGTTATTTCTGTGTGTGAACACAGAGGACATGCCCAAACTATAAATGGTTATTTATACACAGTATAGACATACCTAAGCTGTTGATGAGAGTCTGTGTGGAGTTAGAATCTCTTGGTTGATAAGAGTCTGTGTGGAGTTAGAATCTCTTGGTTGATGAGAGTCTGTGAGGAGTTAGAATCTCTTGGTTGATGAGAGTAGCTGTGTGGAGTTAGAATCTCTTGGTTGATGAGAGTCTGTGAGGAGTTAGAATCTCTTGGTTGATGAGAGTAGCTGTGTGGAGTTAGAATCTCTTGGTTGATAAGAGTCTGTGTAGAGTTAGGACCTCTTGGTTGATGAGAGTAGCTGTGTGGAGTTAGGACCTCTTGGTTGATGAGAGTAGCTGTGTGGAGTTAGGACCTCTTGGTTGATGAGAGTCTTTCTGGCTGTGTGGAGTTAGGACCTCCGTTGATGAGAGGCTGTGTAGGGTGTTATTACCACTAAGCTGAAAATTGTGCCCATTTCTCCAACCGAAAGAGAGCGTGCTTCTGTCCTTCCAATGGGGTTAGTTCCACTACCTCCCGTAGTTGCTTCATGGGTTGGATGTGAAGGTCTTTGGTAGTTGCTTCATGGGTTGGATGTGAAGGTCTTTGGTAGTTGCTTCATGGGTTGGATGTGAAGGTCTTTGGTAGTTGCTTCATGGGTTGGATGTGAAGGTCTTTGGTAGTTGCTTCATGGGTTGGATATGAAGGTCTTTGGTAGTTGCTTCATGGGTTGGATATGAAGGTCTTTAGTAGTAGCTTCATGGGTTGGATATGAAGGTCTTTGGTAGTTGCTTCATGGGTTGGATATGAAGGTCTTTGGTAGTTGCTTCATGGGTTGGATATGAAGGTCTTTGGTAGTTGCTTCATGGGTTGGATGTGAAGGTCTTTGGTAGTTGCTTCATGGGTTGGATATGAAGGTCTTTGGTAGTTGCTTCATGGGTTGGATATGAAGGTCTTTGGTAGTTGCTTCATGGGTTGGATATGAAGGTCTTTGGTAGTTGCTTCATGGGTTGGATATGAAGGTCTTTGGTAGTTGCTTCATGGGTTGGATATGAAGGTCTTTGGTAGTTGCTTCATGGGTTGGATATGAAGGTCTTTGGTAGTTGCTTCATGGGTTGTATGTGAAGGTCTTTGGTAGTTGCTTCATGGGTTGGATATGAAGGTCTTTGGTAGTTGCTTCATGGGTTGGATATGAAGGTCTTTGGTAGTTGCTTCATGGGTTGGATATGAAGGTCTTTGGTAGTTGCTTCATGGGTTGGATATGAAGGTCTTTGGTAGTTGCTTCATGGGTTGGATATGAAGGTCTTTGGTAGTTGCTTCATGGGTTGGATATGAAGGTCTTTGGTAGTTGCTTCATGGGTTGGATATGAAGGTCTTTGGTAGTTGCTTCATGGGTTGGATATGAAGGTCTTTGGTAGTTGCTTCATGGGTTGTATGTGAAGGTCTTTGGTAGTTGCTTCATGGGTTGGATATGAAGGTCTTTGGTAGTTGCTTCATGGGTTGGATATGAAGGTCTTTGGTAGTTGCTTCATGGGTTGGATATGAAGGTCTTTGGTAGTTGCTTCATGGGTTGGATATGAAGGTCTTTGGTAGTTGCGTCATGGGTTGGATATGAAGGTCTTTGGTAGTTGCTTCATGGGTCGGATATGAAGGTCTTTGGTAGTTGCTTCATGGGTCGGATGTGAAGGTCTTTGGTAGTTGCTTCATGGGTTGGATGTGAAGGTCTTTGGTAGTTGCTTCATGGGTTGGATGTGAAGTTCTTTGGTAGTTGCTTCATGGGTTGGATGTGAAGGTCTTTGGTAGTTGCTTCATGGGTTGGATGTGAAGGTCTTTGGTAGTTGCTTCATGGGTTGGATATGAAGGTCTTTGGTAGTTGCTTCATGGGTTGGATGTGAAGGTCTTTGGTAGTTGCTTCATGGGTTGGATATGAAGGTCTTTGGTAGTTGCTTCATGGGTTGGATATGAAGGTCTTTGGTAGTTGCTTCATGGGTTGGATATGAAGGTCTTTGGTAGTTGCTTCATGGGTTGGATATGAAGGTCTTTGGTAGTTGCTTCATGGGTTGGATATGAAGGTCTTTGGTAGTTGCTTCATGGGTTGGATATGAAGGTCTTTGGTAGTTGCTTCATGGGTTCGATATGAAGTTCTTTGGTAGTTGCTTCATGGGTTGGATATGAAGGTCTTTGGTAGTTGCTTCATGGGTTGGATGTGAAGTTCTTTGGTAGTTGCTTCATGGGTTGGATATGAAGGTCTTTGGTAGTTGCTTCATGGGTTGGATGTGAAGGTCTTTGGTAGTTGCTTCATGAGTTGGATATGAAGGTCTTTGGTAGTTGCTTCATGAGTTGGATATGAAGGTCTTTGGTAGTTGCTTCATGGGTTGGATATGAAGTTCTTTGGTAGTTGCTTCATGGGTTGGATATGAAGGTCTTTGGTAGTTGCTTCATGGGTTGGATATGAAGGTCTTTGGTAGTTGCTTCATGGGTTGGATATGAAGGTCTTTGGTAGTTGCTTCATGGGTTGGATATGAAGTTCTTTGGTAGTTGCTTCATGGGTTGGATATGAAGTTCTTTGGTAGTTGCTTCATGGGTTGGATATGAAGGTCTTTGGTAGTTGCTTCATGGGTTGGATATGAAGGTCTTTGGTAGTTGCTTCATGGGTTGGATATGAAGTTCTTTGGTAGTTGCTTCATGGGTTGGATATGAAGTTCTTTGGTAGTTGCTTCATGGGTTGGATATGAAGTTCTTTGGTAGTTGCTTCATGGGTTGGATATGAAGGTCTTTGGTAGTTGCTTCATGGGTTGGATATGAAGTTCTTTGGTAGTTGCTTCATGGGTTGGATATGAAGGTCTTTGGTAGTAGCTTCATGGGTTGGATATGAAGGTCTTTGGTAGTTGCTTCATGGGTTGGATATGAAGGTCTTTGGTAGTTGCTTCATGGGTTGGATATGAAGGTCTTTGGTAGTTGCTTCATGGGTTGGATGTGAAGGTCTTTGGTAGTTGCTTCATGGGTTGGATATGAAGGTCTTTGGTAGTTGCTTCATGGGTTGGATATGAAGGTCTTTGGTAGTTGCTTCATGGGTTGGATATGAAGGTCTTTGGTAGTTGCTTCATGGGTTGGATATGAAGGTCTTTGGTAGTTGCTTCATGGGTTGGATATGAAGGTCTTTGGTAGTTGCTTCATGGGTTGGATGTGAAGGTCTTTGGTAGTTGCTTCATGGGTTGTATGTGAAGGTCTTTGGTAGTTGCTTCATGGGTTGGATATGAAGGTCTTTGGTAGTTGCTTCATGGGTTGGATATGAAGGTCTTTGGTAGTTGCTTCATGGGTTGGATATGAAGGTCTTTGGTAGTTGCTTCATGGGTTGGATATGAAGGTCTTTGGTAGTTGCTTCATGGGTTGGATATGAAGGTCTTTGGTAGTTGCTTCATGGGTTGGATGTGAAGTTCTTTGGTAGTTGCTTCATGGGTTGGATGTGAAGGTCTTTGGTAGTTGCTTCATGGGTTGGATGTGAAGGTCTTTGGTAGTTGCTTCATGGGTTGGATATGAAGGTCTTTGGTAGTTGCTTCATGGGTTGGATGTGAAGGTCTTTGGTAGTTGCTTCATGGGTTGGATATGAAGGTCTTTGGTAGTTGCTTCATGGGTTGGATATGAAGGTCTTTGGTAGTTGCTTCATGGGTTGGATATGAAGGTCTTTGGTAGTTGCTTCATGGGTTGGATATGAAGGTCTTTGGTAGTTGCTTCATGGGTTGGATATGAAGGTCTTTGGTAGTTGCTTCATGGGTTGGATATGAAGGTCTTTGGTAGTTGCTTCATGGGTTGGATATGAAGGTCTTTGGTAGTTGCTTCATGGGTTGGATATGAAGGTCTTTGGTAGTTGCTTCATGGGTTCGATATGAAGTTCTTTGGTAGTTGCTTCATGGGTTGGATATGAAGGTCTTTGGTAGTTGCTTCATGGGTTGGATGTGAAGTTCTTTGGTAGTTGCTTCATGGGTTGGATGTGAAGGTCTTTGGTAGTTGCTTCATGAGTTGGATATGAAGGTCTTTGGTAGTTGCTTCATGGGTTGGATATGAAGTTCTTTGGTAGTTGCTTCATGGGTTGGATATGAAGGTCTTTGGTAGTTGCTTCATGGGTTGGATATGAAGGTCTTTGGTAGTTGCTTCATGGGTTGGATATGAAGTTCTTTGGTAGTTGCTTCATGGGTTGGATATGAAGGTCTTTGGTAGTTGCTTCATGGGTTGGATATGAAGTTCTTTGGTAGTTGCTTCATGGGTTGGATATGAAGTTCTTTGGTAGTTGCTTCATGGGTTGGATATGAAGTTCTTTGGTAGTTGCTTCATGGGTTGGATATGAAGTTCTTTGGTAGTTGCTTCATGGGTTGGATATGAAGGTCTTTGGTAGTTGCTTCATGGGTTGGATATGAAGTTCTTTGGTAGTTGCTTCATGGGTTGGATATGAAGGTCTTTGGTAGTTGCTTCATGGGTTGGATATGAAGGTCTTTGGTAGTTGCTTCATGGGTTGGATATGAAGGTCTTTGGTAGTTGCTTCATGGGTTGGATGTGAAGGTCTTTGGTAGTTGCTTCATGGTTGGATATGAAGGTCTTTGGTAGTTGCTTCATGGGTTGGATATGAAGTTCTTTGGTAGTTGCTTCATGGGTTGGATATGAAGGTCTTTGGTAGTTGCTTCATGGGTTGGATATGAAGGTCTTTGGTAGTTGCTTCAATGGTTGGATGTGAAGGTCTTTGGTAGTTGCTTCATGGGTTGGATATGAAGGTCTTTGGTAGTTGCTTCATGGGTTGGATGTGTAGGTCTTTGGTAGTTGCTTCATGGGTTGGATGTGAAGGTCTTTGGTAGTTGCTTCATGGGTTGGATGTGAAGTTCTTTGGTAGTTGCTTCATGGGTTGGATGTGAAGGTCTTTGGTAGTTGCTTCATGAGTTGGATATGAAGGTCTTTGGTAGTTGCTTCATGAGTTGGATATGAAGTTCTTTGGTAGTTGCTTCATGGGTTGGATATGAAGTTCTTTGGTAGTTGCTTCATGGGTTGGATATGAAGTTCTTTGGTAGTTGCTTCATGGCTTTGATAAGAAATTCTTCACACGGGTCTTTATTGGGTTCTCATCTTGTCTCCAGGTTTCCCTTGTCAAATGATATTGGCTTTTACTTAGAATTTTTAAAATTTATTCTGTCCTAGAAAATATGCATAAGTCACTGTAATGTCCAGGTCTGGTTTTTGTTAGATCTAACGACGCACAGCTGAAGGTCTCACTAATGTCCAGGTCTGGTTTTTGTTAGATCTAACGACGCACAGCTGAAGGTCTCACTAATGTCCAGGTCTGGTTTTTGTTAGATCTAACGACGCACAGCTGAAGGTCTCACTAATGTCCAGGTCTGGTTTTTGTTAGATCTAACGACGCACAGCTGAAGGTCTCACTAATGTCCAGGTCTGGTTTTTGTTAGATCTAACGACGCACAGCTGAAGGTCTCACTAATGTCCAGGTCTGGTTTTTGTTAGATCTAACGACCCACAGCTGAAGGTCTCACTAATGTCGAGGTCTGGTTTTTGTTAGATCTAACGACCCACAGCTGAAAGTCTCACTAATGTCCAGGTCTGGTTTTTGTTAGATCTAACGACCCACAACTGAAAGTCTCACTAATGTCCAGGTCTGGTTTTTGTTAGATCTAACGACCCACAACTGAAAGTCTCACTAATGTCCAGGTCTGGTTTTTGTTAGATCTAACGACCCACAGCTGAAGGTCTCACTAATGTCCAGGTCTGGCTTTTGTTAGATCTAACGACCCACAGCTGAAGGTCTCACTAATGTCCAGGTCTGGTTTTTGTTAGATCTAACGACGCACAGCTGAAGGTCTCACTAATGTCCAGGTCTGGTTTTTGTTAGATCTAACGACGCACAGCTGAAGGTCTCACTAATGTCCAGGTCTGGTTTTTGTTAGATCTAACGACGCACAGCTGAAGGTCTCACTAATGTCCAGGTCTGGTTTTTGTTAGATCTAACGACGCACAGCTGAAGGTCTCACTAATGTCCAGGTCTGGTTTTTGTTAGATCTAACGACCCACAACTGAAAGTCTCACTAATGTCCAGGTCTGGTTTTTGTTAGATCTAACGACCCACAGCTGAAAGTCTCACTAATGTCCAGGTCTGGTTTTTGTTAGATCTAACGACCCACAACTGAAAGTCTCACTAATGTCCAGGTCTGGTTTTTGTTAGATCTAACGACCCACAACTGAAAGTCTCACTAATGTCCAGGTCTGGTTTTTGTTAGATCTAACGACCCACAGCTGAAGGTCTCACTAATGTCGAGGTCTGGTTTTGTTAGATCTAACGACCCACAACTGAAAGTCTCACTAATGTCCAGGTCTGGTTTTTGTTAGATCTAACGACCCACAACTGAAAGTCTCACTAATGTCCAGGTCTTGTCCTACTAGATCTAATGACCCACAACTGAAAGTCTCACTAATGTCCAGGTCTCGTCCTACTAGATCTAACGACCCACAACTGAAAGTCTGACTAATATCCAGGTCTCGTCCTACTAGATCTAATGACCCACAACTGAAAGTCTCACTAATGTCCAGGTCTTGTCCTACTAGATCTAACGACCCACAACTGAAAGTCTCACTAATGTCCAGGTCTCGTCCTACTAGATCTAATGACCCACAGGTGAAAGTCTCACTAATATCCAGGTCTTGTCCTACTAGATCTAATGACCCACAGGTGAAAGTCTCACTAATGTCCAGGTCTGGTATATAGCCTGTAACCTTTCTCTCATTTCTGCATCCCATACCCAGGCCTGGTATATAGCCTGTAACCTTTCTCTCATTTCTGCATCCCATACCCAGGTTTGACCTTCTAGAAACATTTGGGAAGCCCTGGAGAGAGTTCATGACCTTGAAGTCACAAATGTAGCAGAAGTAGATGGTGCTGGCCTTGTGTGTGTGTTTGTTCATCGGCAAATAGCGATCATCAATATGCAAGCCCTTCGCCATTTTCTCAAAGGTAGTGAGCACCTCTGGGGCTGCCAGAAGTGCATTGAGGTAGGTTCTGCTAACTATTTCAGTAACCAACGCTGCATGCCTGTTTCTCCTTTGAGGCAGACTCTGCTAACCAATAACGAACCCTGTTTGTTTCTTCTTTGAGGTGGTCACTGCTAACCAACAGTGAACCCTGTTTGTTTCTTCTTTGAGGTGGTCACTGCTAACCAACAGTGAACCCTGTTTGTTTCTTCTTTAAGGTGGTCACTGCTAACCAACAGTGAACCCTGTTTGTTTCTTCTTTAAGGTAGTCACTGCTAACCAACAGTGAACCCTGTTTGTTTCTTCTTTGAGGTAGACTCTACTAACCATCAGTGAACCCTGTTTGTTTCTTCTTTGAGGTGGTCACTGCTAACCAACAGTGAACCCTGTTTGTTTCTTTTTTGAGGTGGTCACTGCTAACCAACAGTGAACCCTGTTTGTTTCTTCTTTGAGGTGGTCACTGCTAACCAACAGTGAACCCTGTTTGTTTCTTCTTTAAGGTAGTCACTGCTAACCAACAGTGAACCCTGTTTGTTTCTTCTTTGAGGTAGTCTGCTAACCAACAGTGAACCCTGTTTGTTTCTTCTTTGAGGTGGTCACTGCTAACCAACAGCAAACCCTGTTTGTTTCTTCTTTGAGGTAGACTCTACTAACCAACAGCAAACCCTGTTTGTTTCTTCTTTGAGGTAGACTCTACTAACCAACAGCAAACCCTGTTTGTTTCTTCTTTGAGGTAGACTCTACTAACCTTCAGTGAACCCTGTTTGTTTCTTCTTTGAGGTAGACCCTACTAACCAACAGTGAACCCTGTTTGTTTCTTCTTTGAGGTAGACTCTACTAACCAACAGTGAACCCTGTTTGTTTCTTCTTTGAGGTAGACTCTACTAACCAACAGCAAACCCTGTTTGTTTCTTCTTTAAGGTAGACTTTACTAATCATTAACGAAGACAAATAATAATAAATGAATATTAAAATGGAGGGAAACTTCCGAGGCGATAGATCAGCGAATCATTTCAGGGGAAGAGCTATGTTTACAGAACTCGGAACAAAAAACACACAAATAATCAACAAAAAAAGAACAATGGATAGTCCGAAGCAGAATCGAACCTACACCCCACGACACAGCGCCTTGGCACAAGAACCAAGTGCTGGAGCACACAACCAACTCAGCTACCTAAAAAGATGCTCTCATTGGCGATATCTTTATATATTTTTAGGTAGCCTAGTTGGTCGTGTGTTCTATTTGGTTTTCCTGGCTAGGCAGTGTGCCGAAGATCATCTATTGTTCTTTGTTTTTTCTTCTTTCTCTTGTTGATTATTTGTGTTTTTTTTTCTGAGTTCTGTAAACATAGCTCTTCCCCTGAAATGATTCTCTGATCTATTGCCTCGGAAGTTTCCCTCTAGAATAATATTCATTTATTATTATTTGTCCCCAGCCTAAACCACAGGAAACTACTATTCGTGCTGTCTCGTCCTGTAACTGTTTGTCTACAACACAAGTATTCAGCCCTACCCTATCCGGGAGATACTTGTCTTAATAGGAAACTACAGATACACAATTTATTCCCGAGCTGTGATCGTAACCCTATACCATAGTCATGAGTACACATGCGTGAAAGACATCGCCAATGATAGCTATTATTTTAGGTAGCTGAGTTGGCCGTGTGATGTAGCGCTTGATTGCACTTGGGACGGCGCTGTGCCAAGGAGTACGGGTTCGATCCTGCTTCGGACCATATATTGTTCTTTTTTTCTGCTGTTGATTAGTTGTGATTTTTTTCCCCGAGTGTTGTAAACATACCTCTTCCCCTGATATGATTCGATGATCTAAAATGAACCCTGTTTATCTGTTTCTTCATTGAGGTAGGCTCTGCTAACTAACAATGAACCCTGTTTGTCTGTTTCTTCATTGAGGTAGACTCTACTAACTAACAATGAACCCTGTTTGTCTGTTTCTTCATTGAGGTAGGCTCTGCTAACCAACAATGAACCCTGTTTGTTTCTTCATTGAGGTATACTCTGCTAACCAACAATGAACCCTGTTTGTCTGTTTCTTCATTGAGGTAGACTCTACTAACTAACAATGAACCCTGTTTGTCTGTTTCTTCATTGAGGTAGGCTCTGCTAACCAACTATGAACCCTGTTTGTTTCTTCATTGAGGTATACTCTGCTAACCAACAATGAACCCTGTTTGTCTGTTTCTTCATTGAGGTATACTCTACTAACTAACAATGAACCCTGTTTGTCTGTTTCTTCATTGAGGTATACTCTACTAACTAACAATGAACCCTGTTTGTCTGTTTCTTCATTGAGGTATACTCTACTAACCAACAATGAACCCTGTTTGTTTCTTCATTGAGGTAGACTCTACTAACTAACAATGAACCCTGTTTGTCTGTTTCTTCATTGAGGTAGGCTCTGCTAACCAACAATGAACCCTGTTTGTTTCTTCATTGAGGTAGACTCTACTAACTAACAATGAACCCTGTTTGTCTGTTTCTTCATTGAGGTAGACTCTACTAACTAACAATGAACCCTGTTTGTCTGGCCCTGCATTATTTTTCTCTTCACCTGATGGCTACTAAAAGAAATGAAAAGTCTTCATCATTGTTTTCCCTTAAATGGACGTTAACAGGGCATAGATGTGCTTGATTTGCGCCGTGTGGTCGAACACATTCAACTTTAGAACTGCATATTTGAGCACCGGGTTCCGTTCCATCTTCAATCCCTACTCGCATGGCCAGACTGGGTAGTCTGTTTCTTGGAGCACCACTGGAAGGTGGAACAGGGCCTTGATCAGCTCTGTTGTTTCCCGATCCTGATGCATACAGGTGGTTGTTGACTGCACTCAGTTCAGATGCTAAATGGGCATCTTAGCCCCCTGACTCTGTATTAAGGTAGACCATGCTAAACTGCAATGAACCCTGACCTGTAGGCATGCCTGCCTACTATACTCCCCTCATGTATTGACATCCACTGCTGTATGACATCATGCCTACTTTACTCCCCTCATCTATTGACATCCACTGCTGTACGACAACATGCCTACTTTACTCCCCTCATCTATTGACATCCACTGCTGTATGACAGCATGCCTACTTTACTCCCCTCATGTATTGACATCCACTGCTGTATGACAGCATGCCTACTATACTCTCCTCATCTATTGACATCCACTGCTGTATGACAGCATGCCTACTTTACTCCCCTCATCTATTGACATCCACTGCTGTATGACAGCATGCCTACTTTACTCCCCTCATCTATTGACATCCACTGCTGTATGACAACATGCCTACTTTACTCCCCTCATGTATTGACATCCACTGCTGTACGACAACATGCCTACTTTACTCCCCTCATGTATTGACATCCACTGCTGTACGACAACATGCCTACTTTACTCCCCTCATCTATTGACATCCACTGCTGTACGACAACATGCCTACTTTACTCCCCTCATCTATTGACATCCACTGCTGTACGACAACATGCCTACTTTACTCCCCTCATCTATTGACATCCACTGCTGTACGACATCATGCCTACTTTACTCCCCTCGTCTATTGACATCCACTGCTGTACGACATCATGCCTACTTTACTCCCCTCATCTATTGACATCCACTGCTGTACGACATCATGCCTACTTTACTCCCCTCGTGTATTGACATCCACTGCTGTACGACAACATGCCTACTTTACTCCCTCATCTATTGACATCCACTGCTGTACGACAACATGCCTACTTTACTCCCCTCATCTATTGACCTGTACTGCTGTACGACAACATGCCTAGTTTACTCCCCTCATCTATTGACATCCACTGCTGTACGACAACATGCCTACTTTACTCCCCTCATGTATTGACATCCACTGTTGTACTGATGTACGACAACATGCCTACTTTACTCCCCTCATGTATTGACATCCACTGCTGTACGACAACATGCCTACTTTACTCTCCTCATGTATTGACATCCACAGTTGTACTGATGTACGACAACATGCCTACTTTACTCCCCTCATGTATTGACATCCACTGCTGTACGACAACATGCCTACTTTACTCCCCTCATGTATTGACATCCACTGCTGTACGACAACATGCCTACTTTACTCCCCTCATGTATTGACATCCACTGTTGTACTGATGTACGACAACATGCCTACTTTACTCCACTCATCTATTGACATCCACTGCTGTATGACAGCATGCCTACTTTACTCCCCTCATCTATTGACATCCACTGCTGTACGACAACTTGCCTACTTTACTCCCCTCATCTATTGGCATCCACTGCTGTACGACAACATGCCTACTTTACTCCCCTCATCTATTGACATCCACTGCTGTACTGCTGTACGACAACATGCCTACTTTACTCCCCTCATCTATTGACATCCACTGCTGTACGACAACATGCCTACTTTACTCCCCTCATCTATTGACATCCACTGCTGTACGACAGCATGCCTACTTTACTCCCCTCATCTATTGACATCCACTGCTGTACGACAACATGCCTACTTTACTCCCCTCATCTATTGACATCCACTGCTGTACGACAGCATGCCTACTTTACTCCCCTCATCTATTGACATCCACTGCTGTACGACAACATGCCTACTTTACTCCCCTCATCTATTGACATCCACTGCTGTACGACAACATGCCTACTTTACTCCCCTCATCTATTGACATCCACTGCTGTACGACAGCATGCCTACTTTACTCCCCTCATCTATTGACATCCACTGCTGTACGACAACATGCCTACTTTACTCCCCTCATCTATTGACATCCACTGCTGTACTGATGTATGACATCATGCCTACTTTACTCCCCTCATCTATTGACATCCACTGCTGTACGACAACTTGCCTACTTTACTCCCCTCATCTATTTACATCCACTGCTGTACGACAACATGCCTACTTTACTCCCCTCATCTATTGACATCCACTGCTGTACTGATGTATGACAACATGCCTACTTTTCTCGCCTCATCTATTGACATCCACTGCTGTACGACAACTTGCCTACTTTACTCCCCTCATCTATTGACATCCACTGCTGTACTGCTGTACGACAACATGCCTAGTTTACTCCCCTCATCTATTGACATCCACTGCTGTACGACAACATGCCTACTTTACTCCCCTCATCTATTGACATCCACTGCTGTACGACAACATGCCTACTTTACTCCCCTCATCTATTGACATCCTCTGCAGTATGACAACATGCCTACTTTACTCCCCTCATGTATTGACATCCACTGCTGTACGACAACAATGCTACTTTACTCCCCTCATCTATTGACATCCACTGCTGTACTGATGTATGACAACATGCCTACTTTACTCCCCTCATCTATTGACATCCACTGCTTTATGACAACATGCCTACTTTACTCCCCTCATGTATTGACATCCACTGCTGTACGACAACATGCCTACTTTACTCCCCTCATGTATTGACATCCACTGCTGTACGACAACATGCCTACTTTACTCCCCTCATCTATTGACATCCACTGCTGTACGACAACATGCCTACTTTACTCCCCTCATCTATTGACATCCACTGCTGTACGACAACATGCCTACTTTACTCCCCTCATCTATTGACATCCACTGCTGTACTGATGTATGACAACATGCCTACTTTACTCCCCTCATCTATTGACATCCACTGCTGTATGACAACATGCCTACTTTACTCCCCTCATGTATTGACATCCACTGCTGTACGACAACATGCCTACTTTACTCCCCTCATGTATTGACATCCACTGCTGTACGACAACATGC
The DNA here is from genome assembly GCA_032433765.1 of Megaustenia siamemsis. NCBI lineage: Eukaryota > Metazoa > Mollusca > Gastropoda > Stylommatophora > Ariophantidae > Megaustenia > Megaustenia siamemsis. The sequence continues at coordinate 1,645,655 of JAVIAB010000024.1, forward strand.
CTACTTTACTCCCCTCATCTATTGACATCCACTGCTGTACGACAACATGCCTACTTTACTCCCCTCATCTATTGACATCCACTGCTGTACGACAACATGCCTACTTTACTCCCCTCATGTATTGACATCCACTGCTGTACGACATCATGCCTACTTTACTCCCCTTGTCTATTGACATCCACTGCTGTACGACATCATGCCTACTTTACTCCCCTCATCTATTGACATCCACTGCTGTACGACATCATGCCTACTTTACTCCCCTCGTGTTTTGACATCCACTGCTGTACGACAACATGCCTACTTTACTCCCCTCGTGTATTGACATCCACTGCTGTACGACAACATGCCTACTTTACTCCTTTCATCTATTGACATCCACTGCTGTACGACAACATGCCTACTTTACTCCCCTCATCTATTGACCTGTACTGCTGTACGACAACATGCCTACTTTACTCCCCTCATGTATTGACATCCACTGTTGTACTGATGTACGACAACATGCCTACTTTACTCTCCTCATGTATTGACATCCACTGCTGTACGACAACATGCCTACTTTACTCTCCTCATGTATTGACATCCACTGTTGTACTGATGTACGACAACATGCCTACTTTACTCCCCTCATGTATTGACATCCACTGCTGTACGACAACATGCCTACTTTACTCCCCTCATCTATTGACATCCACTGCTGTACGACATCATGCCTACTTTACTCCCCTCGTGTTTTGACATCCTCTGCAGTATGACAACATGCCTACTTTACTCCCCTCATGTATTGACATCCACTGCTGTACGACAACAATGCTACTTTACTCCCCTCATCTATTGACATCCACTGCTGTACTGATGTATGACAACATGCCTACTTTACTCCCCTCATCTATTGACATCCACTGCTTTATGACAACATGCCTACTTTACTCCCCTCATGTATTGACATCCACTGCTGTACGACAACATGCCTACTTTACTCCCCTCATGTATTGACATCCACTGCTGTACGACAACATGCCTACTTTACTCCCCTCATCTATTGACATCCACTGCTGTACGACAACATGCCTACTTTACTCCCCTCATCTATTGACATCCACTGCTGTACGACAACATGCCTACTTTACTCCCTCATCTATTGACATCCACTGCTGTACTGATGTATGACAACATGCCTACTTTACTCCCCTCATCTATTGACATCCACTGCTGTATGACAACATGCCTACTTTACTCCCCTCATGTATTGACATCCACTGCTGTACGACAACATGCCTACTTTACTCCCCTCATGTATTGACATCCACTGCTGTACGACAACATGCCTACTTTACTCCCCTCATCTATTGACATCCACTGCTGTACGACAACATGCCTACTTTACTCCCCTCATCTATTGACATCCACTGCTGTACGACAACATGCCTACTTTACTCCCCTCATGTATTGACATCCACTGCTGTACGACATCATGCCTACTTTACTCCCCTTGTCTATTGACATCCACTGCTGTACGACATCATGCCTACTTTACTCCCCTCATCTATTGACATCCACTGCTGTACGACATCATGCCTACTTTACTCCCCTCGTGTTTTGACATCCACTGCTGTACGACAACATGCCTACTTTACTCCCCTCGTGTATTGACATCCACTGCTGTACGACAACATGCCTACTTTACTCCTTTCATCTATTGACATCCACTGCTGTACGACAACATGCCTACTTTACTCCCCTCATCTATTGACCTGTACTGCTGTACGACAACATGCCTACTTTACTCCCCTCATGTATTGACATCCACTGTTGTACTGATGTACGACAACATGCCTACTTTACTCTCCTCATGTATTGACATCCACTGCTGTACGACAACATGCCTACTTTACTCTCCTCATGTATTGACATCCACTGTTGTACTGATGTACGACAACATGCCTACTTTACTCCCCTCATGTATTGACATCCACTGCTGTACGACAACATGCCTACTTTACTCCCCTCATGTATTGACATCCACTGCTGTACGACAGCATGCCTACTTTACTCCCCTCATGTATTGACATCCACTGTTGTACTGATGTACGACAACATGCCTACTTTACTCCCCTCATGTATTGACATCCACTGTTGTACTGATGTACGACAACATGCCTACTTTACTCCCCTCATGTATTGACATCCACTGCTGTACGACAACATGCCTACTTTACTCCCTTCATGTATTGACATCCACTACTGTACGACAACATGCCTACTTTACTCCCCTCATGTATTGACATCCACTGTTGTACTGATGTACGACAACATGCCTACTTTACTCCCCTCATGTATTGACATCCACTGCTGTACGACAACATGCCTACTTTACTCTTCTCATGTATTGACATCCACTGCTGTACTGATGTACGACAACATGCCTACTTTACTCCCCTCATGTATTGACATCCACTGTTGTACTGATGTACGACAACATGCCTACTTTACTCCCCTCATCTATTGACATCCACTGCTGTACGACAGCATGCCTACTATACTCTCCTCATCTATTGACATCCACTCCTGTATGACAGCATGCCTACTTTACTCCCCTCATCTATTGACATCCACTGCTGTACGACAACTTGCCTACTTTACTCCCCTCATCTATTGACATCCACTGCTGTACGACAACATGCCTACTTTACTCCCCTCATCTATTGACATCCACTGCTGTACTGCTGTACGACAACATGCCTACTTTACTCCCCTCATCTATTGACATCCACTGCTGTACGACAACATGCCTACTTTACTCCCCTCATCTATTGACATCCACTGCTGTACTGATGTATGACAACATGCCTACTTTACTCCCCTCATCTATTGACATCCACTGCTGTACGACAACTTGCCTACTTTACTCCCCTCATCTATTGACATCCACTGCTGTACGACAGCATGCCTACTTTACTCCCCTCATCTATTGACATCCACTGCTGTACGACAACATGCCTACTTTACTCCCCTCATCTATTGACATCCACTGCTGTACGACAGCATGCCTACTTTACTCCCCTCATCTATTGACATCCACTGCTGTACGACAACATGCCTACTTTACTCCCCTCATCTATTGACATCCACTGCTGTACGACAGCATGCCTACTTTACTCCCCTCATCTATTGACATCCACTGCTGTACGACAACATGCCTACTTTACTCCCCTCATCTATTGACATCCACTGCTGTACGACAGCATGCCTACTTTACTCCCCTCATCTATTGACATCCACTGCTGTACAACAACATGCCTACTTTACTCCCCTCATCTATTGACATCCACTGCTGTACGACAGCATGCCTACTTTACTCCCCTCATCTATTGACATCCACTGCTGTACGACAACATGCCTACTTTACTCCCCTCATCTATTGACATCCACTGCTGTACGACAACTTGCGTACTTTACTCCCCTCATCTATTGACATCCACTGCTGTACGACAACATGCCTACTTTACTCCCCTCATCTATTTACATCCACTGCTGTACGACAACATGCCTACTTTACTCCCCTCATCTATTGACATCCACTGCTGTACTGATGTATGACAACATGCCTACTTTTCTCACCTCATCTATTGACATCCACTGCTGTACGACAACTTGCCTACTTTACTCCCCTCATCTATTGACATCCACTGCTGTACTGCTGTACGACAACATGCCTACTTTACTCCCCTCATCTATTGACATCCACTGCTGTACGACAACATGCCTACTTTACTCCCCTCATCTATTGACATCCACTGCTGTACGACAACATGCCTACTTTACTCCCCTCATCTATTGACATCCTCTGCTGTATGACAACATGCCTACTTTACTCCCCTCATGTATTGACATCCACTGCTGTACGACAACAATGCTACTTTACTCCCCTCATCTATTGACATCCACTGCTGTACTGATGTATGACAACATGCCTACTTTACTCCCCTCATCTATTGACATTCACTGCTTTATGACAACATGCCTACTTTACTCCCCTCATGTATTGACATCCACTGCTGTACGACAACATGCCTACTTTACTCCCCTCATGTATTGACATCCACTGCTGTACGACAACATGCCTACTTTACTCCCCTCATCTATTGACATCCACTGCTGTACGACAACATGCCTACTTTACTCCCCTCATCTATTGACATCCACTGCTGTACGACAACATGCCTACTTTACTCCCCTCATCTATTGACATCCACTGCTGTACTGATGTATGACAACATGCCTACTTTACTCCCCTCATCTATTGACATCCACTGCTGTATGACAACATGCCTACTTTACTCCCCTCATGTATTGACATCCACTGCTGTACGACAACATGCCTACTTTACTCCCCTCATGTATTGACATCCACTGCTGTACGACAACATGCCTACTTTACTCCCCTCATCTACTGACATCCACTGCTGTACGACAACATGCCTACTTTACTCCCCTCATCTATTGACATCCACTGCTGTACGACAACATGCCTACTTTACTCCCCTCATGTATTGACATCCACTGCTGTACGACATCATGCCTACTTTACTCCCCTCGTCTATTGACATCCACTGCTGTACGACATCATGCCTACTTTACTCCCCTCATCTATTGACATCCACTGCTGTACGACATCATGCCTACTTTACTCCCCTCGTGTATTGACATCCACTGCTGTACGACAACATGCCTACTTTACTCCCCTCGTGTATTGACATCCACTGCTGTACGACAACATGCCTACTTTACTCCTTTCATCTATTGACATCCACTGCTGTACGACAACATGCCTACTTTACTCCCCTCATCTATTGACCTGTACTGCTGTACGACAACATGCCTACTTTACTCCCCTCATGTATTGACATCCACTGTTGTACTGATGTACGACAACATGCCTACTTTACTCTCCTCATGTATTGACATCCACTGCTGTACGACAACATGCCTACTTTACTCTCCTCATGTATTGACATCCACTGTTGTACTGATGTACGACAACATGCCTACTTTACTCCCCTCATGTATTGACATCCACTGCTGTACGACAACATGCCTACTTTACTCCCCTCATGTATTGACATCCACTGCTGTACGACAGCATGCCTACTTTACTCCCCTCATCTATTGACATCCACTGCTGTACGACAACATGCCTACTTTACTCCCCTCATCTATTGACATCCACTGCTGTACGACAACATGCCTACTTTACTCCCCTCATCTATTGACATCCATTGCTGTACGACAGCATGCCTACTTTACTCCCCTCATGTATTGACATCCACTGCTGTACGACGACATGCCTACTTTACTCCCCTCATCTATTGACATCCACTGCTGTACGACAGCATGCCTACTTTACTCCCTCATCTATTGACATCCACTGCTGTACAACAACATGCCTACTTTACTCCCCTCATCTATTGACATCCACTGCTGTACGACAACATGCCTACTTTACTCCCCTCATCTATTGACATCCACTGCTGTACGACAGCATGCCTACTTTACTCCCCTCATCTATTGACATCCACTGCTGTACGACAACTTGCCTACTTTACTCCCCTCATCTATTGACATCCACTGCTGTACGACAACATGCCTACTTTACTCCCCTCATCTATTTACATCCACTGCTGTACGACAACATGCCTACTTTACTCCCCTCATCTATTGACATCCACTGCTGTACTGATGTATGACAACATGCCTACTTTTCTCGCCTCATCTATTGACATCCACTGCTGTACGACAACTTGCCTACTTTACTCCCCTCATCTATTGACATCCACTGCTGTACTGCTGTACGACAACATGCCTACTTTACTCCCCTCATCTATTGACATCCACTGCTGTACGACAACATGCCTACTTTACTCCCCTCATCTATTGACATCCACTGCTGTACGACAACATGCCTACTTTACTCCCCTCATCTATTGACATCCTCTGCTGTATGACAACATGCCTACTTTACTCCCCTCATGTATTGACATCCACTGCTGTACGACAACAATGCTACTTTACTCCCCTCATCTATTGACATCCACTGCTGTACTGATGTATGACAACATGCCTACTTTACTCCCCTCATCTATTGACATTCACTGCTTTATGACAACATGCCTACTTTACTCCCCTCATGTATTGACATCCACTGCTGTACGACAACATGCCTACTTTACTCCCCTCATGTATTGACATCCACTGCTGTACGACAACATGCCTACTTTACTCCCCTCATCTATTGACATCCACTGCTGTACGACAACATGCCTACTTTACTCCCCTCATCTATTGACATCCACTGCTGTACGACAACATGCCTACTTTACTCCCCTCATCTATTGACATCCACTGCTGTACTGATGTATGACAACATGCCTACTTTACTCCCCTCATCTATTGACATCCACTGCTGTATGACAACATGCCTACTTTACTCCCCTCATGTATTGACATCCACTGCTGTACGACAACATGCCTACTTTACTCCCCTCATGTATTGACATCCACTGCTGTACGACAACATGCCTACTTTACTCCCCTCATCTATTGACATCCACTGCTGTACGACAACATGCCTACTTTACTCCCCTCATCTATTGACATCCACTGCTGTACGACAACATGCCTACTTTACTCCCCTCATGTATTGACATCCACTGCTGTACGACATCATGCCTACTTTACTCCCCTCGTCTATTGACATCCACTGCTGTACGACATCATGCCTACTTTACTCCCCTCATCTATTGACATCCACTGCTGTACGACATCATGCCTACTTTACTCCCCTCGTGTATTGACATCCACTGCTGTACGACAACATGCCTACTTTACTCCCCTCGTGTATTGACATCCACTGCTGTACGACAACATGCCTACTTTACTCCTTTCATCTATTGACATCCACTGCTGTACGACAACATGCCTACTTTACTCCCTCATCTATTGACCTGTACTGCTGTACGACAACATGCCTACTTTACTCCCCTCATGTATTGACATCCACTGTTGTACTGATGTACGACAACATGCCTACTTTACTCTCCTCATGTATTGACATCCACTGCTGTACGACAACATGCCTACTTTACTCTCCTCATGTATTGACATCCACTGTTGTACTGATGTACGACAACATGCCTACTTTACTCCCCTCATGTATTGACATCCACTCTGTACGACAACATGCCTACTTTACTCCCCTCATGTATTGACATCCACTGCTGTACGACAGCATGCCTACTTTACTCCCCTCATGTATTGACATCCACTGTTGTACTGATGTACGACAACATGCCTACTTTACTCCCCTCATGTATTGACATCCACTGTTGTACTGATGTACGACAACATGCCTACTTTACTCCCCTCATGTATTGACATCCACTGCTGTACGACAACATGCCTACTTTACTCCCTTCATGTATTGACATCCACTACTGTACGACAACATGCCTACTTTACTCCCCTCATGTATTGACATCCACTGTTGTACTGATGTACGACAACATGCCTACTTTACTCCCCTCATGTATTGACATCCACTGCTGTACGACAACATGCCTACTTTACTCTTCTCATGTATTGACATCCACTGCTGTACTGATGTACGACAACATGCCTACTTTACTCCCCTCATGTATTGACATCCACTGTTGTACTGATGTACGACAACATGCCTACTTTACTCCCCTCATCTATTGACATCCACTGCTGTACGACAGCATGCCTACTATACTCTCCTCATCTATTGACATCCACTGCTGTATGACAGCATGCCTACTTTACTCCCCTCATCTATTGACATCCACTGCTGTACGACAACTTGCCTACTTTACTCCCCTCATCTATTGACATCCACTGCTGTACTGCTGTACGACAACATGCCTACTTTACTCCCCTCATCTATTGACATCCACTGCTGTACTGCTGTACGACAACATGCCTACTTTACTCCCCTCATCTATTGACATCCACTGCTGTACGACAACATGCCTACTTTACTCCCCTCATCTATTGACATCCACTGCTGTACTGATGTATGACAACATGCCTACTTTACTCCCCTCATCTATTGACATCCACTGCTGTACGACAACTTGCCTACTTTACTCCCCTCATCTATTGACATCCACTGCTGTACTGCTGTACGACAACATGCCTACTTTACTCCCCTCATCTATTGACATCCACTGCTGTACGACAACATGCTTACTTTACTCCCCTCATCTATTGACATCCACTGCTGTACTGATGTATGACAACATGCCTACTTTACTCCCCTCATCTATTGACATCCACTGCTGTACGACAACTTGCCTACTTTACTCCCCTCATCTATTGACATCCACTGCTGTACTGCTGTACGACAACATGCCTACTTTACTCCCCTCATCTATTGACATCCACTGCTGTACGACAACATGCCTACTTTACTCCCCTCATCTATTGACATCCACTGCTGTACGACAACATGCCTACTTTACTCCCTCATCTATTGACATCCACTGCTGTATGACAACATGCCTACTTTACTCCCCTCATGTATTGACATCCACTGCTGTTCGACAACATGCCTACTTTACTCCCCTCATCTATTGACATCCACTGCTGTACGACAACATGCCTACTTTACTCCCCTCATCTATTGACATCCACTGCTGTACGACAACTTGCCTACTTTACTCCCCTCATCTATTGACATCCACTGCTGTACTGCTGTACGACAACATGCCTACTTTACTCCCCTCATGTATTGACATCCACTGCTGTACGACAGCATGCCTACTTTACTCCCCTCATCTATTGACATCCACTGCTATACGACAACATGCCTACTTTACTCCCCTCATCTATTGACATCCACTGCTGTACGACAACATGCCTACTTTACTCCCCTCATCTATTGACATCCACTGCTGTATGACAACATGCCTACTTTACTCCCCTCATGTATTGACATCCACTGCTGTACAACAACATGCCTACTTTACTCCCCTCATCTATTGACATCCACTGCTGTACGACAACATGCCTACTTTACTCCCCTCATCTATTGACATCCACTGTGTACGACAACATGCCTACTTTACTCCCCTCATCTATTGACATCCACTGCTGTACGACAACATGCCTACTTTACTCCCCTCATCTATTGACATCCACTGCTGTACTGATGTACGACAACATGCCTACTTACTCCCCTCATCTATTGACATCCACTGTTGTACTGATGTACGACAACATGCCTACTTTACTCCCCTCATGTATTGACATCCACTGCTGTACTGCTGTACGACAACATGCCTACTTTACTCCCCTCATCTATTGACATCCACTGTTGTACTGATGTACGACAACATGCCTACTTTACTCCCTCATCTATTGACATCCACTGCTGTACGACAACATGCCTACTTTACTCCCCTCATCTATTGACATCCACTGCTGTACTGCTGTACGACAACATGCCTACTTTACTCCCTCATCTATTGACATCCACTGCTGTACGACAACATGCCTACTTTACTCCCCTCATCTATTGACATCCACTGCTGTACTGATGTATGACAACATGCCTACTTTACTCCCCTCATCTATTGACATCCACTGCTGTACGACAACTTGCCTACTTTACTCCCCTCATCTATTGACATCCACTGCTGTACTGCTGTACGACAACATGCCTACTTTACTCCCCTCATCTATTGACATCCACTGCTGTACGACAACATGCCTACTTTACTCCCCTCATCTATTGACATCCACTGCTGTACTGATGTATGACAACATGCCTACTTTACTCCCCTCATCTATTGACATCCACTGCTGTACGACAACTTGCCTACTTTACTCCCCTCATCTATTGACATCCACTGCTGTACTGCTGTACGACAACATGCCTACTTTACTCCCCTCATCTATTGACATCCACTGCTGTACGACAACATGCCTACTTTACTCCCCTCATCTATTGACATCCACTGCTGTACGACAACATGCCTACTTTACTCCCCTCATCTATTGACATCCACTGCTGTATGACAACATGCCTACTTTACTCCCCTCATGTATTGACATCCACTGCTGTTCGACAACATGCCTACTTTACTCCCCTCATCTATTGACATCCACTGATGTATGACAACATGCCTACTTTACTCCCCTCATCTATTGACATCCACTGCTGTACGACAACTTGCCTACTTTACTCCCCTCATCTATTGACATCCACTGCTGTACTGCTGTACGACAACATGCCTACTTTACTCCCCTCATGTATTGACATCCACTGCTGTACGACAGCATGCCTACTTTACTCCCCTCATCTATTGACATCCACTGCTATACGACAACATGCCTACTTTACTCCCCTCATCTATTGACATCCACTGCTGTACGACAACATGCCTACTTTACTCCCCTCATCTATTGACATCCACTGCTGTATGACAACATGCCTACTTTACTCCCCTCATGTATTGACATCCACTGCTGTACAACAACATGCCTACTTTACTCCCCTCATCTATTGACATCCCTGCTGTACGACAACATGCCTACTTTACTCCCCTCATCTATGACATCCACTGTTGTACGACAACATGCCTACTTTACTCCCCTCATCTATTGACATCCACTGCTGTACGACAACATGCCTACTTTACTCCCCTCATCTATTGACATCCACTGCTGTACTGATGTACGACAACATGCCTACTTTACTCCCCTCATCTATTGACATCCACTGTTGTACTGATGTACGACAACATGCCTACTTTACTCCCCTCATGTATTGACATCCACTGCTGTACTGCTGTACGACAACATGCCTACTTTACTCCCCTCATGTATTGACACCCACTGTTGTACTGATGTACAACAACATGCCGAAAACCAGTAGCAGATAAAAGTAACAAATGTTGTACACAACAATGTGTGTAGAGTAAGCGTTTGCTTTCTGATAAGAGATAACAAGTGTTGTAAGCATTTGACAGCATGTCAAGTGTGTAGTACTAACTATGCTCTATGTGATACAATAGCATGGCCTGTACTATTGACATTAGACGGGGGCACACGTCATTTCTCGGCTCATTTAAGATCCTGTTCGATAAACCAGCTCCCTGTACGAAATGTGTGAATCATGAAATGAGGTCATGTCGGTGACGGAAACTGTCCAGGGATTCTCAAACTGTAGGCTGTCCTGTCACATCAGCCCTATCATTTGATCAACGTTAACGATCTTCTCAGCTCTGATTGGTAGTGTTCATTATTGGGGGGGGGGGGGTGTGTGTGTGTATGGTTACAACCTTACGTGAGTGAAGGACAACACATTCGAACGACGTTTCGACTCCGTAGGCCTTCAGCTGGAACTGTGGACAACACACACGAACATATAAGTAAGAAAATAAACTATATACTACATAATCATCATCAGGTACCTGCCTGCTGGCGTAGGTGATCATGTCTCTTCACAACTTTCGATTTCGACATCGACAGTTATCATTTCTGTTGTAGACCTTCTGCCACGCCATTTAAGATGTTTGGTATCTTTTCTCTTTGCTTCCCTCTATCTCTTCGTCCCTCAACTTTCCCAGTTGTCACAATATTTTTCAGCTGTTCCCTTATCACTACATGGCCAAAAATATGATGGTTTCTTCCTAAAATAATGGAAATTAGTTCTCTTTTTGCTTTTGCCTCTTTCAGAACGTTTTCATTACTCTTCTTCGCTGTCCACGGTATTCTCAACATTCTTCTGTAAACCCACAGTTCAACAATACACAACATAGTAAAATAGTATCTTAAAAAAGATAATAATATTGAAAATGATTAAAAGACAACTTCTCTGCGCTGCTTGCTCGTGGCCAGATCACGTAGAATACCCCTCATTATATTTACAGCTATTTTCTTATTGTGCTCACCGAACATTTCCCCGCCCACTCATACTATATCCTAAAGTAGTTGTGGTTATGCTGTAATTTACGACGTGCTGTGAAATTTTCATTTGGACCCAAAATATCCTACTCATTGCAGCATTTTTGCCTTCCCTCGCCGATTACTGCACGCTTGGCTTGGCTGTCTGTTTTCCAGGTTCCAGGGGGGGGGGCGCTCTGAACCCAGCGTGTCAAGGTCAAACTGAGCATTCCTAGAAATATGTTGAGAAGTGACAACCACACTACACAACAGGCTCTCATATTGAAACATCAGGTTATGGAAACAGTTGGCTGCCATGGGCTCATTTGATCACTATAGAGATATATCTACCACTATCAATAGGAGCCCTATACGACATCTAGGATCCAGATCGGGATTTTCAAAAAGAAAAAAAAAAAGTCTTTAACCTATGTAAAATCGGCTACTTTATGGTAACCTATGGTTACCACTAGGGACGTCAAGTTGGGGATCCCTGGTAGAGACTCGCTAGAAGGGGCGTGGTCAGTCCCCACTGCTGGGATCTTCTCAGTGGTCAGTCTTGGACAACGCTTCTCACCTTCTACATATCGACGCGTGTGTCTCGATATTCCTGTGATCGCCTCCGCCGTGTCTTTGTTCCGTCCTAGTTTAGCGTCTATGGGGATTACTTCATGGATAGTTTGTGTTAACATTTTGAATAGATTAGTGAGGGCTCTACAGGCGTGGCTCGTCCTGTATCTGTTAGCCTTGGCTTGCGGTCTTGTGCTTCTTCTATCTGGCCTCGATGAATCATCGATTACCACAGTTCTGATTACTTAGGTACGTAGACGTGTTTTGGTCGTGTCCGGTGTGCCCGATTACAATCATAACAGAACATAACATAATACAACATAACATAGTATAACATAACATAGTAAAACATAACGTATTTGGTGGTAATTTGTCACTTTTATCGGTTTATAGTGTCAAGTTATGTTTTTATTTGATACCAATATCAGGGTTGACATTTACAACTTAGGACGTTGACATCTACAACATAGGACGTTGACATCTACAACATAGGACGTTGGCAACTACAACCGTAGGACGTTGACATCTACAACTTAGGACGTTGACATTTACAACATAGGACGTTGACATCTACAACTTAGGACGTTGACATCTACAACCGTAGGACGTTGACATCTACACTTAGGACGTTGACATCTACAACCGTAGGACGTTGGCATCTACAACTTAGGACGTTGGCATCTACAACATAGGACGTTGACCTCTACACAACTTAGGACGTTGACATTTACAACATAGGACGTTGACATCTACAACTTAGGACGTTGACATCTACAACATAGGACTTTGACATTTACAACTTAGGACGTTGGCATCTACAACCGTAGGGCGTTGACATCTACACTTAGGACGTTGACATTTACAACTTAGGACGTTGACCTCTACACAACTTAGGACGTTGACATTTACAACTTAGGACGTTGACATTCTACAACTTAGGACGTTTGCATCTACAACTTAGGACGTTGACGACATCTACAACGTAGGACTTTGACATCTACAACTTAGGACGTTGACGACATCTACAACTTAGGACGTTGACTTCTACAACTTAGGACCTTGACATCTACAACTCCGGACTTTGACATCTACAACTTAGGACGTTGACATCTACAACTTAGGACGTTGACATCTATAACTTAGGTCGTTGACATCTATAACTCGATAGCTTAGGACGTTGACATCTACAGCTCTACAACTTAGGACGTTGACATCTACAACTTAGGACGTTGACATCTACAACCGTAGGACGTTGACATCTATAACTTTGGACGTTGACATCTACAACTTAGGACGTTGACATCTACAACTCTACAACTTAGGACATTGACATCTACAACTCTGCAGCTTAGGACGTTGACATCTACAACTCTATAGTTTAGGACGTTGACATCTATAACTTAGGACGTTGACATCTATAACTTAGGACGTTGACATCTACAACTTAGGACGTTGACATCTGCAACTTAGACGTTGACGTCTACAACTCTACAACCATAGGACGTTGGCATCTACAACTTAGATCGTTACATCTATAACTTAGGACGTTGACATCTACAACTCTATAGTTTAGGACTTGACATCTTTAACTTAGGACGTTGACATCTACAACCGTAGGACGTTGACATCTATAACTCTATAGCTTAGGACGTTGACATCTACAGCTTAGGACGTTGACATCTACAACTCTATAGTTTAGGACGTTGACATCTTTAACTTAGGACGTTGACATCTACAACTCTACAACTTAGGACGTTGACATCTACAACTTAGGACTTTATTAAACACATCAACCGTCTCTATTTCTTTTAATTTAAAATGCAAATATTTATATTGCGATATTTACGTGAATTGCTTCGTTTTCTCTCATAAACGTGAATATCTGTCCTTACTTTCTCACATATGAATACTTCAATTTCTCTCACAAACGTGACTGCCTCTACCTTCTCCCGTATAAACACGTCAATTTCTCTCACAAACGTGACTGCGTCTATCTTCTCCCGTATAAACACGTCAATTTCTCTCAAACGTGGATGCCTCTCTCTATCTTCTCTCAATTATAGTCAGATAGAATAATTGCACCTTTCAGACAAACACCTTCGACTTCAGCACATCATTTTTGTTGTTCTGGCTTTGCCTTCCTTCATTATTCCCTTGAACAGATTGTTTAGTGTTTCCAGACCTCCCATGAACGGCCCTTGCTTTCTGATTCTGACACCATCGGTCAGATATGAGTCACTGTTGTTTCTTGTAAGTCATATTGCTCACCACGTGACCGTCTATTCCAGGTTTCTGATGTGTTCGTGTATACGTGTGATCTCTGTGCCAGAACAATGGTAGTTTTGTTTGGCTTGCTTGGAGCCAGTCTATCTGGCACGTTAATCTGATATTTATGGCCAACAGATGCTGGACAATCTGCCAGTGTGGGTGTGGTCAGATTGTAGTGCTGTCAGAGGCGTTGTTTGTAGTGAGATGGGGGAGTGGGGTAACAGGCTGGCGAAGGAAGAGCTGATGCTGTGTCAGGCTGTGGAGACTAGTATAAGGAGATCCAGAGATTTGTTAGCAAGATATCGCATATATTTTATGGGGAGATCTAGAGATTTGTTAGTAAGAGATAAACATATAGTTTATGGGGAGATCTTGAGATTTGTTAGTAAGTGATACACATATAGTTTATGGGGGATCTAGGGATTTGTTAGTAAGTGATAAACATATAGTTTATGGGGAGATCTTGAGATTTGTTAGTAAGTGATACACATATAGTTTATGGGGAGATCTAGGGATTTGTTAGTAAGTGATACACATATAGTTTTATGGGGAGAATTAGGGATTTGTTAGTAAGTGATAGACAAATAGTTTATGGGAGATCTAGGGATTTGTTAGTAAGAGATCAAATATAGTTTATGGGGAGATCTAGGGATTTGTTAGCAAGAGATACACATAGTTTATGGGGAGATCTAGAGATTTGTTAGTAAGTGATACACATATAGTTTATGGGGAGAATTAAGGGATTTGTTTAGCAAGAGATACACATATAGATTATGGGAGAATCTAGGGATTTGTTAGCAAGAGATACACATATAGTTTTATGGGGAGATCTAGACGATTTGTGTTAAGTGATACACATATTTATCCTGTGTGTTACCGGGGCCTCATTATGAGGGAAGTAAAGAATAGTGACACTGTGACCTTCCAGGCATGTCGTAAGAGGCGACTAAGGAGGTTGATCGATAGCTTGACAAGCTGTCATTGTAAAAAGTATTGTTATAGAAACGCACCATATATTTTAGAGCAGTGATCTCTGCAATATGTGCCACTTTGGCATGCAAGGTTTCTGGTTTTGAGATTGTGGTTCTGCCCTATGTGCCGTCTTCGGCTCGAAAGGACAATAGATAGATAGATACACATATAGGTTTATGGGGAGTAAGGATTTTGTTAGTAAGAGATACAACATATAGTTTATGGGGAGATCTAGAGATTTGTTAGTAAGAGATACACATATAGTTTATGGGGAGATCTTGAGATTTGTTAGTAAGAGATACACATATAGTTTATGGGGAGATCTAGAGATTTGTTAGTAAGAGATACACATATAGTTTATGGGAGATCTAGAGATTTGTTAGTAAGAGATACACATATAGTTTATGGGAGATCTAGAGATTTGTTAGTAAGTGATACACATATAGTTTATGGGGAGAATTAAGGGATTTGTTAGTAAGAGATACACTATAGTTAATGGGGAGATCTAGAGATTTGTTAGTAAGAGATACACATATAGTTTATGGGGAGATCAAGAGATTTGTTAGTAAGAGATACACATATAGTTTATGGGGAGATCAAGAGATTTGTTAGTAAGAGATACACATATAGTTAATGGGGAGATCTAGAGATTTGTTAGTAAGAGATACACATATAGTTTATGGGGAGATCAAGAGATTTGTTAGTAAGAGATACACATATAGTTTATGGGGAGATCAAGAGATTTGTTAGTAAGAGATACACATATAGTTTATGGGGAGATCTATAGATTTGTTAGTAAGAGATACACATATAGTTTATGGGAGATCAAGAGATTTGTTAGTAAGAGATACATGTATTCTTATTCTTCTTCTTCTTCTTCTTCAGTGATCAACTACTGCTAGACCAGCTTTGTTGGTCGGTGACATTACAAGATGTGTCAGACATTGACTGCTTTGTTGGTCTGTGACATCACAAGATGTGTCAGCCATTGGCTGTTTTGTTGGTCTGTGACATCACAAGATGTGTCAGACATTGGCTGTTTTGTTGGTCGGTGACATTACAAGATGTGTCAGACATTGACTGCTTTGTTGGTCGGTGACATCACAAGATGTGTCAGCCATTGACTGTTTTGCTGTGACCAAGTTAAAGAAGAAGAATAACCAGCAAGCTGCAGGAATGCCATTGTCCATCTTAGCAATGTCTATTAACAAGGAATTAATGCTTTAGCATCTACCCGAGTTTTGGTGCAGTTGTGTGTTTTTGAGTTTCTTAAAATTTGTTTATTAATGCAGCCAAAGTGTTAATGTCAATTCTGTTACATCCCACAGACTCGTCACTCCAAGATGGCTGCAGTGGAGAACAGATTCCCGTTAGTACACACACAATCGACAAGGTGACTAAGGCCAAGGTCACTCTAGAGAACTACTATACGAACTTGGTTTCACAGAATGATGAAAGGGAGAGTCGGTAAGTGACCTTATTCTCATCTTCTTCTTCCTCATTATCCATTTGTTGCTTTCATTTAGGAAACTTCACAAAGTTCATGAAATCAACATTAATTCACTAAACACCATCAGTTCAACATTAACTCATAAAACACCATCAACTCAACCCTATCTTACAAAACACCAACTCAACACTAACTCATAAAACACTATCATCACTAACACACAAAACACAACCAACACTAACTCACAAAACACCATCATCACTAACTCACAAACACCATCATCACTAACTCACAAAACACCACCAAACACTAACTCACAAAACACCATCAACACTAACTCACAAAACACTATCAGCACTAACACACAAAACACCATCAGCACTAATTCACAAAACACCATCACCACTAACTCACAAAACACCATCAGCTCAACTCACAAAACACAACCAACTCAACACCATCAGCTCAACTCACAAAGCACCATCAACACTAACTCACAAAACACCATCAGCACTAACTCACAAAACACCATCAGCACTAACTTATAAAATGCCATCAACAACTAACTCACAAAACACCATCAACACTAACTCACAAAACACCATCTCACTAACTCACAAAACACCAACACTACTTATAAAATACCATCAACACTAACTCACAAAACACACATCAGCACTAACTCACAAACACCATCACTACTAACTTATAATACCATCAGCACTAACTCACAAAACATCATCACCACTAACTTATAAAATACATCAACACTAACTCACAAAACACCATCAACACTAACTCACAAAACACCATCACTCACTAACTCACAAAACACCAGCACTAACTCACAAAACACCATCATCACTACTTATAAAATACCATCAACACTAACTCACAAAACACCATCAACACTAACTTATAAATGCCATCAACACTAACTCACAAAGCACCATCAGCACTAACTCACAAAACACCATCAGCACTAACTCACAGAACTCCATCAGCTCACTCACAAAACACCAACACTAACTCACAAAACACTATCAGCACTAACACACAAAACACCATCAGCACTAACTCACAAAACACCATCACCACTGACTCACAAAACACCATCAGCTCAACTCACAAAACACAACCAACTCAACACCATCAGCTCAACTCACAAAGCACCATCAACACTAACTCACAAAACACATCAGCACTAACTCACAAAACACCATCAGCACTAACTCACAAAACACCATCACCACTAACTTATAAAATACCATCAACACTAACTCACAAAACACCATCAACACTAAGTCACAAAACACCATCATCACTAACTCACAAAACACCAGCACTAACTCACAAAACACATCATCACTAACTTATAAAATACCATCAACACTAACTCACAAAACACCATCAACACTAACTTATAAAATGCCATCAACGCTAACTCACAAAGCACCATCACAACTAACTCACAAAGCACCATCAACACTAACTCACCAAAACACCATCAGCACTAACTCACAAAACACCATCACCACTAACTTATAAAATACCATCAACACTAACTAACAAAAAAAAAACACCTCAACACTAACTTACAAAACACCATCAGCTGAACTCACAAAAACCTACCAACACTAACTCACAAAAAACCATCACCACTAACTTATAAATACCATCAACACTAACTCACAAAACCCATCAACACTAACTTACAAAACACCATCAGCTGAACTCACAAAAACACTACCAACACTAACTCACAAAACACCATCACCACTAACTTATAAAATACCATCAACACTAACTCACAAAACACCATCACACTAACTTACAAAACACCATCAGCTCAACTCACAAAACGCTACCAACACTAACTCACAAAACACTATCAACACTAACTTACAAACACCATCAGCTGAACTGACAAAAACACTACCAACACTAACTCACAAAACACCATCAACACTAACTTATAAAATGCCATCAACACTAACTCACAAAGCACCATCAGCACTAACTCACAAAACACCATCAGCACTAACTCACAGAACTCCATCAGCTCAACTCACAAAACACCATCAACACTAACTCACAAAACACTATCAGCACTAACACACAAAACACCATCAGCACTAACATCACAAAACACCATCACCACTGACTCACAAAACACCATCAGCTCAACTCACAAAACACAACCAACTCAACACCATCAGCTCAACTCACAAAGCACCATCAACACTAACTCACAAAACACCATCAGCACTAACTCACAAAACACCATCAGCACTAACTCACAAAACACCATCACCACTAACTTATAAATACCATAAACACTAACTCACAAAACACCATCAACACTAAGTCACAAAACACCATCATCACTAACTCACAAAACACCAGCACTAACTCACAAAACACCATCATCACTAACTTATAAAATACCATCAACACTAACTCACAAAACACCATCAACACTAACTTATAAAATGCCATCAACACTACTCACAAAGCACCATCAACACTAACTCACAAAGCACCATCACACTAACTCACAAAACACATCAGCACTAACTCACAAAACACTATCAACTAACTTACAAAACACCATCAGCTGAACTCACAAAAACACTACCAACACTAACTCACAAAACACCATCAACACTAACTTACAAAACACCATCAGCTCAACTCACAAAACACCACCAACTCAACACCATCAAGTTATCTTTAAAAGTGATCCTCACCTCATGTTTTAATTATTTCCCCCTTATCTTCTCAGGTACCGACGCCTGGAAAAAAATATGAACGAAGAAGGTCTGACAGATGAGCAGGTATTTATTGTGTCCTTTGTTGTCCCCTTCTCTGCTCGTTAGAAAATGTGCTGTTTTTTATAGACAATATGGCTGTCACATTGAGTAGACAAATATGGCTGTCACATGAGTAGACAAATATGGCTGTCACATTGAGTAGACAAATATGGCTGTCACATTGAGTAGACAAATATGGCTGTCACATTGAGTAGGCAACTTTTCCTTGACCCTGGTCTTACTCATAGCTGGTTGTCAATGATCTTTTAGTTGTCTTGTCAATGTACAATTTTACTGATTGTCGTTATGTCTTAGTTGTCTTGTGGATGTACCAATTTCACTGATTGTCGTTTTGTCTTAGTTGTCTTGTCAATGTACCAATTTCACTGATTGTCGTTTTGTCTTAGTTGTCTTGTCAATGTACCAATTTCACTGATTGTCGTTGATCTCTTAGCTGTCTGGTCGATGTACAATTTCACTTATTATCGTTGATGTCTTGTCGATGTACCAGCCTGTGTATGAATCTTCTGTGATATGTACTTTAATTGATTACAAGAAAGGACACCTGCTGTTGTACTGTACATTTCGGGGTGTGGGGGGGGGGGGGGATAGTACTGGGTGATGTAGAGGTAAGGCAGAGTACTCTAGACCAGAACATCCTAGGTTTGCATCTCGCCACAGGCAGTGGGGATTTTAACATTCTAGTCTGTGGTTCCATCTTAACCTTACCCCAGATCTGATGTCTACCACTCTTGAATAGTGGCAACAACAGGAAGTCCCGTGTGCACTCAGCTCATGCTAAAAAACAGTGCATTTTGAAAAGAGTCAAACAAAAGGTGCCATGAGGTTGAGGCATTATCTCTTAGATCCATGAGGGTGGTTGGCTGCAGTGCCTTTTCTGACTTCCTGGGTTCTGTTGGGGAATATTGGAGCTTGATCTGCTAAGAGGTTCTAGGTCTATATCAGTGGACTCACATTTAGAGGTGCTGCAATACTAGGTCTTCTATATCAGTCACGTCTAGAGGTGCTGCAATACTAGGTCTTCTATATCAGTCACATTTAGAGGTGCTGCAATACTAGGTCTTCTATATCAGTCACATCTAGAGGTGCTGCAATACTAGGTCTTCTATATCAGTCACATTTAGAGGTGCTGCAATACTAGGTCTTCTAGATCAGTCACATTTAGAGGTGCTGCAATACTAGGTCTTCTATATCAGTCACATTTAGAGGTGCTGCAATACTAGGTCTTCTATATCAGTCACATTTAGAGGTGATGCAATACTAGGTCTTCTATATCAGTCACATCTAGAGGTGATGCAATACTAGGTCTTCTATATCAGTCACATCTAGAGGTGATGCAATACTAGGTCTTCTATATCAGTCACATCTAGAGGTGATGCAATACTAGGTCTTCAATATCAGTCACATCTAGAGGTGCTGCGGTGCTAGGTCTTCTATATCAGTCACATTTAGAGGTGCTGCAATACTAGGTCTTCTATATCAGTCACATCTAGAGGTGATGCAATACTAGGTCTTCAATATCAGTCACATTTAGAGGTACTGCAATACTAGGTCTTCTATATCAGTCACATCTAGAGGTGATGCAATACTAGGTCTTCTATATCAGTCACATCTAGAGGTGCTGCGGTGCTAGGTCTTCTATATCAGTTACATTTAGAGGTGCTGCAATACTAGGTCTTCTATATCAGTCACATTTAGAGGTGCTGCAATGCTAGGTCTTCTATATCAGTCACATTTAGATGTGCTGCAATGCTAGGTCTTCTATATCAGTCACATTTAGAGGTGCTGCAATGCTAGGTCTTCTATATCAGTCACATCTAGAGGTGATGCAATACTAGGTCTTCTATATCAGTCACATCTAGAGGTGCTGCAATACTAGGTCTTCTATATCAGTCACATTTAGAGGTGCTGCAATGCTAGGTCTTCTATATCAGTCACATCTAGAGGTGCTGCAATACTAGGTCTTCTATATCAGTCACATCTAGATGTGCTGTTATACTAGGTCTTCTATATCAGTGGACTCACATTTAGATGTGCTGTTATACTAGTTCTTCTATATCAGTCACATCTAGAAGTGATGCAATACTAGGTCTTCTATATCAATGGACTCACACAACTGTGGGTGAACAAGTTAGTGAGAAATGACATATTTATCCGATACACAAGAGAGAGATACAAGTGACATATATATATATGTACAGTAAACAACAGTGACAGAATAGGTGGGTGTAGGCCATATATATATATATGTCCAGTTAGCAGCAAGGACATAGAGAGAGTGGGGGCACAAGGTTAGGTCCAGGCATTTCACTGGACACCCCAAGCACATTTGTTTTGCCAGCCCTGCGCGTACGATTACAGTGGCCGTTGTTACACGGAAGGTGAAGGACAAAGTGACATGCCCCCTTGCCCTCCCCCCCCCCCTTCTCGTAGTTCAGCGACTCCAAACCTCCCGAGAAATCAACGTGAAGAGAGCAACGCCCCAAACGGCTGAAAATAGCTTACCTGACCAGGCTGGAAATAAACACAGGCAGGGACAGGTAGCATCTGCTACACCGGAAGTTGAAACTGAGAGGCATGGCCCCTCTCCTTCTCTCTGATAGCAGTCAACGAACCAGGCGGCGCGCCCCCTCCCTCCCCCTCCCCACGTCATGAGCACCATGTTGGTAGAAAACAAGAGGGTGGTGGCTTTAACAGGAACTATTATAGCTACAACAGAACGTGTTCATTGTCTGTGTTTGTTCTGTGATGTCACATTAGATCTTCTACTGCTGCTTGATGTCATATTAACATTAGATCTTCTACTGCCTGCTTGATGTCATATTAACATTAGATCGTCTACTGCTGCTTGATGTCATATTAACATTAGATCGTCTACTGCCTGCTTGATGTCATATTAACATTAGATCTTCTACTGCCTGCTTGATGTCATATTAACATTAGATCGTCTACTGCTGCTTGATGTCATATTAACATTAGATCGTCTACTGCTGCTTGATGTCATATTAACATTAGATCGTCTACTGCTGCTTGATGTCATATTAACATTAGATCTTCTACTGCCTGCTTGATGTCATATTAACATTAGATCGTCTACTGCTGCTTGATGTCATATTAACATTAGATCGTCTACTGCCTGCTTGATGTCATATTAAGATTAGATCGTCTACTGCCTACTTGATGTCATATTAACATTAGATCGTCTACTGTTGCTTGATGTCATATTAACATTAGATCGTCTACTGCCTGCTTGATGTCATATTAAGATTAGATCGTCTACTGCTGCTTGATGTCATATTAACATTAGATCGTCTACTGCTGCTTGATGTCATATTAACATTAGATCGTCTACTGCTGCTTGATGTCATATTAACATTAGATCGTCTACTGTTGCTTGATGTCATATTAACATTAGATCGTCTACTGCCTGCTTGATGTCATATTAAGATTAGATCGTCTACTGCTGCTTGATGTCATATTAACATTAGATCGTCTACTGCTGCTTGATGTCATATTAACATTAGATCGTCTACTGCTGCTTGATGTCATATTAACATTAGATCGTCTACTGTTGCTTGATGTCATATTAACATTAGATCGTCTACTGCCTGCTTGATGTCATATTAAGATTAGATCGTCTACTGCCTGCTTGATGTCATATTAACATTAGATCGTCTACTGCTGCTTGATGTCATATTAACATTAGATCGTCTACTGCCTGCTTGATGTCATATTAACATTAGATCGTCTACTGCCTACTTGATGTCATATTAACATTAGATCGTCTACTGCCTACTTGATGTCTTATTATAAAGGGAAATGCCAGAAAACCATCACAGAATTGTGAGCTATAGACAACCCTCCCCTGCCCGCCAAGCCACAAAATTGGGGTTACTCCATTCTGTTGGCTGGTCTTACTACTATCGGTGTATCATCATCATCATGTAACCTGCCGGTTGGCGTAGGCGATCATGTCCCTCCACAATCTTCTATCCAGAGTGCATCGTATCAGTTCTGTTGTTGACTGTTTTCCATGCCATGATACCAAGCTATCTAATATCTTCTCTCTTTGTCGTCCACGATCTCTCCTTCCCCGTGTTTACCAGTTGTAACCAAGTATTCCAACTTTCCTCTTCTCATGATGTGCCCGAAAAATGTTGATTGTTTCTTTCTGATGTTTTTTAAGAGCTCCCTTTTCATCAGTGTATCAGTGGATACAAGAGGGAATAAGTCACCAGAAAAAGTCATTGGCCTGGCCTCAAACTCTTTCAACCCCCCCCCCCCCCAAAAAAAAAAAATCATTGAGGGTGCACGCACAACATGATGATGTCCAGGCGACCTCGGCGATAAAGGGATGGGAACTTGGCTACCAGCGTTGGGGAAATAGTGGAGCACTGGACTCCTCACCTCCAAATGCTGTTGTAGTCTCCTACCGACTAGTAAAGCTGGTCTAGAGGTACGACCTTGGCCTCAGGAACACGAAGAACCCAGGTTCATAGCCCACCAAAAGCGGTGATGATGTTTCAGAAGTAGGACAAAATTAATCTGTTGTTTCTTTATGACGTGACCCTCTCCTGATCTCTTGGGTAGTGAGATCCGATGTCTAGCCCCTTCGGATCATCATCATTATCATTTAGTGTCGTCTCCGCATCGAAGGTTGGCTACCATGGGCATGCCATTCCACTCTGTCTTTTGCTTTGATGGCGCGGTCCTAAAATAATAGTTAGAATTTCTCTCCATAGCTTTCTTTGGAATGTTACGTGATGAGGCTCCAATCTCTTTCACTGTGGTCTGCCATATTTGTCTTTTGTGTCCTGAATGTATCCCAGGTGTACCACACACTTTGCTGTTTTCGCTTTCTAGGCCGTTGATCATTTCTGATTCTCCCACCCCATCCACCGTCACAGACTTCTCACTGGCTTATCCTCTCGGATAACAGCAGTAAACAGAAGATCGTGTGTGCACTCGCGCACGTTAACAATTCATCGGCATTTAGAATTGAAGATGGTAGGCTATACATCTCGCCGCTAGCCGGGAACAATTGTTTGCGAAAACCCGGGAACAATTGTTTGCAAAAACCCGGGAACAATTGTTTGCGAAAACCCGGGAACAATTGTTTGCGAAAACCCGGGAACAATTGTTTGCGAAAACCCGGGAACAATTGTTTGCGAAAACCCGGGAACAATTGTTTGCGAAAACCCGGGAACAATTGTTTGCGAAAACCCGGGAACAATTGTTTGCGAAAACCCGGGAACAATTGTTTGCGAAAACCCGGGAACAATTGTTTGCGAAAACCCGGGAACAATTGTTTGCGAAAACCCGGGAACAATTGTTTGCGAAAACCCGGGAACAATTGTTTGCGAAAACCCGGGAACAATTGTTTGCGAAAACCCGGGAACAATTGTTTGCGAAAACCCGGGAACAATTGTTTGCGAAAACCCGGGAACAATTGTTTGCGAAAACCCGGGAACAATTGTTTGCGAAAACCCGGGAACAATTGTTTGCGAAAACCCGGGAACAATTGTTTGCGAAAACCCGGGAACAATTGTTTGCGAAAACCCGGGAACAATTGTTTGCGAAAACCCGGGAACAATTGTTTGCGAAAACCCGGGAACAATTGTTTGCGAAAACCCGGGAACAATTGTTTGCGAAAACCCGGGAACAATTGTTTGCGAAAACCCGGGAACAATTGTTTGCGAAAACCCGGGAACAATTGTTTGCGAAAACCCGGGAACAATTGTTTGCGAAAACCCGGGAACAATTGTTTGCGAAAACCCGGGAACAATTGTTTGCGAAAACCCGGGAACAATTGTTTGCGAAAACCCGGGAACAATTGTTTGCGAAAACCCGGGAACAATTGTTTGCGAAAACCCGGGAACAATTGTTTGCGAAAACCCGGGAACAATTGTTTGCGAAAACCCGGGAACAATTGTTTGCGAAAACCCGGGAACAATTGTTTGCGAAAACCCGGGAACAATTGTTTGCGAAAACCCGGGAACAATTGTTTGCGAAAACCCGGGAACAATTGTTTGCGAAAACCCGGGAACAATTGTTTGCGAAAACCCGGGAACAATTGTTTGCGAAAACCCGGGAACAATTGTTTGCGAAAACCCGGGAACAATTGTTTGCGAAAACCCGGGAACAATTGTTTGCGAAAACAACAATTGTTTGCGAAAACCCGGGAACAATTGTTTGCGAAAACCGGGAACAATTGTTTGCGAAAACCCGGGAACAATTGTTTGCGAAAACCCGGGAACAATTGTTTGCGAAAACCCGGGAACAATTGTTTGCGAAAACCGGGAACAATTGTTTGCAAAAACCTACACACCGGAGATCCCAGGCTTTGCTACGAAGTTCATGCACGTGGACCAGGGTTCTTCTCGGATTTTCTCGAGATTCTTTAGGGGGGTACCGGAGCACCTATGGGTGCGCCCGGTGTGCAGTGATGATGATCCTTAGAACAAATAAGAGAATACTTCATGGTACAACTGACGTACTTACACAGGCCTTGGTTACGTCAACGCGAGAGATCTTGTGTGGCAACAGCGATCTCCACTTTAACAACGCCCAGTGGGCGTTCCTTGTTCCGTGGAAGAATGAACCACGGAGCTAGTCTTTAACGCGTCATTAGACTAACATTGGCAACGCTATGATTGACAGCTGAAAGTAACCAATCAGTGTTGAGACCACTAGTCTGACGTCAAGCAGTCAATGAGGCCAGACATGAGAGAGTTGCTTGACGCGGAGAGCTCTGGTATTTCCCGGGCTAAGGACACTTGTCCTTGACCCTTGTTAGTTCAGATGCTGGTCAGGGACAATCCCTTGATTCAACCTGTCTAGTCACGGCCTCAAATGTTGACTATTTCAGCCCAATGTTTTGTGTTCTTTTATTATTGGTTTGTTGCACACACTTTCTTCCAATCGTTCGAGAGAATGATTTTTGTTAGATTGGTTTATGTTGAAATGGTTTTTGTTAGACTGGTTTTTGTTGAAATGGTTTTTGTTAGACTGGTTTATGTTGAAATGGTTTTTGTTAGACTGGTTTTTATTAGACTGGTTTATGTTGAAATGGTTTTTGTTAGACTGGTTTATGTTGAAATGGTTTTTGTTAGACTGGTTTTTATTAGACTGGTTTATGTTGAAATGGTTTTTGTTAGACTGGTTTTTATTAGACTGGTTTTTGTTAGACTGGTTTTTATTAGACTGGTTTATGTTGAAATGGTTTTTATTAGACTGGTTTATGTTGAAATGGTTTTTGTTAGACTGGT
The DNA here is from genome assembly GCA_032433765.1 of Megaustenia siamemsis. Classification (NCBI taxonomy): domain Eukaryota; kingdom Metazoa; phylum Mollusca; class Gastropoda; order Stylommatophora; family Ariophantidae; genus Megaustenia; species Megaustenia siamemsis. The sequence goes on from JAVIAB010000024.1 coordinate 1,672,987, forward strand.
TTATGTTGAAATGGTTTTTGTTAGACTGGTTTATGTTGAAATGACTTTTGTTAGACTGGTTTATGTTGAAATGGTTTTTGTTAGACTGGTTTATGTTGAAATGGTTTTTGTTAGACTGGTTTATGTTGAAATGACTTTTGTTAGACTGGTTTATGTTGAAATGGTTTTTGTTAGACTGGTTTATGTTGAAATGACTTTTGTTAGACTGGTTTATGTTGAAATTATTTTTGTTAGACTGGTTTATGTTCAAATTGTTTTCCCTACAATGGTTTTCGCTAGAATGGTGTTCATTTAGACTGCTTTTCGTTATACTGGTTTGTGCTAGAATGGTTTTCATTGAACTAGTTTTGCCAGAATGGTTTTCATTCAACTGGTGTGTGTCTATTGCTTTCATTGACTGTTTGTCTATTGGTACGGCGAGAGATTATCGCTTGCCGACCGGCATGGCACCTGATGATGACGACTTGAGATGAGCACAAGCAACGAACAGTGAGCATCATTGAGGTCTAAGGCAGGCACTTGTACAGCAATGCTCGGCATGACGTGAATGGCAGTTGTTTATTTAGCTGCTTGGCTGGTCCAGGTACCTGAGTGCGTCTGTGAATGGGCAGAGGGCGTGTCCAGAACTGGTGAGAGCAGATGAAGGCGTGTCTCCTCAGCTCTTGCATGTGATGCCATCTGTCTGACACTTGGTCATGCATAAACTGATATATATATATATATATGTTTCCTGACTTGAGCTGTTCAGTTAACTTCTCCTGCTGTTTTATTTTTTTATGGTAGCTTATTCCATCAGTCAATCGTTTTGTGGTCGACCCTTCGGTCTGGTATTCTCGCAACTTTTATTAATGGCTCGTTGTGTTGTGTTTTGATCACTCTGCCTTGTCACGTGGCCAAATCATTTATCTGTTGTTTCTTTATATATTCTATGGGGGGGGGTATTTCTAGCTTTTGTCTCAGTTTTTCTTTTCTGATCTTATCTCTTAGAGTGTTTCTTGTCATTCGTCTGACACATTTCATCTATGTAGAGGTTATTTGTCTTATTGTTCTTGCATCTAGGGTCCAGGACTGACATTGGTAGCACAACGTTGGATGAAGATTGTATTGTAGACTGTAGAGTCCAGGACTAACATTGGTAGCACAATGTTGGGATGAAGATTGTATTGTAGAGTCCAGGACTGGCATTGGTAGCACAACGCTGGGATGAAGATTGTATTGTAGAGTCCAGGACTAACATTGGTAGCACAATGTTGGGATGAAGATTGTATTGTAGAGTCCAGGACTGACATTGGTAGCACAATGTTGGGATGAAGATTGTATTGTAGAGTCCAGGACTGACATTGGTAGCACAATGTTGGGATGAAGATTGTATTGTAGAGTCCAGGACTAACATTGGTAGCACAACGCTGGGATGAAGATTGTATTGTAGAGTCCAGGACTAACATTGGTAGCACAACGCTGGGATGAAGATTGTATTGTAGAGTCCAGGACTGGCATTGGTAGTACAACGTTGGGATGAAGATTGTATTGTAGAGTGCAGGACTAACATTGGTAGCACAACGTTGGGATGAATACTGCCTTCATGTCTTTATGCCCATACTTTGATTATATCTGGCCCCTAACAAATACAGCCTTCATGTCTCTATGTCCATACTTTGATTATATATGGCCCCTAACAAACAAATACAGCCTTCATGTCTCTATGTCCATACTTTGATTATATATGGCCCCTAACAAACAAATACAGCCTTCATGTCTCTATGTCCATACTTTGATTATATCTGGCCCCTAACAAACAAATACAGCCTTCATGTCTCTATGTCCATACTTTGATTATATATGGCCCCTAACAAACAAATACAGCCTTCATGTCTCTATGTCCATACTTTGATTATATCTGGCCCCTAACAAATACAGCCTTCATGTCTCTATGTCCATACTTTGATTATATCTGGCCCCTAACAAACAAATACAGCCTTCATGTCTCTATGTCCATACTTTGATTATATATGGCCCCTAACAAACAAATACAGCCTTCATGTCTCTATGTCCATACTTTGATTATATCTGGCCCCTAACAAACAAATACAGCCTTCATGTCTCTATGTCCATACTTTGATTATATCTGGCCCCTAACAAACAAATACAGCCTTCATGTCTCTATGTCCATACTTTGATTATATCTGGCCCCTAACAAACAAATACAGCCTTCATGTCTCTATGTCCATACTTTGATTATATCTGGCCCCTAACAAATACAGCCTTGATGTCTCCCACAGAAAAGTGTGCGGCGTCAGCAACACGCCATCAAGGAGACAGAATTCCTGCGACTCAAGAGGTCACGGCTTGGTGTGGATGATTTTGAATCTCTCAAGGTCATTGGGCGTGGCGCCTTTGGAGAGGTAAATGTTGTCCTTGTCCAGTGATCCTCTTTCTGCTTGTCCTTGTGATCCTCTTTCTGCTTGTCCTTGTGATCCTCTTTCTGCTAGTCCTTGTCCTTGTGATCCTCTTTCTGCTTGTCCTTGTCCTTGTGATCCTCTTTCTGCTTGTCCTTTTCCAGTGATCCTCTTTCTGCTTGTCCATGTCCAGTGATCCTCTTTCTGCTTGTCCTTGTCCAGTGATCCTCTTTCTGCTTGTCCCTGTCCTTGTGATCCTCTTTCTGCTTGTCCTTGTCCAGTGATTATCTTTCTGCTTGTCCTTGTCCAGTGATCCTCTTTCTGCTTGTCCTTGTCCTTGTGATCCTCTTTCTGCTTGTCCTTGTCCAGTGATCCTCTTTCTGCTTGTCCTTGTCCAGTGATTATCTTTCTGCTTGTCCTTGTCCAGTGATCCTCTTTCTGCTTGTCCTTGTCCTTGTGATCCTCTTTCTGCTTGTCCTTGTCCTTGTGATCCTCTTTCTGCTTGTCCTTTTCCAGTGATCCTCTTTCTGCTTGTCCATGTCCAGTGATCCTCTTCCTGCTTGTCCTTGTCCAGTGATCCTCTTCCTGCTTGTCCTTGTCCAGTGATTATCTTTCTGCTTGTCCTTGTCCAGTGATTATCTTTCTGCTTGTCCTTGTCCAGTGATCCTCTTTCTGCTTGTCCTTGTCCAGTGATTATCTTTCTGCTTGTCCTTGTCCAGTGATCCTCTTTCTGCTTGTCCATGTCCAGTGATTATCTTTCTGCTTGTCCTTGTCCAGTGATTATCTTTCTGCTTGTCCTTGTCCAGTGATCCTCTTTCTGCTTGTCCTTGTCCAGCGATCCTCTTCCTGCTTGTCCTTGTCCATTGATCCTCTTTCTGCTTGTCCTTGTCCAGTGATTATCTTTCTGCTTGTCCTTGTCCAGTGATCCTCTTTCTGCTTGTCCTTGTCCAGTGATCCTCTTTCTGCTTGTCCTTGTCCAGTGATCCTCTTTCTGTTGTCTTTGTCCAGTGATCCTCTTTCTGCTTGTCCATGTCCAGTGATTATCTTTCTGCTTGTCCTTGTCCAGTGATCCTCTTTCTGCTTGTCCTTGTCCAGTGATCCTCTTTCTGCTTGTCCATGTCCAGTGATTATCTTTCTGCTTGTCCTTGTCCAGTGATCCTCTTTCTGCTTGTCCATGTCCAGTGATTATCTTTCTGCTTGTCCTTGTCCAGTGATCCTCTTTCTGCTTGTCCTTGTGCAATGATCCTCTTTCTGCTTGTCCATGTCCAGTGATCCTATTTCTGCTTGTCCTTGTCCAGTGATCCTCTTTCTGCTTGTCCTTGTCCAGTGATCCTCTTTCTGCTTGTCCTTGTCCAGTGATCCTCTTTCTACTTGTCCTTGTCCAGTGATCCTCTTTCTGCTTGTCCTTGTGCAATGATCCTCTTTCTGCTTGTCCATGTCCAGTGATCCTCTTTCTGCTTGTCCATGTCCAGTGATCCTCTTTCTGCTTGTCCTTGTCCAGTGATCCTCTTTCTGCTTGTCCTTGTGCAATGATCCTCTTTCTGCTTGTCCTTGTGCAATGATCCTCTTTCTGCTTGTCCATGTCCAGTGATCCTCTTTCTGCTTGTCCATGTCCAGTGATCCTCTTCTGCTTGTCCTTGTGCAATGATCCTCTTTCTGCTTGTCCTTGTCCAGTGATCCTCTTTCTGCTTGTCCTTGTCCAGTGATCCTCTTTCTTCCATGTGTTAACCCAATGTCCGCTTTTAGCGTCTGATGTAACCCATCTGTTGATTCATTGAAGTTGTTTAGTTGACAGACCATATTTATGGTACATCAGACATCTGGAGTAGTTTAGTTGACAGACCATCTTTATGGTACATCAGACATCTGGAGTAGTTTAGTTGACAGACCATATTTATGGTACCTCAGACATCTGGAGTAGTTTAGTTCACAGACCATCTTTATGGTACCTCAGACATCTGGAGTAGTTTAGTTGACAGACCATCTTTATGGTACCTCAGACATCTGGAGTAGTTTAGTTGACAGACCATCTTTATGGTACCTCAGACATCTGGAGTAGTTTAGTTGACAGACCATCTTTATGGTACCTCAGACATCTGGAGTAGTTTAGTTGACAGACCATATTTATGGTACCTCAGACATCTGGAGTAGTTTAGTTCACAGACCATCTTTATGGTACCTCAGACATCTGGAGTAGTTTAGTTCACAGACCATCTTTATGGTACCTCAGACATCTGGAGTAGTTTAGTTGACAGACCATCTTTATGGTACATCAGACATCTGGAGTAGTTTAGTTGACAGACCATCTTTATGGTACCTCAGACATCTGGAGTAGTTTAGTTGACAGACCATCTTTATGGTACATCAGACATCTGGAGTAGTTTAGTTGACAGACCATCTTTATGGTACATCAGACATCTGGAGTAGTTTAGTTGACAGACCATCTTTATGGTACATCAGACATCTGGAGTAGTTTAGTTGACATACCATCTTTATGGTACATCAGACATCTGGAGTAGTTTAGTAGACAGACCATATTTATGGTACATCAGACATCTGGAGTAGTTTAGTAGACAGACCATTATCATAGTGCCTCAGACATCTGGAGTAGTTTAGTTGACAGACCATTGTCATGGTGCCTCAGACTTCTGGAGTAGTTTAGTTGACTGACCATTGTCATGGTGCCTCAGACATCTGGAGTAGTTTAGTTGACAGACCATTATCATAGTGCCTCAGACATCTGAAGTAGTTTAGTTGACAAACCATTGTCATGGTGCCTCAGACATCTGGAGTAGTTTAGTTGACAGACCATTGTCATAGTGCCTCAGACATCTGAAGTAGTTTAGTTGACAGACCATTATCATGGTGCCTCAGACTTCTGAAGTAGTTTAGTTGACAGACCATTATCATGGTGCCTCAGACTTCTGGAGTAGTTTAGTTGACAGACCATTATCATAGTGCCTCAGACATCTGAAGTAGTTTAGTTGACAGACCATTATCATGGTGCCTCAGACTTCTGGAGTAGTTTAGTTGACAGACCATTATCATGGTGCCTCAGACTTCTGAAGTAGTTTAGTTGACAGACCATTATCATAGTGCCTCAGACTTCTGAAGTAGTTTAGTTGACAGACCATTATCATAGTGCCTCAGACTTCTGGAGTAGTTTAGTTGACACACCATTATCATAGTGCCTCAGACATCTGAAGTAGTTTAGTTGACAGACCATTATCATAGTGCCTCAGACTTCTGAAGTAGTTTAGTTGACAGACCATCTTTATGGTACATCAGACATCTGGAGTAGTTTAGTTGACAGACCATCTTTATGGTACATCAGACATCTGGAGTAGTTTAGTTGACAGACCATCTTTATGGTACATCAGACATCTGAAGTAGTTTAGTTGACAGACCATCTTTATGGTACATCAGACATCTGGAGTAGTTTAGTTGACAGACCATCTTTATGGTACATCAGACATCTGGAGTAGTTTAGTTGACAGACCATCTTTATGGTACATCAGACATCTGGAGTAGTTTAGTTGACAGACCATCTTTATGGTACATCAGACATCTGGAGTAGTTTAGTTGACAGACCATCTTTATGGTACATCAGACATCTGGAGTAGTTTAGTTGACAGACCATCTTTATGGTACATCAGACATCTGGAGTAGTTTAGTTGACAGACCATCTTTATGGTACATCAGACATCTGGAGTAGTTTAGTTGACATACCATCTTTATGGTACATCAGACATCTGGAGTAGTTTAGTAGACAGACCATATTTATGGTACATCAGACATCTGGAGTAGTTTAGTAGACAGACCATTATCATAGTGCCTCAGACATCTGGAGTAGTTTAGTTGACAGACCATTGTCATGGTGCCTCAGACTTCTGGAGTAGTTTAGTTGACAGACCATTGTCATGGTGCCTCAGACATCTGGAGTAGTTTAGTTGACAGACCATTATCATAGTGCCTAAGACATCTGAAGTAGTTTAGTTGACAGACCATTGTCATGGTGCCTCAGACATCTGGAGTAGTTTAGTTGACAGACCATTGTCATAGTGCCTCAGACATCTGAAGTAGTTTAGTTGACAGACCATTATCATGGTGCCTCAGACTTCTGAAGTAGTTTAGTTGACAGACCATTATCATGGTGCCTCAGACTTCTGGAGTAGTTTAGTTGTCAGACCATTATCATAGTGCCTCAGACATCTGAAGTAGTTTAGTTGACAGACCATTATCATGGTGCCTCAGACTTCTGGAGTAGTTTAGTTGACAGACCATTATCATAGTGCCTCAGACTTCTGAAGTAGTTTAGTTGACAGACCATTATCATAGTGCTTCAGACTTCTGAAGTAGTTTAGTTGACAGACCATTATCATAGTGCCTCAGACTTCTGGAGTAGTTTAGTTGACACACCATTATCATAGTGCCTCAGACATCTGAAGTAGTTTAGTTGACAGACCATTATCATAGTGCCTCAGACTTCTGAAGTAGTTTAGTTGACAGACCATCTTTATGGTACATCAGACATCTGGAGTAGTTTAGTTGACAGACCATCTTTATGGTACATCAGACATCTGGAGTAGTTTAGTTGACAGACCATCTTTATGGTACATCAGACATCTGAAGTAGTTTAGTTGACAGACCATCTTTATGGTACATCAGACATCTGGAGTAGTTTAGTTGACAGACCATCTTTATGGTACATCAGACATCTGGAGTAGTTTAGTTGACAGACCATCTTTATGGTACATCAGACATCTGAAGTAGTTTAGTTGACAGACCATCTTTATGGTACATCAGACATCTGGAGTAGTTTAGTTGACAGACCATCTTTATGGTACATCAGACATCTGGAGTAGTTTAGTTGACATACCATCTTTATGGTACATCAGACATCTGGAGTAGTTTAGTTGACATACCATCTTTATGGTACATCAGACATCTGGAGTAGTTTAGTTGACAGACCATCTTTATGGTACATCAGACATCTGGAGTAGTTTAGTTGACATACCATCTTTATGGTACATCAGACATCTGGAGTAGTTTAGTTGACATACCATCTTTATGGTACATCAGACATCTGGAGTAGTTTAGTAGACAGACCATATTTATGGTACATCAGACATCTGGAGTAGTTTAGTAGACAGACCATTATCATAGTGCCTCAGACATCTGGAGTAGTTTAGTAGACAGACCATTATCATGGTGCCTCAGACATCTGAAGTTGTTTAGTAGACAGACCATTGTCATGGTGCCTCAGACTTCTGAAGTAGTTTAGTAGACAGACCATTATCATGGTGCCTCAGTCTTCTGGAGTAGTTTAGTAGACAGACCATTATCATGGTGCCTCAGACATCTGAAGTTGTTTAGTAGACAGACCATTGTCATGGTGCCTCAGACTTCTGAAGTAGTTTAGTTGACAGACCATTATCATAGTGCCTCAGACATCTGAAGTAGTTTAGTTGACAGACCATTATCATAGTGCCTCAGACTTCTGGAGTAGTTTAGTTGACATACCATTATCATAGTGCCTCAGACATCTGAAGTAGTTTAGTTGACAGACCATTATCATAGTGCCTCAGACTTCTGAAGTAGTTTAGTTGACAGACCATTATCATAGTGCCTCAGACATCTGAAGTAGTTTGGTTGGCAGACCATTATCATAGTGCCTCAGACATCTGAAGTAGTTTAGTTGACAGACCATTATCATAGTGCCTCAGACATCTGAAGTAGTTTAGTTGACAGACCATTATCATAGTGCCTCAGACATCTGAAGTAGTTTAGTTGACAGACTATTATCATAGTGCCTCAGACTTCTGGAGTAGTTTAGTTGACAGACCATTATCATAGTGCCTCAGACATCTGGAGTAGTTTAGTTGACAGACCATTATCATAGTGCCTCAGACTTCTGAAGTAGTTTAGTTGACAGACCATTATCATAGTGCCTCAGACATCTGAAGTAGTTTAGTTGACAGACCATTGTCATAGTGCCTCAGACTTCTGAAGTAGTTTAGTTGACAGACCATTATCATAGTGCCTCAGACATCTGAAGTAGTTTAGTTGACAGACCATTATCATAGTGCCTCAGACATCTGAAGTTGTTTAGTTGACAGACCATTGTCATGGTGCCTCAGACATCTGAAGTAGTTTAGTTGACAGACCATTGTCATGGTGCCTCAGACATCTGGAGTAGTTTAGTTGACAGACCATTATCATAGTGCCTCAGACATCTGAAGTAGTTTAGTTGACAGACCATTATCATAGTGCCTCAGTCTTCTGAAGTAGTTTAGTTGACAGACCATTATCATAGTGCCTCAGACATCTGAAGTAGTTTAGTTGACATACCATCTTTATGGTACATCAGACATCTGGAGTAGTTTAGTTGACATACCATCTTTATGTTACATCAGACATCTGGAGTAGTTTAGTAGACAGACCATATTTATGGTACATCAGACATCTGGAGTAGTTTAGTAGACAGACCATTATCATAGTGCCTCAGACATCTGGAGTAGTTTAGTAGACAGACCATTATCATGGTGCCTCAGACTTCTGGAGTAGTTTAGTAGACAGACCATTATGATAGTGCCTCAGACATCTGAAGTAGTTTAGTAGACAGACCATTATCATGGTGCCTCAGACTTCTGGAGTAGTTTAGTTGACAGACCATTATCATGGTGCCTCAGACATCTGAAGTAGTTTAGTTGACAGACCATTATCATAGTGCCTCAGACATCTGAAGTAGTTTAGTTGACAGACCATTATCATAGTGCCTCAGACATCTGAAGTAGTTTAGTTGACAGACCATTGTCATAGTGCCTCAGACATCTGAAGTAGTTTAGTTGACAGACCATTATCATAGTGCCTCAGACATCTGAAGTAGTTTAGTTGACAGACCATTATCATAGTGCCTCAGACATCTGAAGTAGTTTAGTTGACAGACCATTATCATAGTGCCTCAGACATCTGAAGTAGTTTAGTTGACAGACCATTATCATAGTGCCTCAGACATCTGAAGTAGTTTAGTTGACAGACCATTGTCATAGTGCCTCAGACTTCTGGAGTAGTTTAGTTGACAGACCATTATCATGGTGCCTCAGACATCTCCATAATTCTCAGATCACCTCCTCCAGCATACAGAACTGCTGCTTCATAGTAGAGAAAGCACTAAAGATGGCTCCAGCTCAGATGTATGAAATAAGTAGCACCGATAAAGACCTTGATGATGTAATTACGGCCATACTGGGCTTACTCTTGTCAACTTTTACCTACCAGGGTTCTTTGACGTGTGCAGAGTGCGCATGGGGGCTTTCTACTTTCTTCCTTACCTGAGTTGTCTAGACATGGGATCTCGGTGGGGGGATACATGCACGAAAAATCCTTCAAATGTCAGAAATTCCCACCTCAAGTGATGGATGGACTCAAAATCCCGTCCATAGGCTGACGTTTTACCTGTAGACCATCCAGCTGGCACCCCGCCCCCGAATAATTTATTGTTGTTATTATTAATCTTATAATTTTTTATTGCTATTATTATTATTATTGCTATTATTGTTATTATTATTATTATTGCTATTAATATTATTGCTATTATTATTATTGCTATTATTATTATTGCTATTATTATTATTGCTATTATTATTATTGCTATTATTATTATTGCTATTATTATTATTGCTATTATTATTATTGCTATTATTGCTATTATTGCTATTATTATTATTGCTATTATTATTATTGCTATTATTATTATTATTGCTATTATTATTATTATTATTGCTATTACTGCTATTATTATTATTGCTATTATTGCTATTATTATTGCTATTATTATTATTATTATTGCTATTATTATTATTGCTATTATTGCTATTATTATTATTGCTATTATTGCTATTATTATTATTATTGCTATTATTGCTATTATTATTATTGCTATTATTATTATTGCTATTATTGCTATTATTATTATTATTGCTATTATTACTATTATTGCTATTATTATTATTATTATTATTGCTATTATTATTATTATTATTGCTATTATTATTATTATCACTGCTATTATTATTATTATTGCTATTTTTATTATTATTATCACTGCTATTATTATTATTAATCCTTTGTCTTTATTATTGCTATTATTGTTCAGAGAGTTCAGCGATGCTATATAGAACCAATTCTAACCTATGGAAGTAAATCATGGACAGGTGACAAACAAATGAAAAGGCAATTTGAGGTATCAGAGATGGGATTTCTCAGAAGAATGTTGAAAGTTCCCAGGACAGCTTAAAAAACCAATGAGGAAGTTCTCAAAGAGGCCAACACAAAAAGGTAACTCCTAAAAAACATCAAAAAGAAACAATCGGCATTTTTCGAGCACATCATGAGAAGAGGAAAGTTGGAATACTTGGTTACAACTGGCAGAATACAGGGAAAGAGATATTGCAGGCAACAAAGAAATAAGATACTAGATAGCTTGGTGTCATGGCATGGAAAACAGTCAACAACAGAATTGATTCGATGCAATGTAGATAGAAAATTGTGGAGGGACATGTTCCCCTACTCCAACCTGTATGGTACATGATTATGATGTATTCCTCCCCCTGTTTGAAATGTGTTGAGACAAGAAGCGAACATGAGCAACAGGGATGTCCATGATTGAAGCAACAAGTCCTGGATACAATAACCGGGAAGAACATACAAAACAACAGGAAGTACTGTTTCATCGCAGTCAACAATAGAGAGGGTCCGGACTAGCGTGATGTTGTCAGCTTTGGCAGCATGGATGGGTGTGGGTAGGGTTATGTCGGCTGTTTGAGCTCGCAAAGGTGAACCTTGACCAATGTCGTCACGATTGTAGGGGTTGCGCTCAGGCCTTTGCTGTAGTCGGCTGTGGTTTCATACATCCTGGTTGGCTTGGTCAGTTCAGTGGAATCATGGGCCGGACATGCCAGGATCTGTGGCTTGGTCAGTTCAGTGGAATCACGGGCCGGACATCATGCCAGGATCTGTGGCTTGGTCAGTTCAGTGGAATCACGGGCCATACATACATCATGCCAGGATTTGTGGCTTGGTCAGTTCAGTGGAATCACGGGCCATACATCATGCCAGGATTTGTGGCTTGGTCAGTTCAGTGGAATCACGGGCCATACATCATGCCAGTATCTGTGACGCCACTTTCAAATGGTGCAGCGCTGTCATGTCGTCGGTGGCGCTTGGCGCCCCGGTGTCCGGTATTACTGCTCATAATTTCCCCAGTGCCGGGCGCCACATTGTATGGTGAATGTGGACATTACCTCGCCAGATCGCCCTACCTTCCCAGGAAAAAAATTCTCCAGTACCAATTTTCACGTCGCGTGGGTCATTACAAATCTGTTCTGGTATTCTTTTTGTTTCTGGCGTTCATCTGATTGTTACTTGAGCCTATTCTTCGTTTTCCCCATTAAAAGGACGTTAAGTGGCGTATATGTGTTGGGGTTTATTTGCTCCTTTCGACCCGACATATCCGTCTTCAGCACGGCATTCTTTGAGTAACAATTTGCCTTCCTTCTTGGAGCCCTACTCGCTTGTCCGAACTGGATAGTATTATTTCTAGGAGTACCGATGGAAGATGGAGCGGGGGTCGCCTTACTTGACCCACTCATTCAATTGTGGGTCGCTCTCAGCTTAGTTGATGGATGGGCCGGGTCTGGGTATTAGACCTGACCTTTGTCAGTAGCGATGTCAGCAACCATGACAGTCATGGATCGTTGGCGCTGTCCTGGCTGCTGTCTCTCATCATCATCATGCACTATACCAGTTGCCGTCGGGGGCCTCGGTAGCCTAGTTGTGAAAACCACCCGACTAGACTACCGACGTTCGGACAACCCGTGTTCGATTCCCGCTGGGAGCAGTGTGAATTGTACTCGTGGTTGGGAAAAAAAAAATACCCCCACGGTCGACCCAGCCGTTGGCAGAAATATGGTACCAGGGTATTACCCTGGGAAGGTGAGGAATGTCGCTTCGCATCTGAGTTTCGATGCTTGAGGCTACACTATACAGAAATATCCGAACATTTCTGGATAGGCGGCCGAGCACATATGGGTGGAAACTCGCGTGCTAAGATGCCGGTTCAAGTCTCGTACTTTACGTGTTACCATTTTACCAGTTGACGTAGACGATCATGTCTTTTCGCATTTCTCTTTCCACAGTACATCGAATCAATTCTGTTGTTGACTGTTTTCTATCAATTCTGTTGTTGATTGTTTTCCATGCCATGACACCAAGCAATCTAATATCTTCTCTCGTTGTCGTCCGCGATCTCTCATTCCTTCTATTTTACCAGTTGTGACCAAGTATTTAGTCCATGTGTCCATGAACCACGAGTCCACGTCACTCCTTCCGATGAAAGAGATGGGAGTTAAGATGGGCACAGCCAGAAACGAGAAACTTAGTGGGTAAGAATTATCAACCAACACAGAACTGTAGTCGATTGCAATCTTCCTCTTCTCATGATGTACCCGGAAAATGTTGATTGTTTCTTTCTGGTGTTTTTTAGGAGCTCCCTTTTTTGTGTTAGCCACATTGAGAATTTCCTCATTGGTCTTTTTAGCTGTCCAGTGAACTTGCAACATTTTTCTGAGAAATCCCATCTCGGTGACCTCTAATCGTCTTCGCATGTGTCTGCTTGGGGGTCTGGTTGGTCTCGAGGCAAGACACCGGCCTCGAGACAGAGAGGTTGTGGGTTCAAATCCTGGCCGCACCAGTTGGGATTTTTATTTATGATTTCTCTCTGCGGCAACCACCCCTGGTCTCAGCAGCGAGGCCCAACTTGAAACGTCAATTACTCATCTGTTACTAATGTAACAGTGTCTTTGTCTTCGTTGCTTGTTAACTTTCCCACGTTGTTTCGAGCTCACTTAGCGTTTTCTTTACACTCTCATTACTTGTCGTGACGTGCAGCTCGTAACATTTCGATCTGCGTAGACACTTGCACCAATGTAACAGTGTGGAATAATTATGTTGCCTTTAATATTAATACTAAGAATAGTTTTCCCCGAACGAATCCTCTGTCGTCGTCGCCCACGCCACGGCCACTGTTCTCTTGTTCAATTACTCATCGTCGGAAAAAATATGAGTACCTCCAAAGACGGATGTGCCTGTCAGATTGCCAAAGATAGTATCTGCCTGTGCGGCGAGGGACCCCTGTGCTCACGGCTGTCAGGGAAAAAACGTATTAACACGCAAAATTCAGTTCCTAGTGTCTAGGGACTTCGTCAGAGGTCAAAGCTGGCGAACGAAAAAAAAAAAATAAATAAATTTGTCTGCTCTCTCGTCGTCGTCATTTACTATTGGCACTTTCGTGTGTTACAAATAAATACGTCATAACTGATGTTTGTTTACTCGGCGTGTCGTCGGCGACTGTCGTTGTTGGCTCGTCGTGTCGGCGGCTGTCGTTGTTGGCTGCGTAACAAAAGAGCTACTACAGGAAAGTGAAGACAAACATGCCGGCCCTTGTTGTGTGACCAAACTTGGCCAGACTCTCCCTGTTACAGATTCAATAGGAACGCTGGCATTGGGTGGCGGGAGAGTTGCTTCAAGTCACAGCCTCATTCAACTACTGCTGGTCAAATTGTGTGCTACTAAATTGGACCTGACTATATACAGATAGAGATGATACAGGCTCTAGAAGATTTTGGCATCGAAGTGATCACAGACATATGCAATGACATACAGGATACATACCAAACGATCTAAAAACATCAACTTTCATTGCATTGCCTAAAAAGAATGGTGCAGTTGAATGCAGTGACTTCAGAACAATAAGCCTAATGAGCCAGGTAACACAAATTTTACTAAAAGTTATACAGGGAAGGATTCAGAATAAAATCAATACTGAATTAGAGGAGCAACAATTTGGATTCAGGAAAAACAGTGGGACAAAAGAAGCCATATTCAGCATGAGAACATTGATTGAAAAGTACACAGAAGTAAACAAACCAATATGTGCCTGCTTCATAGACTACACCAAAGCTTTCGATAGAATACACCATAACCAACTCATAGACTGCCTAAAGGATATAAATCTAGACGACGCAGACATACGACTAATATGTAATTTGTACTGGGAGCAAACAGCAATAATAAGATATAACAAGGAGAACTCTACACCCATGGACATAAAAAGAGGAGTAAGACAAGGATGCACCCTATCACCAAGCTTGTTCAATCTATACACTGAACAAATCTTTAAAAACATCTCAGAGATACCAGGCCTAAACATTTATGGAAAGATAATCAATAACCTGAGATATGCTGATGATACTGTTCTACTAGCAGAAAATCCTAAAGACCTACAACAATTGCTTAATGTGATAAACATAACAAGCAAAAAATATGGACTAGAAATGAATATCAAAAAGACTAAAACTATGATCATAAACAAAGAAAATTCTCAAGACCTACAATTAAATATCACAGTTGAGGGAACACATCTGGAGACAGTCCAGAGCTACAACTACCTGGGACATACTATAACCAATGATGGAAAATGCAAAACTGAAATAAACAAAAGAATAGGTATGGCAAAAAGTAATTTTAATGCCATGAAAAATATACTAACAACAAAACAAATATCAGCAGTTCTGAAACTAAGAATGGCAAAATGATACATCATCTCAATATTCCTGTATGGTGCAGAAACATGGACATTAGACAAGAAAACAGAACAGAAAATTGAAGCCTTTGAAATGTGGAATAATAGAAGAATAGGTAGAATTGAATGGAAACAAAAGATAACAAACGATAAAGTTTTAAAACAACTGAAAAAAAAGAGAACTACTAAATACAATTAAGACAAGACAAATGGAATTTTTGGGGCATGTTAAAAGACACAACAGCCTACTAAAAGTAATATTGGAAGGAAAAATACAAGGTAGACCAAGACTAACATGGACGAGTAACATCAAAAGATGGACAAGTCAATCTATGACAGCCTGCGCCATCAAAGCAAGAAACAGAGAAGAACACATTTATCTATTTATTTATCTTTCTTCATTATCTACACATTTATCTATTATTTATCTATCTTTATTATTTATATACCTATTTATGTATCTATCTTCATGATTTATGCACCTAGTTATTTATTTGTCTCTTGAACAAACCATCCCGTGGTTGGTGCCGACCATTAAGGAAGTATACAGACGTGGTATGGAAGCAGCTGAACAGTTGTGAGTCCTGAGGAGGTCGTTTGTGACAGACAAGGCCAAGTCTGGATAGTTCCTTGTGTTACCTTCAGGGCCGCCAATCGTGTTTTAATAGGAAAACACAGATACACAATTTATTCCCGAGCTGTGATCGTAACCCTATGCTATAGCGATAAGTACACATGTAATCGTAACCCTATGCTATAGTCATGAGTACACATGTGATCGTAACCCTATGCTATAGCCATGAGTACACATGTGATCGTAACCCTACGCTATAGTCATGAGTACACATGTGACCGTAACCCTATACTATAGTCATGAGTACACATTGACCGTAACCCTACACTATAGTCATGAGTACACCTGTGATCGTAACCCTATACTATAGTCATGAGTACACATGTGATCGTAACCCTACGCTATAGTCATGAGTACACATGTGATCGTAACCCTATGCTATAGTCATGAGTACACATGTGATCGTAACCCTATGCTATAGTCATGAGTACACATGTGATCGTAACCCTATGCTATAGTCATGCGTACACATGTGATCGTAACCCTATGCTATAGTCATGAGTATACCTGTGATCGTAACCCTACGCTATAGTCATGAGTACACATGTGATCGTAACCCTATGCTGTAGTCATGAGTACACATGTGACCGTAACCCTCTGCTATAGTCATGAGTACACATGTGATCGTAACCCTATGCTATAGTTATGAGTACACATGTGATCGTAACTCTATGCTATAGCCATGAGTACACATGTGATCGTAACTCTATGCTATAGCCATGAGTACACATGTGATCGTAACTCTATGATATAGTCATGAGTACACATGTGATCGTAACCCTACGCTATAGTCATGAGTACACATGTGATCGTAACCCTATGCTATAGCCATGAGTGCACATGTGATCGTAACCCTATACTATAGCCATGAGTACACATGTGATCGTAACCCTATGCTATAGCCATGAGTACACATGTGATCGTAACCTTATGCTATAGTCATGAGTACACATGTGATCGTAACCCTACGCTATAGTCATGAGTACACATGTGATCGTAACCCTATACTATAGCCATGAGTACACATGTGATCGTAACCCTATGCTATAGCCATGAGTACACATGTGATCGTAACCCTATGCTATAATCATGAGTACACATGTGATCGTAACCCTATGCTATAGTCATGAGTACACATGTGATCGTAACTCTATGCTATAGTCATGAGTACACATGTGATCGTAACTCTATGATATAGTCATGAGTACACATGTGATCGTAACCCTATGCTATAGTCATGAGTACACATGTGATCGTAATCCTATGCTATAGTCATGAGTACACATGTGATCGTAACCCTATGCTATAGTCATGAGTACACATGTGATCGTAACCCTATGCTATAGTCATGAGTACACATGTGATCGTAACCCTATGCTATAGTCATGAGTACACATGTGATCGTAGCCCTACGCTATAGTCATGAGTACACATGTGATCGTAACCCTACACTATAGTCATGAGTACACATGTGATCGTGACCCTACGCTATAGTCATGAGTACACATGTGATCGTAACCCTACGCTATAGTCATGAGTACACATGTGATCGTAACCCTATGCTATAGTCATGAGTACACATGTGATCGTAACCCTACACTATAGTCATGAGTACACATGTGATCGTAACCCTACACTATAGTCATGAGTACACATGTGATCGTAACCCTATGCTATAGTCATGAGTACACATGTGATCGTAACCCTATGCTATAGTCATGAGTACACATGTGATCGTAACCCTATGCTATAGTCATGAGTACACATGTGATCGTAACCCTACACTATAGTCATGAGTACACATGTGATCGTAACCCTATGCTATAGTCATGAGTACACATGTGATCGTAACCCTATGCTATAGTCATGAGTACACATGTGATCGTAACCCTACACTATAGTCATGAGTACACATGTGATCGTAACCCTATGCTATAGTCATGAGTACACATGTGATCGTAACCCTATGCTATAGTCATGAGTACACATGTGATCGTAACCCTACACTATAGTCATGAGTACACATGTGATCGTAACCCTACACTATAGTCATGAGTACTCATCCATGAAAGACATCACCAATGATAGCAACTTTTTAGGTAGCTTAGTTGACATTGTGCTCTAGCGTTTGGTTCTCGTAGCAAGGCGCTGTGTCGAGGAGTTCGGGGTCGATCTCACTTTGGGCTTTCTATTGTTGATTATTTGTGATTTTTTTCCCGAGTTCTGTAAACATAGCTCTTCCCCTGAAATGATTCTCTGATATATCGCTTCGGTAGTGTCCCCTCTATAATCATTTATCTGTCGCGTGTCTCTAGTAGACCGTGCCTCTATAGCTCGTTTCAAATCACGTGCCCAACTTCAAAACGCTATTACTCAGTAACCGTTTGTTAAAAACTGTTGAAATTTTCAAAATGTTATTAGAATGCAAAAGACCCTTTAAATGTATATTTAACAAATATCTTGCAGCTGCAGTTTTCTTAAAGCGGCGAATTTCTTTGATGTTTGTCAAAATTGTAAATTGTGAACCCCTAAATAATAGAAATTACCGTAGTTGCTGGTCTATGATTAATTTTCACTATGTAAAGGCGTGGCCGTAATGGGGAAATAACTGAATAACACAAAACACCAGGAGAATTATTGTCTTCTCAGTTCGAGGACGGACGATAATATCAAGGTATACCTGTATGTCCAATTTTCATAGTTGTGTGGTCCTGAAAAGGACCGTTTGTTGAACTAATTTAAGGTAATATAGGGGCCAACATTGTGGGGGCTATATACTTTCATTCTGAATCAGACGAGTCTAAAAGATTAATAACTGTTTGGGGTTGAACATTCCACAAACCATCATTTTTCCAATATTCCTCTTCCTGTTTTAAGACGTGGTCTTCACATTTAGCCCAATAATCTTTGTCTATATTTAATAAAGCGAGATTAGCAAGAGTCTTTACATCGCATATTTTGAATGTTGTATTTTCATCTGCCACTTGTCCTTTTAATTTTGCCCAGATTAGTTCTATTGGAGTTAAATGAGCATGGTAAGGTGGCAGCCTCAAACTTATATGACCGTGCTCTTGGATAATCTTATCTATTTGAAAAATCTTTGTCCTTTGTTTTTGCTTTACTAGAGATAGTAATTCAGGTTTTAAGTACATGTTATTAAGTTGTATGTGCTCCTTTGTGAGCCATATCTTAATAGCATCTTTTGTACTGGATGACGTCGGGACTTTATCTTCAAGTGCAACAATGTTGTGGTACGCTGCATTGTCCATTATTAGGCAAGATGGTCGATCTAGTGATGGGAGAACAGAATTTTCAATCCAATGTCTAAATATGTGACCATTCATCTCAGAGTGATAATCCCGATTGTCTATGGATTTTGAAAGAAAAATGAGCTCTGCATTCTGTATTAGTCCATGTTGTCGACTACCTGCATGAGCAATTATCAAGCGCTGTCCTTTGCTGCTAGGTATTAATCTCTTAATCTTTCCATCTGGTGACTGCCATTCCCTTTGGTTAGTGTGGTGAGCATTGATCCATGTTTCATCCAAGTACACAATATCATAACCTTGCTTGCGCACCTCTTTTACTTCACGTAAGTACTTCCTTCTCATGACTACTATATGTGGCTTCTCACAGATGATGTTTCGTCCATTGGAATACTTTCTGAATGTAAAGCCTGCAGCTCTCACATTCCTCCATAATGTAGACTTTGATATTTCAATACTGTTGTTCTTTTTCAGCGAAACTTTTAATTTTCTTATTGTAACAGTTTCATTCATACCCAACATTTTGCGAATTTTACTTCTAATAAGTTCACTGTCGAAATTATCCAACATTTTTGCTCTTCCTTGTGATTTTGTATATTTTGAACATTGACGGTCACGTGCTTGAATCCAGCGATTAAATGACCTTTTAGATAAATCCAAAATGTGTCTTGTCCTATTCTCAGGGTTTTCTAAAGAATGAAATAATCTTCCTCGTTTAGCCTCTTTGCAAAAATAGTCATACATTTTTATTGCGATGTTTTGTAAACTGCAGAATTTCATTTTAAGACTCATGATAAATGTTATCGTTCCACGTCTCCACCTATGAATGAACGGAAATGGAACACACAATTTCTCGTGTTTTTTTTAAGTGTCTAATTGTGTCAAAAAACCACGGCGAAAGCGTGCAAACGCGTCAATTTTACCGTGTATGGATTTTTTACTCGCTATTTTTAACTTAAAATACTGTAAACATTAAGTTTTGACTACATCAATGGGTCGTTATAAATTTATATAAATCAAATAAGCAACAATAATAACCAAATGTTTTTTTTAAATGAAATTAATTCCCTGTTGGGTTCTAATCATTATAACTTTACATGCACATTTTGAACAACTTACAACAAGCGATTAAAAAGCTATCGATTTTAAAAGTTGGGCACGAGTTATGAAACAAGCTATAGTAGACCGTGCCTCTAGTAGACTGTGCCTCTAGTAGACCGTGACTCTAGTAGACCGTGACTCTAGTAGACCGTGCCTCTAGTAGACCGTGACTCTAGTAGACCGTGACTCTAGTAGACCGTGACTCTAGTAGACCGTGCCTCTAGTAGACCGTGACTATAGTAGACCGTGCCTCTAGTAGACCGCGATAGTAGACCGTGCTTCTAGTAGACCGTGTCTCTAGTAGACCGTGCCTCTAGTAGACCGTGTCTCTAGTAGACAGTGCCTCCAGTAGACCGTGCCTCTAGTAGACCGTGCCTCCAGTAGACAGTGCCTCCAGTAGACCGTGCCTCTAGTAGACCGTGCCTCCAGTAGACCGTGCCTCTAGTAGACCGTGCCTCTAGTAGACCGCGACTCTAGTAGACCGTGCCTCTAGTAGACCGTGCCTCTAGTAGACCGTGCCTCTAGTAGACCGTGACTCTAGTAGACCGTGCCTCTAGTAGACCGTGACTCTAGTAGACCGTGCCTCTAGTAGACCGTGCCTCTAGTAGACCGTTACTCTAGTAGACCGTGCCTCCAGTAGACCGTGCCTCTAGTAGACAGTGCCTCCAGTAGACCGTGACTCCAGTAGACCGTGCCTCTAGTAGACCGTGCCTCTAGTAGACCGTGCCTCTAGTAGACCGTGACTCTAGTAGACCGTGACTCTAGTAGACCGTGCCTCTAGTAGACCGTGACTCTAGTAGACCGTGCCTCTAGTAGACCGTGCCTCCAGTAGACCGTGCCTCCAGTAGACCGTGCCTCTAGTAGACAGTGCCTCCAGTAGACCGTGCCTCCAGTAGACCGTGCCTCTAGTAGACCGTGCCTCCAGTAGACAGTGCCTCCAGTAGACCGTGCCTCTAGTAGACCGTGCCTCTAGTAGACCGTGCCTCTAGTAGACCGTGCCTCTAGTAGACCGTGCCTCTAGTAGACCGTGCCTCTAGTAGACCGTGACTCTAGTAGACCGTGCCTCTAGTAGACCGTGCCTCTAGTAGACCGTGCCTCCAGTAGACCGTGCCTCTAGTAGACAGTGCCTCCAGTAGACCGTGCCTCCAGTAGACCGTGCCTCCAGTAGACCGTGCCTCCAGTAGACCGTGCCTCCAGTAGACAGTGCCTCTAGTAGACCGTGCCTCTAGTAGACAGTGCCTCTAGTAGACAGTGCCTCTAGTAGACCGTGACTCTAGTAGACAGTGCCTCTAGTAGACCGTGACTCTAGTAGACCGTGCCTCCGACTGGTAGATTCACCCAAGTATGACGAGGACATGATTGTTATCCTCACCACAGCCAACTATAGATTTGCTTAGACCTGCTGTAAAAGAGCCCCGTCACGCCAAGTGGCGTGTAGGAAATATGGTGTTAGTGACCATAAATTGTACACACCTTCAGCACATGATTCTCGGGGTAATGTGGTCGGTATTACGCCCGCGCCGTTTTACTTTCCCAGAAACAAATCCGTTACTCATTTAAGACTGGGTGAACCGGTAGCCGTCGTTGGTATCGAACCCTACCCCTTGTCCTGTGTAGCCTAGTTGACTAAACACTGAGCTATCGAGGTCCCCGCTTAGACCTGCTGGCTGAGGGGGAATTCCCGGAAAAACTAGCGTGACGTATTCAGCTGTAGAAGCTATAGACGGCTGACGTCACCGACATCCGCCCCTGTTGGCAAAGCTGAACACGTCACACTAGTTGCATGTTTTTCCAGTTTGATTTTTTGCCGGCAGGCCTATGTAAGCCTATAGATTGGTAATAGCACTGACACAAGTAACGAAACATTGGATTTCTTTAGTTCACGTCTTTCATGTCTTCTCTTATTGTCTCCTCTTGTCTCCTGTTTTTTGTTGTTGTTCTTGTTTTCTTCTTGTTTTCTTCTTGTCGGTATTGATAGATGAGAAGATGGAGCTGTGTGTGTGTGTGCGCGCGTGCGCGTGCTTGCGTGTGTGTGATATAGATTGACGTAGGAGAAGGGAAAAGAAAAATAGACGGATAGATGGATGGATGAATAGACGGATAGATGGATGGATGAATAGACGGATTGATGGATGGATGAATAGACGGATTAAGAGATCAAGACAGAGAGAGAACTTGGATATGGAGAGAGAGAGAGAGTAGAAAGAGATACATCTAGACAAAGAGAGAGGGAGAGAGAGACTTGACAGAGAGAGAGAGAGTAGAAAGAGATACATCTAGACAAAGAGAGAGGGAGAGAGAGACTTGACAGAGAGAGAGAGAGAGAGTAGAAAGAGATACATCTAGACAAAGAGAGAGGGAGAGAGAGACTTGACAGAGAGAGAGAGAGAGTAGAAAGAGATACATCTAGACAAAGAGAGAGGGAGAGAGAGACTTGACAGAGAGAGAGAGAGTAGAAAGAGATACATCTAGACAAAGAGAGAGGGAGAGAGAGACTTGACAGAGAGAGAGAGTAGAAAGAGATACATCTAGACAAAGAGAGAGGGAGAGAGAGACTTGACAGAGAGAGAGAGTAGAAAGAGATACATCTAGACAAAGAGAGAGGGAGAGAGAGACTTGACAGAGAGAGAGAGTAGAAAGAGATACATCTAGACAAAGAGAGAGGGAGAGAGAGACTTGACAGAGAGAGAGAGAGAGAGAGTAGAAAGAGATACATCTAGACAAAGAGAGAGGGAGAGAGAGACTTGACAGAGAGAGAGAGAGTAGAAAGAGATACATCTAGACAAAGAGAGAGGGAGAGAGAGACTTGACAGAGAGAGAGAGAGTAGAAAGAGATACATCTAGACAAAGAGAGAGGGAGAGAGAGACTTGACAGAGAGAGAGAGAGTAGAAAGAGATACATCTAGACAAAGAGAGAGGGAGAGAGAGACTTGACAGAGAGAGAGAGTAGAAAGAGATACATCTAGACAAAGAGAGAGGGAGAGAGAGACTTGACAGAGAGAGAGAGTAGAAAGAGATACATCTAGACAAAGAGAGAGGGAGAGAGAGACTTGACAGAGAGAGAGAGTAGAAAGAGATACATCTAGACAAAGAGAGAGGGAGAGAGAGACTTGACAGAGAGAGAGAGAGTAGAAAGAGATACATCTAGACAAAGAGAGAGGGAGAGAGAGACTTGACAGAGAGAGAGAGTAGAAAGAGATACATCTAGACAAAGAGAGAGGGAGAGAGAGACTTGACAGAGAGAGAGAGAGAGAGAGAGATATCTAGACAAAGAGAGAGGGAGAGAGAGACTTGACAGAGAGAGAGAGTAGAAAGAGATACATCTAGACAAAGAGAGAGGGAGAGAGAGACTTGACAGAGAGAGATAGTCTAGACATACATAGACAAAGAGAGAGGAGAGAGAGACTTGACAGAGAGAGAGTAGAAAGAGATACATCTAGACAAAGAGAGAGGGAGAGAGAGACTTGACAGAGAGAGAGAGGTAGAAAGAGATACATCTAGACAAAGAGAGAGGGAGAGAGAGACTTGACAGAGAGAGAGTAGAAAGAGATACATCTAGACAAAGAGAGAGGGAGAGAGAGACTTGACAGAGAGAGATAGAAAGAGATACATCTAGACAAAGAGAGAGGGAGAGAGAGACTTGACAGAGAGAGAGAGTAGAAAGAGATACATCTAGACAAAGAGAGAGGGAGAGAGACTTGACAGAGAGAGAGAGTAGAAAGAGATACATCTAGACAAGAGAGAGGGAGAGAGAGACTTGACAGAGAGAGAGAGTAGAAAGAGATACATCTAGACAAAGAGAGAGGAGAGAGAGACTTGACAGAGAGAGAGAGTAGAAAGAGATACATCTAGACAAAGAGAGAGGAGAGAGAGACTTGACAGAGAGAGAGAGAGTAGAAAGAGATACATCTAGACAAAGAGAGAGGAGAGAGAGACTTGACAGAGAGAGAGAGTAGAAAGATACATCTAGACAAAGAGAGAGGGAGAGAGAGACTTGACAGAGAGAGAGAGTAGAAAGAGATACATCTAGACAAAGAGAGAGGGAGAGAGAGACTTGACAGAGAGAGAGAGTAGAAAGAGATACATCTAGACAAAGAGAGAGGGAGAGAGAGACTTGACAGAGAGAGAGAGTAGAAAGAGATACATCTAGACAAAGAGAGAGGGAGAGAGACTTGACAGAGAGAGAGAGTAGAAAGAGATACATCTAGACAAAGAGAGAGGGAGAGAGAGACTTGACAGAGAGAGAGAGAGTAGAAAGAGATACATCTAGACAAAGAGAGAGGGAGAGAGAGACTTGACAGAGAGAGAGAGAGTAGAAAGAGATACATCTAGACAAAGAGAGAGGGAGAGAGAGACTTGACAGAGAGAGAGAGAGTAGAAAGAGATACATCTAGACAAAGAGAGAGGGAGAGAGAGACTTGACAGAGAGAGAGAGAGTAGAAAGAGATACATCTAGACAAAGAGAGAGGGAGAGAGAGACTTGACAGAGAGAGAGAGTAGAAAGAGATACATCTAGACAAAGAGAGAGGGAGAGAGAGACTTGACAGAGAGAGAGAGAGTAGAAAGAGATACATCTAGACAAAGAGAGAGGGAGAGAGAGAGACTTGACAGAGAGAGAGAGAGTAGAAAGAGATACATCTAGACAAAGAGAGAGGGAGAGAGAGACTTGACAGAGAGAGAGAGAGTAGAAAGAGATACATCTAGACAAAGAGAGAGGGAGAGAGAGACTTGACAGAGAGAGAGCTACACACAGAGGGATATAGACAGAGTGAGAGACTAGACAGAGATACATCTAGACAAAGAGAGAGAGACTAGACAGAGAGAGCTAGACACAGAGGGATCTAGACAGAGAGAGAGAGCTAGATATAGAGAGATAGTCTCCGGTTCAATATTTTCCGACAATCTCCGTTGATAGAATGCAGACATCCCGCAGTGGGATCACTACTCCAGATTGTCAGCTCAGATCTTATCTCCAGGTTTGAGGGCCCACTCGTTCCAGATAACCCTCGGGTCAAGAGACACTTACCAATGTACACACACTACAGCAGTGGTCTGCAAAGTGTGGCCTGTGCTTGGCTCTTACAATTATGTTTCTGTACACTACCCCACGCTCCGCAACGTTTTGTGGGTCTGTTGTGGGTGGGTGCGAGACTGCAGGAAAACGATACCCTGCTTTAACGCTGTCGCAACGTAGTGTGCATGTCAGGATTGTTTTTTTTTCGCCTCTAGGAGAAATCATTTTACTCCAACATGAATTGAATAAGTTGAGAATAAATGAGGTTAATTTGACAAAAAATGAGGTTAATTTGACAAGAAATGAGGTTAATTTGACAAGAAATGAGGTGAATTTGAACAGAAATGAGGTGAATTTGAACAGAAATGAGGTGAATTTGAAAAGATTTGAAAAGAAATGAGGTGAATTTGAAAAGATTTGAAAAGAAATGAGGTGAATTTGAAAAGAAATGAGGTGAATTTGAAAAGAAGTGAGATTTGAAAAGAAATGAGGTGAATTTGAAAAGAAATGAGGTGAATTTGAAAAGAAGTGAGATTTGAAAGAAATTAGGTGAATTTGAAAAGAAATGAGGCGAATTTGAAAAGAAGTGAGATTTGAAAAGAAATGAGGTGAATTTGAAAATAAATGAGGTGAATTTGAAAAGAAATGAAGTGAATTTGAAAAGAAGTGAGATTTGAAAAGAAATGAGGTGAATTTGAAAAGAAATGAGGTGGATTTGAAGAGAAATGGGGTGAATTTGAAAAAATTAGGTGAATTTGAAAGTAAATGAGGTGAATTTGGAAAGAAATGTCCGAGGAAAATACTTCGTAAAACCATGGAATTAGTTCAAAACTAGCGTAGAGATAAGAGGTAAGACAAGACTTCCAAAATAGCAGTTATAATTCAGTGAAGAAGGTGGTCATATGTTGGCCATGTGATGAGAAGAGACAACAAGAGAAGGTGGTCATATGTTGGCCATGTGATGAGAAGAGACAACAAGAGAAGAAGGTGGTCATATGTTGGCCATGTGATGAGAAGAGACAACAAGAGAAGGTGGTCATATGTTGGCCATGTGATGAGAAGAGACAACAAGAGAAGGTGGTCATATGTTGGCCATGTGATGAGAAGTGACAACAAGAGAAGGTGGTCATATGTTGGCCATGTGATGAGAAGAGACAACAACAGAAGAAGGTGGTCATATGTTGGCCATGTGATGAGAAGAGACAACAAGAGAAAAAGGTGGTCATATGTTGGCAATGTGATGAGAAGAGACAACAACAGAAGAAGGTGATCATATGTCGGCCATGTGATGAGAAGAGACAACAAGAGAAGGTGGTCATATGTTGGCCATGTGATGAGAAGAGACAACAAGAGAAGGTGGTCATATGTTGGCCATGTGATGAGAAGAGACAACAAGAGAAGGTGGTCATATGTTGGCCATGTGATGAGAAGAGACAACAAGAGAAGAAGGTGATCATATGTCGGCCATGTGATGAGAAGAGACAACAAGAGAAGGTGGTCATATGTTGGCCATGTGATGAGAAGAGACAACAAGAGAAGGTGGTCATATGTTGGCCATGTGATGAGAAGAGACAACAAGAGAAGGTGGTCATATGTTGGCCATGTGATGAGAAGAGACAACAAGAGAAGAAGGTGGTCATATGTTGGCCATGTGATGAGAAGAGACAACAAGAGAAGAGGTGATCATATGTTGGCCATGTGATGAGAAGAGACAACAACAGAAGAAGATGGTCATATGTTGGCCATGTGATGAGAAGAGACAACAACAGAAGAAGATGGTCATATGTTGGCCATGTGATGAGAAGAGACAACAACAGAAGAAGATGGTCATATGTTGGCCATGTGATGAGAAGAGACAACAACAGAAGAAGATGGTCATATGTTGGCCATGTGATGAGAAGAGACAACAACAGAAGAAGATGGTCATATGTTGGCCATGTGATGAGAAGAGACAACAACAGAAGAAGATGGTCATATGTTGGCCATGTGATGAGAAGAGACAACAACAGAAGAAGGTGGTCATATGTTGGCCATGTGATGAGAAGAGACAACAACAGAAGAAGGTGGTCATATGTTGGCCATGTGATGAGAAGAGACAACAACAGAAGAAGATGGTCATATGTTGGCCATGTGATGAGAAGAGACAACAAGAGAAGAAGGTGGTCATATGTTGGCAATGTGATGAGAAGAGACAACAACATAAGAAGGTGGTCATATGTTGGCCATGTGATGAGAAGAGACAACAAGAGAAGAAGGTGGTCATATGTTGGCAATGTGATGAGAAGAGATAACAACATAAGGTGGTCATATGTTGGCAATGTGACGAGAAGAGACAACGAGAGAAGAAGGTGGTCATATGTTGGCCATGTGATGAGAAGAGACAACAACAGAAGAAGATGGTCATATGTCGGCCATGTGATGAGGAGACCCAAAAAAAAAAAAAAAAAATCAGGCCCTCAAATGGGAATCAGAGGGTAAAAGAAGAAGAGACCAACTTAGAGGAAACACTAAAAACAACTCTGAAATGATTCAACAGCAACTGTCATCAGTTCCCTTACCCAGTTTGTACGACTCTCCCGGACGAGATACACTGCGGGTCCTACGCAAGGTCTGACAGCAAAGATCGTTTGACATAAAATGTTCTAGATTTGTTGCTTGAGAACACCTGCTTGGCAAGCGAGGGTGCCACGTCACGTGACCACCGCCACTGACCGTTTGTCGCTGAGACGTAAACACAGATCGATGACCGCTGTTAGCGACCACCACAGCGCGGTACAGATCTCGACCTAACCGTCAACGTTACAGATCAGTCTATGTCAGTCATTGACTAACACCCGCTGTCAATGATCAATGTGTCTATTGCTTGAACTCGATGGCAGCAAGTTGTATGCCCATGGGCGGAGCTTTGATTTATTTTGTGATTGGGGAAATGGAGGGAGGACAAGGTGGGACAGAAGACAAATAATAATAAATGAATAAATATTATTCTAGAGGGAAACTTCCGGGGCGATAATGAGCGAATCAATTCAGTGGAAGAGGTATGTTTACAGCACTCGGAAAAATTGACAAATAATCAACAAGAGAAAAAACAAAACAAAGAACAAATATATGGCCCGAAGCAGGATCGAACCCGTACTCTTTGGCACAGCGCCTTGCCACGAGAAGCCAAACGCTAGGGGACACTGCCAACTCGGTTAACTCAAGTGAGACAGAAGACGTTCACCCAACAAGAATGTCCATGGGCAAAGATTTGATTTAATTTATGACGGAAGCAGTGATGGACAGTTCAAATGGGTTGACTGTCTCGTATTGGGCAGTTGGGTAGGGTTGACTGACTACTCGTACTGGGCAACTGGGAAGGGTTGACTGACTACTCGTACTGGGCAGTTGGGAAGGGTTGACTGACTACTCGTACTGGGCAACTGGGAAGGGTTGACTGACTACTCGTACTGGGCAACTGGGAAGGGTTGACTGACTACTCGTACTGGGCAACTGGGAAGGGTTGACTGACTACTCGTACTGGGCAGTTGGGAAGGGTTGACTGACTACTCGTACTGGGCAACTGGGAAGGGTTGACTGACTACTCGTACTGGGCAACTGGGAAGGGTTGACTGACTACTCGTACTGGGCAACTGGGAAGGGTTGACTGACTACTCGTACTGGGCAACTGGGAAGGGTTGACTGACTACTCGTACTGGGCAGTTGGGAAGGGTTGACTGTTTCGTACTGGACAGTTGGGAAGGGTTGACTGTCTCGTACTGGACAGTTGGGAAGGGTTGACTGTCTCGTACTGGACAGTTGGGAAGGGTTGACTGTCTCGTACTGGGCAGTTGAGAAGGGTTGACTGACTACTCGTACTGGGCAACTG
This sequence comes from Megaustenia siamemsis, assembly GCA_032433765.1. NCBI lineage: Eukaryota > Metazoa > Mollusca > Gastropoda > Stylommatophora > Ariophantidae > Megaustenia > Megaustenia siamemsis. The sequence continues at coordinate 1,701,909 of JAVIAB010000024.1, forward strand.
GGAAGGGTTGACTGACTACTCGTACTGGGCAACTGGGAAGGGTTGAATGACTACTCGTACTGGGCAGTTGGGAAGGGTTGACTGTCTCGTACTGGGCAGTTGGGAAGGGTTGACTGACTACTCGTACTGGGCAGTTGGGAAGGGTTGACTGTCTCGTACTGGGCAGTTGGGAAGGGTTGACTGTTTCGTACTGGGCAGTTGGGAAGGGTTGACTGTTTCGTACTGGGCAGTTGGGAAGGGTTGACTGTCTCGTACTGGGCAGTTGGGAAGGGTTGACTGTCTCGCACTGGGCAGTTGGGAAGGGTTGACTGACTACTCGTACTGGGCAGTTGGGAAGGGTTGACTGTTTCGTACTGGGCAGTTGGGAAGGGTTGACTGTTTCGTACTGGGCAGTTGGGAAGGGTTGACTGTCTCGTACTGGGCAGTTGAGTAGGGTTGACTGTCTCGCACTGGGCAGTTGAGTAGGGTTGACTGTCTCGTACTGGGCAGTTGGGAAGGGTTGACTGTCTCGTACTGGGCAGTTGGGAAGGGTTGACTGTCTCGTACTGGGCAGTTGAGTGTAGGGTGTGTTGACTCAGAGACTAAACAGTCTAATCCAAGAGAAGCTGATGCATCAACAGAACTTATCTGATGATGACAACACCGAGATGTGATGGAGAGAGAGAGAGAGAGAGAGAGAGAGAGAGAGGCGGAACGGTGAAAGAGGAATATGTTGAGACAAGAGGGAAGGCACGGAGGAGAAATTAAGAGAGGACAAATATGAAGAGTGATAGAAGACTATAGTTAGAGAGAAGAACGTACACAGGGCGGAATGAATGAAAGTGCTGTTGCGTTTAAGGAGAAACAAAGACTTTCTGTTGTTGGGTTGAAGGGGCTGGGACAGACTTGGGGGACGCTGGATAATGGTGTCTGTTGTTGGCCTCTGTTTATCTTTTCTCATTTTGGTACACAAATCGTGGCTATAAATAGCGTTGTTGGATGTAGCGCGCGCTTTATCTCTGTGAGCGTTGGAAGTTGTTGTTGGTGATAAGCCGGGACATTAAATGGCGTTGTGTGTTGGCAACATCTGGTGGAGGGGGTGGGTAGGTTGTGATAGATTAAACTAGAGCATTGTGGGTTAGTCAAACCGAGGCGCTACCCTCACGTCACGTGACTATGTCGTCACTACGCTATTGTTATGCTGCACTTCACTTTGCTCTTTCTTGTTCTATATAAAACCACTTGCGTTCTATATAAAACCACTTGTGTTCTATATAAAACCACTTGTGTTCTATATAAAACCATTTGTGTTCTATATACAACTACTTGTGTCTATGTAAAACCATTTGTGTTCTATATAAAACTACTTGTGTCTATGTAAAACCATGTGTTCTATATAAAACTGAGAAGAGACAACAACAGAAGAAGGTGGTCATATGTTGGCCATGTGATGAGAAGAGACAACAACAGAAGAAGATGGTCATATGTTGGCCATGTGATGAGAAGAGACAACAAGAGAAGAAGGTGGTCATATGTTGGCAATGTGATGAGAAGAGACAACAACATAAGAAGGTGGTCATATGTTGGCCATGTGATGAGAAGAGACAACAAGAGAAGAAGGTGGTCATATGTTGGCAATGTGATGAGAAGAGATAACAACATAAGGTGGTCATATGTTGGCAATGTGACGAGAAGAGACAACAAGAGAAGAAGGTGGTCATATGTTGGCCATGTGATGAGAAGAGACAACAACAGAAGAAGATGGTCATATGTCGGCCATGTGATGAGGAGACCCAAAAAAAAAAAAAAAAATCAGGCCCTCAAATGGGAATCAGAGGGTAAAAGAAGAAGAGACCAACTTAGAGGAAACACTAAAAACAACTCTGAAATGATTCAACAGCAACTGTCATCAGTTCCCTTACCCAGTTTGTACGACTCTCCCGGACGAGATACACTGCGGGTCCTACGCAAGGTCTGACAGCAAAGATCGTTTGACATAAAATGTTCTAGATTTGTTGCTTGAGAACACCTGCTTGGCAAGCGAGGGTGCCACGTCACGTGACCACCGCCACTGACCGTTTGTCGCTGAGACGTAAACACAGATCGATGACCGCTGTTAGCGACCACCACAGCGCGGTACAGATCTCGACCTAACCGTCAACGTTACAGATCAGTCTATGTCAGTCATTGACTAACACCCGCTGTCAATGATCAATGTGTCTATTGCTTGAACTCGATGGCAGCAAGTTGTATGCCCATGGGCGGAGCTTTGATTTATTTTGTGATTGGGGAAATGGAGGGAGGACAAGGTGGGACAGAAGACAAATAATAATAAATGAATAAATATTATTCTAGAGGGAAACTTCCGGGGCGATAATGAGCGAATCAATTCAGTGGAAGAGGTATGTTTACAGCACTCGGAAAAATTGACAAATAATCAACAAGAGAAAAAACAAAACAAAGAACAAATATATGGCCCGAAGCAGGATCGAACCCGTACTCTTTGGCACAGCGCCTTGCCACGAGAAGCCAAACGCTAGGGGACACTGCCAACTCGGTTAACTCAAGTGAGACAGAAGACGTTCACCCAACAAGAATGTCCATGGGCAAAGATTTGATTTAATTTATGACGGAAGCAGTGATGGACAGTTCAAATGGGTTGACTGTCTCGTATTGGGCAGTTGGGTAGGGTTGACTGACTACTCGTACTGGGCAACTGGGAAGGGTTGACTGACTACTCGTACTGGGCAGTTGGGAAGGGTTGACTGACTACTCGTACTGGGCAACTGGGAAGGGTTGACTGACTACTCGTACTGGGCAACTGGGAAGGGTTGACTGACTACTCGTACTGGGCAACTGGGAAGGGTTGACTGACTACTCGTACTGGGCAGTTGGGAAGGGTTGACTGACTACTCGTACTGGGCAACTGGGAAGGGTTGACTGACTACTCGTACTGGGCAACTGGGAAGGGTTGACTGACTACTCGTACTGGGCAACTGGGAAGGGTTGACTGACTACTCGTACTGGGCAACTGGGAAGGGTTGACTGTCTCGTACTGGACAGTTGGGAAGGGTTGACTGTCTCGTACTGGGCAGTTGAGAAGGGTTGACTGACTACTCGTACTGGGCAACTGGGAAGGGTTGAATGACTACTCGTACTGGGCAACTGGGGGTTGACTGACTACTCGTACTGGGCAACTGGGAAGGGTTGACTGACTACTCGTACTGGGCAACTGGGAAGGGTTGACTGACTACTCGTACTGGGCAACTGGGAAGGGTTGACTGTCTCGTACTGGACAGTTGGGAAGGGTTGACTGTCTCGTACTGGGCAGTTGAGAAGGGTTGACTGACTACTCGTACTGGGCAACTGGGAAGGGTTGACTGACTACTCGTACTGGGCAACTGGGAAGGGTTGAATGACTACTCGTACTGGGCAGTTGGGAAGGGTTGACTGTCTCGTACTGGGCAGTTGGGAAGGGTTGACTGACTACTCGTACTGGGCAGTTGGGAAGGGTTGACTGTCTCGTACTGGGCAGTTGGGAAGGGTTGACTGTTTCGTACTGGGCAGTTGGGAAGGGTTGACTGTTTCGTACTGGGCAGTTGGGAAGGGTTGACTGTCTCGTACTGGGCAGTTGGGAAGGGTTGACTGTCTCGCACTGGGCAGTTGGGAAGGGTTGACTGACTACTCGTACTGGGCAGTTGGGAAGGGTTGACTGTTTCGTACTGGGCAGTTGGGAAGGGTTGACTGTTTCGTACTGGGCAGTTGGGAAGGGTTGACTGTCTCGTACTGGGCAGTTGAGTAGGGTTGACTGTCTCGCACTGGGCAGTTGAGTAGGGTTGACTGTCTCGTACTGGGCAGTTGGGAAGGGTTGACTGTCTCGTACTGGGCAGTTGGGAAGGGTTGACTGTCTCGTACTGGGCAGTTGAGTGTAGGGTGTGTTGACTCAGAGACTAAACAGTCTAATCCAAGAGAAGCTGATGCATCAACAGAACTTATCTGATGATGACAACACCGAGATGTGATGGAGAGAGAGAGAGAGAGAGAGAGAGAGAGAGGCGGAACGGTGAAAGAGGAATATGTTGAGACAAGAGGGAAGGCACGGAGGAGAAATTAAGAGAGGACAAATATGAAGAGTGATAGAAGACTATAGTTAGAGAGAAGAACGTACACAGGGCGGAATGAATGAAAGTGCTGTTGCGTTTAAGGAGAAACAAAGACTTTCTGTTGTTGGGTTGAAGGGGCTGGGACAGACTTGGGGGACGCTGGATAATGGTGTCTGTTGTTGGCCTCTGTTTATCTTTTCTCATTTTGGTACACAAATCGTGGCTATAAATAGCGTTGTTGGATGTAGCGCGCGCTTTATCTCTGTGAGCGTTGGAAGTTGTTGTTGGTGATAAGCCGGGACATTAAATGGCGTTGTGTGTTGGCAACATCTGGTGGAGGGGGTGGGTAGGTTGTGATAGATTAAACTAGAGCATTGTGGGTTAGTCAAACCGAGGCGCTACCCTCACGTCACGTGACTATGTCGTCACTACGCTATTGTTATGCTGCACTTCACTTTGCTCTTTCTTGTTCTATATAAAACCACTTGCGTTCTATATAAAACCACTTGTGTTCTATATAAAACCACTTGTGTTCTATATAAAACCACTTGTGTTCTATATAAAACCACTTGTGTTCTATATAAAACCACTTGTGTTCTATATAAAACCACTTGTGTTCTATATAAAACCATTTGTGTTCTATATACAACTACTTGTGTCTATGTAAAACCATTTGTGTTCTATATAAAACTACTTGTGTCTATGTAAAACCATGTGTTCTATATAAAACTACTTGTGTCTATATAAAACCATTTGTGTTCTATATACAACTACTTGTGTCTATGTAAAACCATTTGTGTTCTATATAAAACTACTTGTGTCTATGTAAAACCATTTGTGTTCTATATACAACTACTTGTGTCTATGTAAAACCATTTGTGTTCTATATAAAACTACTTGTGTCTATATAAAACCATTTGTGTTCTATATAAAACTACTTGTGTCTATGTAAAACCATTTGTGTTCTATATAAAACTACTTGTGTCTATGTAAAACCATTTGTGTTCTATATAAAACTACTTGTCTATATAAAACCATATGTGTTCTATATAAAACTACTTGTGTCTATATAAAAACCATTTGTGTGCTATATAAAACCACTTTTGTCTACGTAAAACCATTTTTTTCTCTATAAAACCATTTTTTCCCCTCTGGTAAACAATTTTTGTTCTTTATAAAAGTGTTATCTCTCTATATAAAACTGTTATCCCTGTATATAAACCTGTTATCCCTCTATATAAACATGTTATCCCTGTATATAAAACCGTCGTTCTCTATGAAACTAATTAATGATGATGTTGTCCTGTATAGGAATGTCAACTTGCCCTAGTTTCCTGTCAAATAAAAGAACAAAGAAAAGCGAAGTGAATGTGTCCAGCGTGACGTGTCGGTTAGATTTACTGGCACTAGCACGATAAGGGATATTGGGGTCAGAGAACACCTGGCTCCAGTACACTAGCTTCAGATCTCGGGGGGGGGGGGGGGGGGGGGGTCGCTGATACGACAGACCTTTGTTCCTGCAATAAACAAGTCGGACTAAGTGATATAGCAAAGGGCGCATGACACCGGCGTTGTGTTACGCCCATGAGAAGGTACATAGAAAGTCATCTATTGTACAGATATCAAGCTGGCCCCCCATGTCAAGGCGTGCTTGTTGTTTGATCACCGCTCCTCATCTCTTCTTGCTGGTGCCCCCAGCTTGGACCCAATCTCTACCGCCTGAAGTAAGCGGCCATGTATCAGTTTAACTGTTAACTTCATGAGGCTTCTTTTTTGTTTGTTTGCCTTTCAGCGTCGAGGGGATATCATTTGTTGTCTTTTGCTCTTCTGTTGGCCTCTCCTGCTGTTATGTTTCCTCATCATCATCATCATGTACCCTGCCGATTGGCGTAGGCGATCATGTCCCTCCACAATCTTCTATCTACAGTGCATCGTTTCAGTTCTGTTGTTGACTTTTTTCCAAGCCATGACACCAAGCTATCCAGTATTTTCTCTCTTTGTCTTCCGCGATCTCTCTTTCCTTTTATTTTGCCAGTTGTAACTAAGTATTCCAACTTTCCTCTTCTCATGATGTGCCCGAAAAATGTTGATTGCTTCTTTCTGATGTTTTTTTAAGAGTTCCCTTTTTGTGTTGGCCTCTTTGAGAACTTCCTCATTGGTCTTTTTATCTGTCCAGGGAACTTTCAACATTCTTCTGAGAAATCCCATCTCTGTAGCCTCTAATCGTCTTTTCATTTGTTTGTCTACTGTCCATGATTCGCTTCCATAAGTCAGAATTGGTTCTATATAGCACCGATGAACTCTCTTTCTCATTTTTATTGACATAGATTTGTTGCATAAGATATTTTTCATTTTCTTAAATGCTATTTTGGCCTGAGCTATTCTGCTTTTTATTTCTGTGGTGCATCTCCCATCTGATGTAATTATTGTGCCCAAGTATTTGAAACGTTGCACTTGTTTCAGATTTGTCTCGTCTATTTTTATGCTGCATTCTTATGTTTCCTAGTGTTTCTAATATTCCATCAATCCATCTTTTGCTCTTCTGTTGACCTCTCCTACTGTTATGTTTCCTAGTGTTTCTAATATTCCATCAATCCATCTTTTGCTCTTCTGTTGACCTCTCTTGCTGTTATGTTTCCTAGTGTTTCTAATATTCCATCAATCCATCTTTTGCTCTTCTGTTGGCCTCTCCTGCTGTTATGTTTCCTAGTGTTTCTAATATTCCATTCATCATTTGATCTTCTGTTGACCTCTCCTGCTGTTATGTTCCCTAGTGTTTCTAATATTCCATCAATCCATCTTTTTCGTGATCGGCCCTTGGGTCTGGTGTTCTCTCAACATTTATTGAAGGCTCCTTGTGTTGTGTTTGGATCTTTCTGCCTTGTCATGTCGCCAAACCATTTCATATGTTGTTTTTTTTATATATTCTATGGCGGGATTGATTCCTAACTTTGTCCTCAGTTCTTCATTTCTGATCTTATCTCTGAGATTGTTTCCTGTCGGGGGACAAATAATAATAAATTAATATTATTATAGAGGGAAACTTCCACTGGAAACTACTATTCGTCCTGTTTCGTCCTAAGTGTTTGTCTGCAACGCAAGTATTCAGCCCTACCCTATCCAGGAGATACTTGTCTTAACAGGAAAAAATACAGATACACTATGTATTTCCGAGCTGTGATCGCGGCCTTATGCTATAGTCATGAGAACACCTCGCGAAAGACATTGCCTACGAAGCTAATTTTTAGTTAGCTGAGTGGCAGTGTTGCCTAGTGTTTGGCTTTTCGTAAGTGCCTGGTTTTATACTTTATCCAGTTCTTGCAGTGTGGTGTTTGATGCTGGGCACCATGCAGATATGATCCATATTCTAATTGTGGGTGTATACTCTGTTGGTAAACTTTACTGAGTATTTTCCCACTCACTCCCCATGTGGTTCCACAACTTTCTTAGAATAACCAACTTCCTTCTTGCTTTTTGGGTTGCCTTATTTATCTGCTGTTTCCAAGATAGTTTGTTATCAAATGTAACTCCGAGATATGTAGCTTGTATGTCTTCTTTCACAGGCTCATTGTTTATGTAGATGGCTCCTGCTTTTTGTTTTGGGGAGAGAGTGAAAAGTGTAGTAATGCATTTGTCTGTATTGATGCTGATACACCATCTATTTGTCCATGAATTCAGTGCATTCATAGCTCTTTGTAACAATTTGGAGGCCAGTGTTGCATACCCCTCTGTGCACCACATTACCAAGTCATCTGCATACATTGCCACTTTGATACCATGTGGTAGTTCAGTAACTAGGTCATTGTTATAGATCAGAAAAAGTGTTGGAGATAGTACCCCTCCCTGTGGAACGCCCTGGCGCAGTAAGACCTTCTTACTCTTAAGACCATCCAGTTGCACTCTGGCTCTCCTGTTATGCAGGTATGCTTTGACCCATTTGTACATCCTGCCATTTACTCCATAATTTCTCAGTTTCTTCAAAAACCTTCCTTCCATACCTTATCAAATGCTTTCTTTAGGTCTATCCATGCTGCTAGTACCAGTTTCTTTTCTTGAAACGCATCCTCAATTTCCTGGGAAAGATAGGTTGCCTGATCTTCGGTAGAGTAACACTGTCTAAAGCCTGCTTGTTGTGGGCCAATGAGATTTTCACTTTCCAGGTACCACTGCAGTCTGAGATTGATTATACGTTCCATTGTTTTACACAAACAGCTTGTAAGGCTGATTGGTCTATAGCTGGATGTCATTGAACCATCTTTTCCTGGCTTTAGTAATGGTATCATAATTGCTTCTCTCCATGCCTGTGGCACTCTACCTGTGATCCAGCAAATGTTGTAGATCTGCAGTAGTTTTGCTTTAGCTGCAGTTCCCAAGTTCTTAATCATTTCATTGGACACTCCTTCACTGCCTGGTGACTTTTTCATTTTTAATTTGGATATTGTCAGCTCAAGCTCTCTTTGTAGATGTTCTGTTTTAGTTGTATGCCGTCCATAGTTATGTAGATGTTCTGTTTTAGTTGCCTGCCGTCCATAGTTATGTAGATGTTCTGTTTTAGTTGTCTGCCGTCCATAGTTATGTAGATGTTCTGTTTTAGTTGTCTGCCGTCCATAGTTATGTAGATGTTCTGTTTAGTTGTCTGCTGTCCATAGTTATTTAGATGTTCTGTTTTAGTTGTCTGCTGTCCATAGTTATGTAGATGTTCTGTTTTAGTTGTCTGCTGTCCATAGTTATGTAGATGTTCTGTTTTAGTTGTCTGCTGTCCATAGTTATGTAGATGTTCTGTTTTAGTTGTCTGCTGTCCATAGTTATGTAGATGTTCTGTTTTAGTTGTCTGCTGTCCATAGTTATGTAGATGTTCTGTTTTAGTTGTCTGCCGTCCATAGTTATGTAGATGTTCTGTTTTAGTTGTCTGCTGTCCATAGTTATGTAGATGTTCTGTTTTAGTTGCCTGCCGTCCATAGTTATGTAGATGTTCTGTTTTAGTTGTCTGCCGTCCATAGTTATGTAGATGTTCTGTTTTAGTTGTCTGCCGTCCATAGTTATGTAGATGTTCTGTTTTAGTTGTCTGCCGTCCATAGTTATGTAGATGTTCTGTTTTAGTTGTCTGCCGTCCATAGTTATGTAGATGTTCTGTTTTAGTTGTCTGCTGTCCATAGTTATGTAGATGTTCTGTTTTAGTTGTCTGCTGTCCATAGTTATGTAGATGTTCTGTTTTAGTTGCCTGCCGTCCATAGTTATGTAGATGTTCTGTTTTAGTTGCCTGCCGTCCATAGTTATGTAGATGTTCTGTTTTAGTTGTCTGCCGTCCATAGTTATGTAGATGTTCTGTTTTAGTTGTCTGCCGTCCATAGTTATGTAGATTTTCTGTTTTAGTTGTCTGCCGTCCATAGTTATGTAGATGTTCTGTTTTAGTTGTCTGCCGTCCATAGTTATGTAGATGTTCTGTTTTAGTTGTCTGCCGTCCATAGTTATGTAGATGTTCTGTTTTAGTTGTCTGCCGTCCATAGTTATGTAGGTGTTCTGTTTTAGTTGTCTGCCGTCCATAGTTATGTAGATGTTCTGTTTTAGTTGCCTGCCGTCCATAGTTATGTAGATGTTCTGTTTTAGTTGTCTGCCGTCCATAGTTATGTAGATGTTCTGTTTTAGTTGCCTGCCGTCCATAGTTATGTAGATGTTCTGTTTTAGTTGTCTGCCGTCCATAGTTATGTAGATGTTCTGTTTTAGTTGTCTGCCGTCCATAGTTATGTAGATGTTCTGTTTTAGTTGTGTGCCGTCCATAGTTATGTAGATGTTCTGTTTTAGTTGTCTGCCGTCCATAGTTATGTTTATGTTCTGTTTTAGTTGTCTGCCGTCCATAGTTATGTAGATGTTCTGTTTTAGTTGTCTGCCGTCCATAGTTATGTAGATGTTCTGTTTTAGTTGTCTGCCGTCCATAGTTATGTAGATGTTCTATTTTAGTTGTGTGCCGTCCATAGTTATGTAGATGTTCTGTTTTAGTTGTCTGCCGTCCATAGTTATGTAGATGTTCTGTTTTAGTTGTCTGCCGTCCATAGTTATGTAGATGTTCTGTTTTAGTTGTCTGCCGTCCATAGTTATGTAGATGTTCTGTTTTAGTTGTCTGCCGTCCATAGTTATGTAGATGTTCTGTTTTAGTTGTCTGCCGTCCATAGTTATGTTTATGTTCTGTTTTAGTTGTCTGCCGTCCATAGTTATGTTTATGTTCTGTTTTAGTTGTGTGCCGTCCATAGTTATGTTTATGTTCTGTTTTAGTTGTCTGCCGTCCATAGTTATGTAGATGTTCTGTTTTAGTTGTCTGCCGTCCATAGTTATGTAGATGTTCTGTTTTAGTTGTCTGCCGTCCATAGTTATGTAGATGTTCTGTTTTAGTTGTCTGCCGTCCATAGTTATGTAGATGTTCTGTTTTAGTTGTCTGCCGTCCATAGTTATGTAGATGTTCTGTTTTAGTTGTCTGCCGTCCATAGTTATGTTTATGTTCTGTTTTAGTTGTGTGCCGTCCATAGTTATGTTTATGTTCTGTTTTAGTTGTCTGCCGTCCATAGTTATGTTTATGTTCTGTTTTAGTTGTCTGCCGTCCATAGTTATGTTTATGTTCTGTTTTAGTTGTCTGCCGTCCATAGTTATGTTTATGTTCTGTTTTAGTTGTGTGCCGTCCATAGTTATGTAGATGTTCTGTTTTAGTTGTCTGCCGTCCATTGTTATGTTTATGTTCTGTTTTAGTTGTCTGCCGTCCATAGTTATGTAGATGTTCTGTTTTAGTTGTCTGCCGTCCATAGTTATGTTTATGTTCTGTTTTAGTTGTGTGCCGTCCATAGTTATGTTTATGTTCTGTTTTAGTTGTGTGCCGTCCATAGTTATGTAGATGTTCTGTTTTAGTTGTCTGCCGTCCATAGTTATGTAGATGTTCTGTTTTAGTTGTCTGCCGTCCATAGTTATGTAGATGTTCTGTTTTAGTTGTCTGCCGTCCATAGTTATGTAGGTGTTCTGTTTTAGTTGTCTGCCGTCCATAGTTATGTTTATGTTCTGTTTTAGTTGTCTGCCGTCCATAGTTATGTTTATGTTCTGTTTTAGTTGTCTGCCGTCCATAGTTATGTTTATGTTCTGTTTTAGTTGTCTGCCGTCCATAGTTATGTAGATGTTCTGTTTTAGTTGTGTGCCGTCCATAGTTATGTAGATGTTCTGTTTTAGTTGTCTGCCGTCCATAGTTATGTAGATGTTCTGTTTTAGTTGTCTGCCGTCCATAGTTATGTTTATGTTCTGTTTTAGTTGTCTGCCGTCCATAGTTATGTTTATGTTCTGTTTTAGTTGTCTGCCGTCCATAGTTATGTTTATGTTCTGTTTTAGTTGTCTGCCGTCCATAGTTATGTTTATGTTCTGTTTTAGTTGTCTGCCGTCCATAGTTATGTTTATGTTCTGTTTTAGTTGTCTGCCGTCCATAGTTATGTTTATGTTCTGTTTTAGTTGTGTGCCGTCCATAGTTATGTTTATGTTCTGTTTTAGTTGTCTGCCGTCCATAGTTATGTTTATGTTCTGTTTTAGTTGTGTGCCGTCCATAGTTATGTTTATGTTCTGTTTTAGTTGCCTGCCGTCCATAGTTATGTTTATGTTCTGTTTTAGTTGTCTGCCGTCCATAGTTATGTAGATGTTCTGTTTTAGTTGTCTGCCGTCCATAGTTATGTAGATGTTCTGTTTTAGTTGTCTGCCGTCCATAGTTATGTTTATGTTCTGTTTTAGTTGTCTGCCGTCCATAGTTATGTTTATGTTCTGTTTTAGTTGTCTGCCGTCCATAGTTATGTTTATGTTCTGTTTTAGTTGTCTGCCGTCCATAGTTATGTTTATGTTCTGTTTTAGTTGTCTGCCGTCCATTGTTATGTTTATGTTCTGTTTTAGTTGTCTGCCGTCCATAGTTATGTTTATGTTCTGTTTTAGTTGTCTGCCGTCCATTGTTATGTTTATGTTCTGTTTTAGTTGTCTGCCGTCCATAATTATGTTTATGTTCTGTTTTAGTTGTCTGCCGTCCATTGTTATGTTTATGTTCTGTTTTAGTTGTCTGCCGTCCATTGTTATGTTTATGTTCTGTTTTAGTTGTCTGCCGTCCATTGTTATGTTTATGTTCTGTTTTAGTTGTCTGCTGTCCATAGTTATGTTTATGTTCTGTTTTAGTTGTGTGCCGTCCATTGTTATGTTTATGTTCTGTTTTAGTTGTCTGCCGTCCATTGTTATGTTTATGTTCTGTTTTAGTTGTCTGCCGTCCATACTTATGTTTATGTTCTGTTTTAGTTGTCTGCCGTCCATAGTTATGTAGATGTTCTGTTTTAGTTGTCTGCCGTCCATAGTTATGTAGATGTTCTGTTTTAGTTGTCTGCCGTCCATAGTTATGTAGATGTTCTGTTTTAGTTGTCTGCCGTCCATAGTTATGTAGATGTTCTGTTTTAGTTGTCTGCCGTCCATAGTTATGTTTATTTTCTGTTTTAGTTGTCTGCCGTCCATAGTTATGTAGATGTTCTGTTTTAGTTGTCTGCCGTCCATAGTTATGTTTATGTTCTGTTTTAGTTGTCTGCCGTCCATAGTTATGTTTATGTTCTGTTTTAGTTGTCTGCCGTCCATAGTTATGTTTATGTTCTGTTTTAGTTGTGTGCCGTCCATAGTTATGTAGATGTTCTGTTTTAGTTGTCTGCCGTCCATAGTTATGTTTATGTTCTGTTTTAGTTGTCTGCCGTCCATTGTTATGTAGATGTTCTGTTTTAGTTGTCTGCCGTCCATAGTTATGTAGATGTTCTGTTTTAGTTGTCTGCCGTCCATAGTTATGTAGATGTTCTGTTTTAGTTGTCTGCCGTCCATAGTTATGTAGATGTTCTGTTTTAGTTGTCTGCCGTCCATAGTTATGTAGATGTTCTGTTTTAGTTGTCTGCCGTCCATAGTTATGTAGGTGTTCTGTTTTAGTTGTCTGCCGTCCATAGTTATGTTTATGTTCTGTTTTAGTTGTCTGCCGTCCATAGTTATGTTTATGTTCTGTTTTAGTTGTCTGCCGTCCATAGTTATGTTTATGTTCTGTTTTAGTTGTCTGCCGTCCATAGTTATGTAGATGTTCTGTTTTAGTTGTCTGCCGTCCATAGTTATGTAGATGTTCTGTTTTAGTTGTCTGCCGTCCATAGTTATGTAGATGTTCTGTTTTAGTTGTCTGCCGTCCATAGTTATGTTTATGTTCTGTTTTAGTTGTCTGCCGTCCATAGTTATGTTTATGTTCTGTTTTAGTTGTCTGCCGTCCATAGTTATGTAGATGTTCTGTTTTAGTTGTCTGCCGTCCATAGTTATGTTTATGTTCTGTTTTAGTTGTGTGCCGTCCATAGTTATGTTTATGTTCTGTTTTAGTTGTCTGCCGTCCATAGTTATGTTTATGTTCTGTTTTAGTTGTCTGCCGTCCATAGTTATGTTTATGTTCTGTTTTAGTTGTCTGCCGTCCATAGTTATGTTTATGTTCTGTTTTAGTTGTGTGCCGTCCATAGTTATGTAGATGTTCTGTTTTAGTTGTCTGCCGTCCATAGTTATGTTTATGTTCTGTTTTAGTTGTCTACCGTCCATAGTTATGTAGATGTTCTGTTTTAGTTGTCTGCCGTCCATAGTTATGTAGATGTTCTGTTTTAGTTGTCTGCCGTCCATAGTTATGTTTATGTTCTGTTTTAGTTGTCTGCCGTCCATAGTTATGTTTATGTTCTGTTTTAGTTGTGTGCCGTCCATAGTTATGTAGATGTTCTGTTTTAGTTGTCTGCCGTCCATAGTTATGTAGATGTTCTGTTTTAGTTGTCTGCCGTCCATAGTTATGTAGATGTTCTGTTTTAGTTGTCTGCCGTCCATAGTTATGTTTATGTTCTGTTTTAGTTGTGTGCCGTCCATAGTTATGTAGATGTTCTGTTTTAGTTGTCTGCCGTCCATAGTTATGTAGATGTTCTGTTTTAGTTGTCTGCCGTCCGTAGTTATGTAGATGTTCTGTTTTAGTTGTCTGCCGTCCATTGCCGTACCACTGGTACAGTTAGGATGCCCCCCCCCCTCATCATTTCAATATCGCTGTAGTATAGTACAGCTAGCTGGTCTGGTGATTGACAGCTTGTCAACAAATGAGATTTGACAGTGAGTAAGTTGTGGCGAGGCTGAGATTAATATGGCCCCTCCCTTTCCGACGTGGCCACTCAATCAAAAGTTGTGACCGAATGGATCAAAGACATCTGTGAGAAACACTGTATGTCGTTACGGGCTGTATGAAGAAAGTCAAGCAGATTTATCTAATGTCTAGCCCTCTCTGGGTAGTGAGATCTAATATCTAGCCCTCTCTGTGTAGTTAGATCTAATATCTAGCTCTCTCTGTGTAGTGAGATCTAATATCTAGCTCTCTCTGTGTAATGTGATCTAATATCTAGCTCTCTCTGTGTAGTGAGATCTAATATCTAGCTCTCTCTGTGTAGTGAGATCTAATATCTAGCTCTCTCTGTGTAGTGAGATCTAATATCTAGTCCTCTCTGTGTAGTGAGATCTAATATCTAGTCCTCTCTGTGTAGTGAGATCTAATATCTAGCTCCCTCTGTGTAGTGAGATCTAATATCTAGCTCTCTCTGTGTAGTGAGATCTAATATCTAGCTCTCTCTGTGTAGTGAGATCTAATATCTAGTCCTCTCTGTGTAGTGAGACCTAATATCTAGCCCTCTCTGTGTAATGAGATCTAATATCTAGCCCTCTCTGTGTCGTGAGACCTAATATCTAGCCCTCTCTGTGTAGTGAGATCTAATATCTAGCCCTCTCTGTGTCGTGAGACCTAATATCTAGCCCTCTCTGTGTAATGAGATCTTATATCTAGCCCTCTCTGTGTAATGAGATCTTATATCTAGCCCTCTCTGTGTAATGAGATCTTATATCTAGCCCTCTCTGTGTAGTGAGATCTTATATCTAGCCCTCTCTGTGTCGTGAGACCTAATATCTAGCCCTCTCTGTGTCGTGAGACCTAATATCTAGCCCTCTCTGTGTAATGAGATCTTATATCTAGCCCTCTCTGTGTAATGAGACCTTATATCTAGCCCTCTCTGTGTAATGAGACCTAATATCTAGCCCTCTCTGTGTAATGAGATCTTATATCTAGCTCTCTCTGTGTCGTGAGACCTAATATCTAGCCCTCTCTGTGTAATGAGATCTTATATCTAGCCCTCTCTGTGTAATGAGACCTAATATCTAGTCCTCTCTGTGTAGTGAGATCTTATATCTAGCCCTCTCTGTGTCGTGAGACCTAATATCTAGCCCTCTCTGTGTAATGAGATCTAATATCTAGCCCTCTCTGTGTAATGAGATCTTATATCTAGCCCTCTCTGTGTAATGAGACCTAATATCTAGCCCTCTCTGTGTAGTGAGATCTTATATCTAGCCCTCTCTGTGTAATGAGACCTAATATCTAGCCCTCTCTGTGTAATGAGATCTAATATCTAGCCCTCTCTGTGTAATGAGATCTTATATCTAGCCCTCTCTGTGTAATGAGATCTTATATCTAGCCCTCTCTGTGTAGTGAGATCTTATATCTAGCCCTCTCTGTGTAATGAGATCTTATATCTAGCCCTCTCTGTGTAATGAGATCTTATATCTAGCCCTCTCTGTGTAATGAGATCTTATATCTAGCCCTCTCTGTGTCGTGAGACCTAATATCTAGCCCTCTCTGTGTAATGAGACCTTATATCTAGCTCCCTCTGTGTAGTGAGATCTAATATCTAGCTCTCTCTGGGTAATGAGATCTAATATCTAGCCCTCTCTGTGTAGTGAGACCTAATATCTAGCCCTCTCTGTGTCATGAGACATCTAGTTCTCTATGAAAACAGCTAAAAACAGGAGGTCCTGTGTGCACTGACACACGTTAAAGAACAACCTTTGCAGCTTAAAGTTGAAAAGAGCAGGCTAAAATTGTCCGCTCTCCGGGCAAAAAATTGTTAAAACAAATCTACCTATCCTTGCAGAAGGCGGATTTGTCGGGCCGAAATCCGATGGCACGTTGTTGCCGTAAAGTAGCGACGGATCGCATTGACGCCGACTTAAAGCAGGAAAGCTAAGAATAACTTCTAGATTTTGTCCATTTAATTTTCTAACCAAGGATGTTGCCAGAGAGAACGATCAAGTGCAAAGGGACGCTACTCCTTACAGTTAGACGCTTAACTAGGATATTACCAAATCGACCATCCTTCTTACAAACATCATCTCTATGCTAGCAGTACAGTGAGTGACCTTGCACGATGTATCATCGTCCTGTCCGGGGGACTGCTTGATCTCGAGGCAAGACGCCGGCCTCGAGACAGAGAGGTTGTGAGTTCAAATCCCGGCTTCACTATTTGGGATTTTTATTTCTGATTTCTCTCTGCGGCAACCACCCCTGGTCTCAGCAGCGATGCCCGGCTTGAAACGTCAATTACTCATGGACGGAAAAAATATGAGTATCTCTGAAGACGGAGTTATCTGCCTGTGCGGCGAGGGACCCCTTTGCACACGGCTGCCAGGGAAAAACGGATTAACACGCAAAATTCGGTTCCTAGTCTCTAGGGACTTCGCTAGAGGTGAAAGCTGGCTAACGGATGGGTTGGGATGGGGGGGGGGGGAATTCTGGTCCAGTATGTTTAGGCAATTGTTGCTTACAATGATTTGATCATTGTCCATATTGTTCGTCCATGAAACAGCATTGGTTGTACATATCTCACTGTCAGTGCCATATGTGGCCACAGCCATCTACAGATTTACACAGGCCTGCGGGCTGACAGGAAATTCCTGGAGACGGTTATGGTTAGAGTGACATCAACCGTCTATAGCTGCTACAGGTGACAACGTCACGCCAGTTGGAGTACTTTCCGGTTCTATTTTCTGCCGAGCAGATTCTTGTGTTGTTATTTGACCCATTGAGAACCCAACACATTCATCTTATCTCAATAGACATCTCACTCCATTTCTCTCTCTTAAGAGAAATTTCAACAGAAATTTCCTTTCATATCAAATGCTTTATGAACAAATCACCGTTATTCCTTCCTCCCTCCCTCCCTCCCTCCCTCCCTCCCTCCCTCCCTCCCTCCCTCCTTCCTTCCTTCCTTCCTTCCTTCCTTCCTTCCTTCCTTCCTTCCTTCCTTCCTTCCTTCCTTCCTTCCTTCCTTCCTTCCTTCCTTCCTTCCTTCCTTCCTTCCTTCCTTCCTTCCTTCCTTCCTTCCTTCCTTCCTTCTTCCTTCCTTCCTTCCTTCCTTCCTTCCTTCCTTCCTTCCTTCCTTCCTTCCTTCCTTCCTTCCTTCCTTCCTTCCTTCCCTCCCTCCCTCCCCCTCCCTCCCCCTCCCTCCCTCCCTCCCCTCCCTCCTTCCTCCCTCCCTCCCTCCATCCCCCTCCCTCCCCCTCCATCCCCCCTCCCTCCCCCATCCCCCCCTTCCTCCCTCCCCCCTCCCTCCTCCATCCCCCCTCCCTCCCTCCCTCCCTTCCTCCCTCCCTTCCTCCCTCCCCCCTCCCTCCTCCCTCCCTCCTCCCCCCCTCCCTCTCCCTCCTCCTCCTCCCTCTTCCTCCCTCCCTCCCTCCCCCTCCCCCCCCTCCCTCCCTCCCTCCCTCCCCACAAGCGACAGTACTTGTAGACTCTCCATATTTGTTATAAGTGTTAGACTTGACACAAGACCTCCATTGTATCTGACCATGACCTCATTGTTCACAGCAATGGAGCTGATGCCTGCTGTTGTTTCTTCATGATCCTCTTCTTTTTAATGCTTCCCCAAGTACTACAACATTCATTAAATACTATCTTATTTACTACTGCTCAATCTACACCTGAATCTTTTACTACTACACAACTACTATTACTACTACACAACAACTACTACTACTACATTCATTAATTACTATCTTATTTACTACTTTTACTACTGCTCAATCTACACCTGATTCTTTTACTACTACACAACTGCTACTACTACTATTACTACTACACAACTACTACTACTATTACTACTACACAACTACTACTACTACTATTACTACTACACAACTACTACTACTATTACTACTACACAACTACTACTACTACTATTACTACTACACAACAACTACTACTACTATTACTACTACACAACAACTACTACTATTACTACTACACAACAACTACTACTACTATTACTACTACACAACAACAACTACTACTACTACTATTACTACTACACAACAACTGCTACTACTACTATTACTACTATACAACTACTACTATTACTACCACACAACTACTACTACTACTATTACTACTACACAACTACTACTACTACTACTATTACTACTACACAACTACTACTACTACTACTATTACTACTACACAACAACTACTACTACTACTACTACTTTTACTACTACACAACAACTGCTACTACTACTACTATTACTACTACACAACTACTACTATTACTACTACACAACAACTGCTACTATTACTACTACACAACTACTACTACTACTATTACTACTACACAACTACTACTATTCTACTACACAACAACTGCTACTATTACTACTACACAACAACTGCTACTATTACTACTACACAACTACTACTACTATTACTACTACACGACAACTACTACTATTACTACTACACAACAACTGCTACTATTACTACTACACAACTACTACTACTATTACTACTACACAACTACTACTACTATTACTACTACATAACAACTGCTACTACTACTATTACTACTACACAACAACTGCTACTACTACTATTACTACTACACAACAACTGCTACTACTACTATTACTACTACACAACTACTACTATTACTACTACACAACAACTGCTACTACTACTATTACTACTACACAACAACTGCTACTACTATTACTACTACACAACAACTGCTACTACTACTATTACTACTACACAACAACTGCTACTACTACTATTACTACTACACAACTACTACTATTACTACTACACAACAACTGTTACTACTACTATTACTACTACACAACAACTGCTACTACTACTATTACTACTACACAACAACTGCTACTACTATTACTACTACACAACAACTGCTACTACTACTATTACTACTACACAACTACTACTATTACTACTACACAACAACTGCTACTACTACTATTACTACTACACAACAACTGCTACTACTACTATTACTACTACACAACAACTGCTACTACTATTACTACTACACAACAACTGCTACTACTACTATTACTACTACACAACAACTGCTACTACTACTATTACTACTACACAACAACTGCTACTACTATTACTACTACACAACAACTGCTACTACTACTATTACTACTACACAACAACTGCTACTACTACTATTACTACTACACAACAACTGCTACTACTACTATTACTACTACACAACTACTACTACTACTACTACAACTACTACTACAACTACAACTCTCACTACTACTATTTATACTACTACAATTACTACAACTACTTCTACTACTACTTTAATTACTACCATAACATTATTACTATTACATCACCAACATATACTACTTTTCACTACTGCAAGCATCACAAGTTCTGAAAGTACTTCTACAATTGCCACACTGTATTTACCTGTATTCACCACAACTACCAACCATCACTAGCACTTTTACTGTAACCCTTGCAGGTACGTCTTGTGCAGAAGAAAGACACAGGTCATGTTTATGCCATGAAGATTCTCAGGAAATCTGACATGGTGGAGAAAGATCAGGTAAGTGTCCATCCACATCCCTTTCTCTTTAAACTTTATCTCTTTCATCTCATGCTTCTATCAAGTCTTGTTCCACACATCTCATGCTTCTGTCAAGTCTTGTTCCACACATCTCATGCTCCTATCAAGTCTTGTTCCACACATCCCTTTCTCTTTAAACTTTATCTCTTTCATCTCATGCTCCTGTCAAGTCTTGTTCCACACATCCCTTTCTCCGTAAACGTTATCTCTTTCATCTCATGCTCCTGTCAAGTCTTGTTCCACACATCCCTTTCTCCGTAAACTTTATCTCTTTCATCCCATGCTTCTGTCAAGTCTTGTTCCACACATCCCATGCTTCTGTCAAGTCTTGTTCCACACATCCCATGCTCCTGTCAAGTCTTGTTCCACACATCCCTTTCTCCGTAAACGTTATCTCTTTCATCTCATGCTCCTGTCAAGTCTTGTTCCACACATCCCTTTCTCTGTAAACTTTATCTCTTTCATCCCATGCTTCTGTCAAGTCTTGTTCCACACATCCCATGCTTCTGTCAAGTCTTGTTCCACACATCTCATGCTCCTGTCAAGTCTTGTTCCACACATCCCATGCTCCTGTCAAGTCTTGTTCCACACATCCCATGCTCCTGTCAAGTCTTGTTCCACACATCCCTTTCTCTTTAAACTTTATCTCTTTCATCTCATGCTCCTATCAAGTCTTGTTCCACACATCCCTTTCTCTTTAAACTTTATCTCTTTCATCTCATGCTCCTGTCAAGTCTTGTTCCACACATCCCTTTCTCCGTAAACTTTATCTCTTTCATCCCATGCTTCTGTCAAGTCTTGTTCCACACATCTCTTGCTCATATCATCATCAACATTTGATTCTCACCTTGCATGATTCTTTGTGTGTGTGCGTGTTTGTGTGCATGTGTGTGTGTGTGATATTCTCCATGCAGTTTCTACTTTCTCCCACACATTTTCTCTTTAACAACTCACCGGTGTACACAGAAGCATATCACCACCAGGGCTAACATTTTGTGATGACTCATAGCTGATTGATCACCATGATCAGTGAACCAGAACTATCCAGATCGTACTCCACCTCTTCATGGTGCCCCTAGAAACACAGTCTGACCAAGACAGTGGGAATTGAAAGAGAAGAGAACCAGGTAATCACTGCTCTGTGGTCGGATGTGTTTGGCTGAAAGGTACAAACATGACACAGCTATGCTGCAGACCTCAACTGAACGCAGCATCTACGTTTACTTAGCTAGGGCGAGTGATAGAAAGATCTACTACGATCATGTCTGATCATATTCTAAAGAACTTTTAACTTAGTAACAAGGGCGAGTGATAGAAAGGTCTACTACAATCATGTCTCATCATATTCTAAAGGCAGAGGACTGGCTGGTCTTGAGACAAGACACCAGTCGTGAGAGAGAGGTTGTGAGTTCAAATCGTGGCTACGAGGTCCGGCTTGAAATGTCAATTACTCATTGACGGAACGTGTATGAGTATATCTGAAGACAGAGTTATCTGCCTGCATGATGAGGGACTCCTGTGCACATGGCTGCCAGGAAAAAAACGGATTAACACGCACAATTCACATCCTAGTCTGTAAGGGACTTCACCAGTGGTGAAATCTGGTGAGTGCCAAAAAAAATCATAAAGGTCTACAGAAAGGATTTTTTTAAATTTGGCTTGTGAATTAAGAAAGTTCCACCATTTCATACATCACTCATTGATTGGTCCACCACTTTACTCACCCATTGATTGGTCCACCATTTTATACATCACTCATTGATTTGTCCACCACTTTACTCATTGATTGGTCCACCACTTTACTCACCCATTGATTTGTCCACCACTTTACTCATTGATTTGTCCACCACTTTACTCATTGATTTGTCCACCACTTTACTCACTCATTGATTTGTCCACCACTTTACTCACTCATTGATTTGTCCACCACTTTACTCATTGATTTGTCCACCACTTTACTCACCCATTGATTTGTCCACAACTTTACTCACCCATTGATTTATCCACCACTTTACTCACCCATTGATTGTTCCACCACTTTACTCACCCATTGATTTGTCCACAACTTTACTCACCCATTGATTTATCCACCACTTTACTCACCCATTGATTGGTCCACCACTTTACTAACCCATTGATTCATTCACCACTTTACTAACCCATTGATTGGTCCACCACTTTACTCACTCATTGATTGGTCCACCACTTTACTCACCCATTGATTGGTCCACCACTTTACTCACTCATTGATTGGTCCACCACTTTACTCACCCATTGATTGGTCCACCACTTTACTAACCCATTGATTCGTTCACCACTTTACTAACCCATTGATTGGTCCACCACTTTACTCACCGATTGATTGGTCCACCACTTTACTCACCCATTGATTGGTCCACCACTTTACTCACCCATTGATTGGTCCACCACTTTACTCACCCATTGATTGGTCCACCACTTTACTCACTCATTGATTGGTCCACCACTTTACTCACCCATTGATTCATCCACCACTTTACTCACCCATTGATTCATCCACCACTTTACTCACCCATTGATTGGTCCACCACTTTACTCACCCATTGATTGGTCCACCACTTTACTCACTCATTGATTGGTCCACCACTTTACTCACCCATTGATTGGTCCACCACTTTACTCACCCATTGATTCATCCACCACTTTACTCACCCATTGATTGGTCCACCACTTTACTCACCCATTGATTGGTCCACCACTTTACTCACCCATTGATTGGTCCACCACTTTACTCACTCATTGATTCATCCACCACTTTACTCACCCATTGATTCGTTCACCACTTTACTAACCCATTGATTCGTTCACCACTTTACTAACCCATTGATTCGTTCACCACTTTACTAACCCATTGATTCGTTCACCACTTTACTAACCCATTGATTCGTTCACCACTTTACTAACCCATTGATTCGTTCACCACTTTACTAACCCATTGATTGGTCCACAACTTTACTCACTCATTGATTGGTCCACCACTTTACTCACCGATTGATTGGTCCACCACTTTACTCACCCATTGATTGGTCCACCACTTTACTCACCCATTGATTGGTCCACCACTTTACTCACCCATTGATTGGTCCACTACTTTACTCACTCATTGATTCATCCACCACTTTACTCACCCATTGATTCGTTCACCACTTTACTAACCCATTGATTCGTTCACCACTTTACTAACCCATTGATTCGTTCACCACTTTACTAACCCATTGATTCGTTCACCACTTTACTAACCCATTGATTCGTTCACCACTTTACTAACCCATTGATTCGTTCACCACTTTACTAACCCATTGATTGGTCCACAACTTTACTCACTCATTGATTGGTCCACCACTTTACTCACCCATTGATTGGTCCACCACTTTACTAACCCATTGATTCGTTCACCACTTTACTAACCCATTGATTGGTCCACCACTTTACTAACCCATTGATTCGTTCACCACTTTACTAACCCATTGATTGGTCCAACACTTTACTCACCCATTGATTGGTCCACCACTTTACTCACCCATTGATTGGTCCACCACTTTACTCACCCATTGATTAGTCCACCACTTTACTCACTCATTGATTGGTCCACCACTTTACTCACCCATTGATTCATCCACCACTTTACTCACCCATTGATTCATCCACCACTTTACTCACTCATTGATTGGTCCACCACTTTACTCACCCATTGATTGGTCCACCACTTTACTCACCCATTGATTAGTCCACCACTTTACTCACCCATTGATTGGTCCACCACTTTACTCACTCATTGATTCATCCACCACTTTACTCACCCATTGATTGGTCCACCACTTTACTCACCCATTGATTTGTTCACCACTTTACTCACCCATTGATTCATCCACCACTTTACTCACCCATTGATTGGTCCACCACTTTACTCACTCATTGATTTGTTCACCACTTTATACATCACTGATTGATTAGTCCACCACTTTACTAACCCATTAATTTATCCACCACTTTACTCACCCATTGATTGGTCCACCACTTTACTCACCCATTGATTCGTCCACCACTTTACTAACCCATTGATTCGTCCACCACTTTACTCACTCATTGATTCGTCCACCACTTTACTCACCCATTGATTGGTCCACCACTTTACTCACCCATTGATTGGTCCACCACTTTACTCACTCATTGATTGGTCCACCACTTTACTCACTCATTGATTGGTCCACCACTTTACTCACCCATTGATTGGTCCACCACTTTACTCACCCATTGATTGGTCCACCACTTTACTCACTCATTGATTCGTCCACCACTTTACTCACCCATTGATTGGTCCACCACTTTACTCACCCATTGATTGGTCCACCACTTTACTCACTCATTGATTGGTCCACCACTTTACTCACTCATTGATTGGTCCACCACTTTACTCACCCATTGATTGGTCCACCACTTTACTCACCCATTGATTGGTCCACCACTTTACTCACTCATTGATTCGTCCACCACTTTACTCACCCATTGATTGGTCCACCACTTTACTCACTCATTGATTCGTCCACCACTTTACTCACCCATTGATTCGTCCACCACTTTACTCACCCATTGATTGGTCCACCACTTTACTCACCCATTGATTGGTCCACCACTTTACTCACTCATTGATTCGTCCACCACTTTACTCACCCATTGATTGGTCCACCACTTTACTCACCCATTGATTCGTCCACCACTTTACTCACCCATTGATTGGTCCACCACTTTACTCACCCATTGATTGGTCCACCACTTTACTCAGCCATTGATTCATCCACAACTTTACTCAGCACACACTCACATTTTGTCCCGCTCCCACTCCACAGATTGCCCATGTTCGAGCAGAGCGAGACATTCTGGCTGAGGCCAACCACCAGTGGG
Source organism: Megaustenia siamemsis (assembly GCA_032433765.1). Taxonomy (NCBI): domain Eukaryota; kingdom Metazoa; phylum Mollusca; class Gastropoda; order Stylommatophora; family Ariophantidae; genus Megaustenia; species Megaustenia siamemsis. Next base: position 1,726,720 of record JAVIAB010000024.1, read on the forward strand.
TTGTCAAGATGTACTACTCGTTCCAGGACACTGGCAGCCTCTACCTCATCATGGAGTTCCTACCTGGAGGTCAGTACTTGCCAGCCACCTGTCTGAGGGGTTGTCAGTGCTTGCTAAAGAAACTGTCTGCAGGGTTGTCAGTGCTTGTCAGCCACCTGTCTGATGGGTTGTCAGTGCTTGTCAGCCACCTGTCTGATGGGTTGTCAGTGCTTGTCAGCCACCTGTCTGATGGGTTGTCAATACTTATCAACCACCTGTCTGATGGGTTGTCAGTACTTATCAACCACCTGTCTGATGGGTTGTCAGTGCTTGTCAGCCACCTGTCGGATGGGTTGTCAGTGCTTGTCAGCCACCTGTCTGATGGGTTGTCAGTGCTTGTCAGCCACCTGTCTGATGGGTTGTCAGTGCTTGTCAGCCACCAGTCTGATGGTTGTCAGTGCTTGTCAGCCACCTGTCGGATGGGTTGTCAGTGCTTGTCAGTTACCTGTCTGATGGGTTGTCAGTGCTTGTCAGCCACCTGTCTGATGGGTTGTCAGTGCTTGTCAGCCACCTGTCTGATGGGTTGTCAGTGCTTGCTAAAGAAACTGTCTGATGGGTTGTCAGTACTTGTCAGACACCTGTCTAATGGGTTGTCAGTACTTATCAGCCATGTCTGATGGGTTGTAGGTACTTGTCAGACACCTATCTGATGGGTTGTCAGACACCTATCTGATTGGTGGTCAGGCTGCTGGTACAAACACCTGCAATTTCATATCCTGTAATATCTGCCTTTGTTATGTTATGTTGTCATGTTATGTTGTATCTTTTTATTGTGATGTTAGGTTGTGTTGTGTTGTTAGGTTAGTTGTATTATTGTGTAGTTATGTTGTGTTATCATTTTATGTTGTGTTGTGTAGCGATGTTGTTATGTTGCATTGTTGTGTAGTTGTCTTGTGTAGCTATTTGTGTTTTCTCCTAGCGAACAAATGAAGCAGCAGCCAGTGATGGCATGTCAACAAATTTTCCATGTGCCTTGAGCTCTGCTCTACACATTCATGTGGTTCTCTTTAACTCTTTCCGTATATTTCGACACACTATGAGCCATGCCGATTTCAACCGCGTGCTTTTCACCGCATGGTGCGCCACTCTCAATTTGATTAGTGTGAACCTCCATCAAACCACATTTTTTTTTTTTTTTACGAGTCTTGTATCATCTTGATATTGGTGAAATCTAATAACTAGTTCATTTATCTAAAAATTCATATATAATATGTTATATGTTAGATAAATATAAATATGTAGATTGATTCTTAAAACCATGAACAATTTTGTCTCTGAAATCTCTACTATTGTATTGATAAAATGCTTCCGTACGGAGAGAGTTACATGTTTTCCTTTACAGAAAGAAGATGAATTTTGGAAAGGCTCAGTGGTGCAATCTTTTGCTCATTCCTAGTTCATACGATGGCAACTCATAGTTGCCGTCAGGACACTTGATGATGGAATATTGATCTTGGGTGGTCTAGTGACCAGATGGTAGCTTTTGGACAGGAAAGACTGGGGTTGAAATCCCATCACAGACTAGAAATTTGTCACTTCAAAGTGGTGTCCTCAAGGCTTCACCCTCCCCTCATCTCTGGGTAGTGAGACCCAATGTTCAGCCCTCTCTAGGTAGTGAGACCCAATGTTCAGCCCTCTCTAGGTAGTGAGACCCAATGTTCAGCCCTCTCTAGGTAGTGAGACCCAATGTTCAGCCCTCTCTAGGTAGTGAGACCCAATGTTCAGCCCTCTCTAGGTAGTGAGACCCAATGTTCAGCCCTCTCTAGGTAGTGAGACCCATTGTTCAGCCCTCTCTAGGTAGTGAGACCCAATGTTCAGCCCTCTCTAGGTAGTGAGACCCAATGTTCAGCCCTCTCTAGGTAGTGAGACCCATTGTTCAGCCCTCTCTAGGTAGTGAGACCCAATGTTCAGCCCTCTCTAGGTAGTGAGACCCAATGTTCAGCCCTCTCTAGGTAGTGAGACCCAATGTTCAGCCCTCTCTAGGTAGTGAGAACCAATGTTAAGCCCTCTCATTCAACAACAACAACAGCAACAACAACAACAACACAACAACAACAACAACAACAACAACAACAACAACAACAGCAACAAACATACACTCATTAGAGAATCCTTGCCACTTCAATGCAACAAAAAAAGTAGGTCAGAAATGTTCGTTGCTCAGGCAAAATTGTGAAGTTAAGCTCAACACATGCCGAAGACACAATGTTGGGCTACAAGGCACAAATATGTTTTGCTGTAAACTACAGACACAATGCATCTATGTCCACTTCATGGGTGAGCTCTAAGAAGGGTTTGATTTCTGGCTAAAATATTGATCATTTTCTGTGTGAGATTTGAGAGATTCGGTAAAATAATCATTTTCCTATGTGAATGTTGATGATGAATTCTCCTTGGAGGATTCCATGATGAGGTAATAAATGTACTGTAGTGGAGACTTGATGATGTTACTTTGATTATCTTGTAGGAGATTTAATGACGCTGCTGATGAAGAAAGATACATTGACCGAGGAGCAGACACAGTTTTATGTTGGGGAGACTGTGCTGGCCATTGATTCTATTCACAAGCTGGGCTTCATCCACAGGGACATCAAGCCGGATAATCTACTCTTGGATAACAGGGTAATGTCTGGGTAATGTTTGGTCACTCTCAGGGTAATGTCTGGGTAATCTCAGGGTAATGTTTGGTCACTCTCAGGTTAATTTTTGAACACTCTCAGGTTAATGTTTGACCACTCTCAGATTAATGTTTGACCACTCTCAGATTAATGTTTGACCACTCTCAGGGTAATGTTTGACCACTCTCAGGGTAATGACTGGTTAATCTCAGGGTAATGTTTGGTCACTCTCAGGGTAATGTCTGGTCACTCTCAGGGTAATGTTTGGTCACTCTCAGGTTAATGTTTGACCACTCTCAGGTTAATGTTTGATCACTCTCAGGGTAATGTTTGGTCACTCTCAGGTTAATGTTTGACCACTCTCAGGGTAATGTTTGGTCACTCTCAGGTTAATGTTTGACCACTCTCAGGGTAATGTTTGGTCACTCTCAGGTTAATGTTTGACCACTCTCAGGGTAATGTTTGGTCACTCTCAGGTTAATGTTTGACCACTCTCAGGGTAATGTTTGGTCACTCTCAGGGTAATGTTTGGTTAATCTCAGGGTAATGTTTGGTTAATCTCAGGGTAATGTTTGGTTAATCTCAGGGTAATGTTTGGTTAATCTCAGGGTAATGTTTGGTTAATCTCAGGGTAATGTTTGGTCACTCTCAGGTTAATGTTTGACCACTCTCAGGGTAATGTTTGGTCACTCTCAGGTTAATGTTTGATCACTCTCAGGGTAATGTTTGATCACTCTCAGGGTAATGTTTGATCACTCTCAGGTTAATGTTTGACCACTCTCAGGGTAATGTTTGACCACTCTCAGGTTAGTGTTTGATCACTCTCAGGGTAATTTTTGATCACTCTCAGGTTAATGTTTGACCACTCTCAGGGTAATGTTTGACCACTCTTAGGGTAATGTTTGATCACTCTCAGGGTAATGTTTGTCCACTCTCAGGTTAATGTTTGACCACTCTCAGGGTAATGTTTGATCACTCTCAGGGTAATTTTTGATCACTCTCAGGATAATGTTTGACCACTCTCAGGTTAATGTTTGACCACTCTCAGGGTAATGTTTGATCACTCTCAGGTTAATGTTTGACCACTCTCAGGTTAATGTTTGATCACTCTCAGGTTAATGTTTGACCACTCTCAGGTTAATGTTTGACCACTCTCAGGTTAATGTTTGTCCACTCTCAGGTTAATGTTTGACCACTCTCAGGGTAATGTTTGATCACTCTCAGGTTAATGTTTGATCACTCTCAGGGTAATGTTTGACCACTCTCAGGTTAATGTTTGACCACTCTCAGGTTAATGTTTGATCACTCTCAGGTTAATGTTTGACCACTCTCAGGTTAATGTTTGACCACTCTTAGGGTAATGTTTGACCACTCTCAGGGTAATGTTTGACCACTCTCAGGTTAATGTTTGACCACTCTCAGGGTAATGTTTGATCACTCTCAGGTTAATGTTTGACCACTCTCAGGGTAATGTTTGATCACTCTCAGGTTAATGTTTGATCACTCTCAGGATAATGTTTGACCACTCTCAGGTTAATGTTTGACCACTCTCAGGTTAATGTTTGACCATTCTCAGGTTAATGTTTGATCACTCTCAGTGATTCCTGCATGTTGTGTCTGATGACAACTAATTTGCCTAGTGATGTGACATACGCTTAATTTTTTTACATTTGCCTGTCTGGTGACATATACTTGTATGTTGACATGTAGCAACCTAATGACATCTGTTTGTTTGATGATAGATAACTGTCTAATCATATGTTGATTTTGTGACTAGTAGTTAACTGATAACATGTGACTAGTGACATCTTGCCCCTTTGACATATTGCTGTTTTATGACATGACACCTGTCTGCTTACATGTAGCTACTCTTTAATGATGTGCTCCTTATCTACAAACACATGTAGCTACTCTTTAATGATGTGCTCCTTATCTACAAACACATGTAGCTACTCTTTAATGATGTGCTCCTTATCTACAAACACACATGGCTACTGTTTAATGATGTGCTCCTTATGTACAAACACATGTAGCTGTTTAACACAAGATTACGGCACCCTCATAAAAATTACGATTTCAACGAGTTCCTGTTGGCAAACACCCCCCCCCCCCCCCCCCAAGCCACCCACCCATCTTCTCAATTATTACTTCTAGTGACCCCTGAATGTTGGATGTGTTTACTTTAATGTTCGATTTCTTTACCAACGTGCACTTTGTAAAAAGTACAAAGCTATCATAAAAGCGTGCTCTTTCTTTTTTAAAATAAATATTCCAGATTTTCCAGAAATGAGTTTATTTTCTTCTTTTTTTTTTATTATGACGGGGGAAATCTCTTTGACTGAAATCGAGACATCAATTAAATCTTTGTAGCATGGGATCGCAGCGAATGATGCTAAGAGAAAGCTGAACATTCGGTTGAAATGACAGACTAATGGCTGATGTGTCAATAGACTACATAACACCCTCTGGTAGCGATGCAATGTGCGGTCGAATTTCTGGTCATAAATTGAACATAAGCCAGAAAGTGATTAACGCATCCAATTCCCGTGTCACTCCTTGTGTAAACACACAACTGGGTAACAAAAGTTCACAGAAAATACTAGTTTCCTAACTACACATGTAACCATTCGTGCTTGTCTTTTTAACGAACGTAACTCACAGATAGGTGTCATAATCTACAGTTATTAATGTACCCTGTCTACTGACATATGCCTTTTTGGCAGCTCCTATGGTATCCCTGTCATCTCCATCAAAGATTGTCCTATCATTGCCAGGGTCACATCAAACTCTCAGACTTTGGCCTATGTACAGGGATGAAGAAATCCCACAGAACAGACTATTACAAGGACCTGTCCTCCAATACAAAGTCCTCCACCAGCTTTGGCAAGGACCTGGCTAGTAAGTCCTACAACTTTGTGTTCACCATCATCATGTGGCATTCTTCTACTTGAATTGAGGTCACTCGACTCTCACAAACACATTGACTGTACAAGAGCATTCAACTCCAGCAACTGTTTACAGACATCTATCTTGTCACCATCTATGATATACAGACATCTATCTTGTCACCATCTATGATATACAGACATATATCTTGTCACCATCTATGATATACAGACATATATCTTGTCACCATCTATGATATACAGACATATATCTTGTCACCATCTATGATATACAGACATATATCTTGTCACCATATATGATATACAGGCATCTATCTTGTCACCATCTATGATATACAGGCATCTATCTTGTCACCATCTATGATATACAGGCATCTATCTTGTCACCATCTATGATATACATGCATCTATCTTGTCACCATCTATGATATACAGACATCTATCTTATCACCATCTATGATATACAGACATCTATCTTGTCACCATCTATGATATAAGGCATCTATTTTGTCACCATCTATTATATACATACATCTATCTTGTCACCATCTATGATATACAGGCATCTCTCTTCTCACCATCAATGATATACAGACATCTCTCTTGTCACCATCTATGATATACAGACATCTATCTTGTCACCATCTATGATATACAGACATCTATCTTGTCACCATCTATGATATACAGGCATCTATCTTGTCACCATCTATGATATACAGTCATCTATCTTGTCACCATCTATGATATACAGGCATCTATCTTGTCACCATCTATGATATACAGGCATCTATCTTGTCACCATCTATGATATACAGACATCTATCTTGTCACCATCTATGATATACAGACATCTATCTTGTCACCATCTATGATATACAGACACCTATCTTGTCTATGATATCCGATGGTCAACCCATCCATACTTTCCTGACATCCACAGACGGTAACCCCATGGACTCCAAAAGGAAAGCTGAGAGCTGGAAGAGAAACAGACGAGCCCTGGTAAGTCCGCAGCGTTGCAGGAGATCACTGAAATTATCTAGAGGTGCAAACATAATGAATGAGGGGTAACAAAGTTGGTCTGAACTTATTTCTCTGATATTTCTCTCACCTTTCTCTGATATTTCTCTTGAGAATAACTCTAGTAGATCTCACACCTCCATCTTGTATTGTTATAGGACCTAAATCCTGTCAGTTAATATCTTCATGAGCAAAGCTAGGTATTCCCTTTATAATAGCAAACTAATATGTAAATCTGATTTCTATGGTTTACCAGTTGAACAAACACCCTAGTCCACAAATCTTATTATCTTATCTTATGGTACCCTCTCTACATTCAACGTTATCTTCCCCTACCTCGTATATATGTACAGTGAAGACACACACCTCATATATCTGTACAGTGAAGACACCCACCTCATATATCTGTACAGTGAAGACACCCACCTCATATATCTGTACAGTGAAGACACACACCTCATATATCTGTATATTGGATAAATCATCATCATGTTGCACATACTGTTGCAGGCCTATTCGACCGTGGGCACTCCCGACTACATAGCCCCCGAGGTCTTTATCCAGACTGGCTACACGAGTTCTTGTGACTGGTGGTCCCTGGGAGTCATTATGTATGAGATGTTGATTGGTCAGTATTCTTCTCTCTCTCTCTCTCCCATCTTTTTCTCTCACTCTCTCACACACACAGACATCTTCTCTCTCTCTCTTTCACTCCATCTTTCTCATATATATCTATGATGTGTGTGTATGTGCATGTTATAATATGTTTCCTTCTCTCTCTATATGTATAATGTATATTTGTGTGTGTGTGACATGCTATATTATATCTCCCCACCCCCACCCCATATATATGTATAACATTTCCTACATTCCCAAGGCACCTGTCAGGGCTGATCAGCAACTCATAGTGGACTGCTTGTGCTAGGATCGATGAACTAGAACTATCCAGATCATACTCCACCTCTTTACAGTGCCCCTAGAAACAGAATAACCAAGTCTAGTCTGGCAAAATGAGTACGGATCAATAGGGAAGACAAGACATCTAAAAATGCTGAACTCAAGACGGATGTGTTGGACAACAAAAGCACAAATCCAACAACATGACAACACATCGACATCCACTTAATATCCTTTTAAGGACAAATGATGAAAAGAAAGTAATGAAGATGTTCTGAGAGAGGTCAAAGCAAAAAGAGAGCTAATTTCCAATATTTGGAAGAGACAATCATCATTTTTTGGCCATGTAATGAGAAGAGAACAACTGGAATATATTGTAACAACTGGAAACATTGAGGGACGAAGAGATAGAGGAAAGCAAAGAGAAAAGCTACCAGACAGCTTAAGAGAATAGCTTGGCAGTTCAACAACAGAAATTATAAATATAGCTCATTATGTGTTCTGTGATTTCATCCACTTTTCTGATAGCTCATTATGTGTTCTGTGATTTCATCCAGTTTTCTGATAGCTCATTATGTGTTCTGTGATTTCATCCACTTTTCTGATAGCTCATTATGTGTTCTGTGATTTCATCCACTTTTCTGATAGCTCATTATGTGTTCTGTGATTTCATCCAGTTTTCTGATAGCTCATTATGTGTTCTGTGATTTCATCCACTTTTCTGATAGCTCATTATGTGTTCTGTGATTTCATCCACTTTTCTAATAGCTCATTATGTGTTCTGTGATTTCCTCCACTTCTATGACAGCTCATTATGTGATCTGTGATTTCCTCCACTTTTCTGATAGCTCATTATGTGTTCTGTGATTTCATCCACTTCTATGACAGCTTATTATGTGTTCTGTGATTTCCTCCACTTCTATGACAGCTCATTATGTGTTCTGTGATTTCCTCCACTTCTATGACAGCTCATTATGTGTTCTGTGATTTCATCTGCTTCTATGACAGCTCATTATGTGTTCTGTGATTTCATCTACTTCTATGACAGCTCATTATGTGTTCTGTGATTTCCTCCACTTCTATGACAGCTTATTATGTGTTCTGTGATTTCCTCCACTTCTATGACAGCTCATTATGTGTTCTGTGATTTCCTCCACTTCTATGACAGCTCAATATGTGTTCTGTGATTTCCTCCACTTCTATGACAGCTCATTATGTGTTCTGTGATTTCCTCCACTTCTATGACAGCTCATTATGCGTTCTGTGATTTCCTCCACTTCTATGACAGCTCATTATGCGTTCTGTGATTTCCTCCACTTCTATGACAGCTCATTATGCGTTCTGTGATTTCCTCCACTTCTATGACAGCTCATTATGCGTTCTGTGATTTCCTCCACTTCTATGACAGCTCATTATGCGTTCTGTGATTTCCTCCACTTCTATGACAGCTTATTATGTGTTCTGTGATTTCCTCCACTTCTATGACAGCTCATTATGCGTTCTGTGATTTCCTCCACTTCTATGACAGCTCATTATGCGTTCTGTGATTTCCTCCACTTCTATGACAGCTCATTATGTGTTCTGTGATTTCCTCCACTTCTATGACAGCTTATTATGTGTTCTGTGATTTCATCCACTTCTATGACAGCTCATTATGTGTTCTGTGATTTCATCCACTTCTATGACAGCTAATTATGTGTTCTGTGATTTCCTCCACTTCTATGACAGCTCATTATGTGTTCTGTGATTTCATCTACTTCTATGACAGCTCATTATGTGTTCTGTGATTTCCTCCACTTCTATGACAGCTTATTATGTGTTCTGTGATTTCCTCCACTTCTATGACAGCTCATTATGTGTTCTGTGATTTCCTCCACTTCTATGACAGCTCAATATGTGTTCTGTGATTTCCTCCACTTCTATGACAGCTCATTATGTGTTCTGTGATTTCCTCCACTTCTATGACAGCTCATTATGCGTTCTGTGATTTCCTCCACTTCTATGACAGCTCATTATGCGTTCTGTGATTTCCTCCACTTCTATGACAGCTCATTATGCGTTCTGTGATTTCCTCCACTTCTATGACAGCTCATTATGCGTTCTGTGATTTCCTCCACTTCTATGACAGCTCATTATGCGTTCTGTGATTTCCTCCACTTCTATGACAGCTTATTATGTGTTCTGTGATTTCCTCCACTTCTATGACAGCTCATTATGCGTTCTGTGATTTCCTCCACTTCTATGACAGCTCATTATGCGTTCTGTGATTTCCTCCACTTCTATGACAGCTCATTATGTGTTCTGTGATTTCCTCCACTTCTATGACAGCTCATTATGTGTTCTGTGATTTCCTCCACTTCTATGACAGCTTATTACATGTTCTGTGATTTCCTCCACTTTTCTGATGGCTCATTCTGTCTTTGTCCCCCCTTTTGGTAAGTGCTGTCATGAATCTTTTATCTTGAAAGTTGTAGTTTCACTCTGGGCTTTGTCTGTAAACAGTTGCAGGGTCACGAGCTATAAGTGGAAGTGGGTAGCAGAGCAAGGGCCGATGTAGGACACAGGCAGTTGTCAACTAACAAGTCATCTCTGTCATCCTGCCTCCAAGTGTTGGCCTCATTTCTTCATCTCTTCGCTGCCCTCATCACCATCATCATCATGTTCCTTCTAATATGATCTGGTGTGGAGGCTACCCTCTTCTTCATCCTGCCCCCAAATTCACCCTCATCATCATCATGTCCCCTCTTGTGTGCAGGCTACCCTCCGTTCTGCTCCGAGAATGCCCAGGAGACCTACAGGAAGGTCATGAACTGGAGAGAGACTCTGATCTTCCCACCGGAGATGCCCATATCTAACGAGGCCAGAGATCTGATAAAAAGGTAAAGCTTGTCGAATGTGGTTGGGAACCGTAATTACAACATGGCAGATAGGCTATCACAGTTGGCTGGTGAGTTATCACAACTGGCAGGTAGGTTATCACAGTTGGCTGGTGAGTTATCACAACTGGCAGGTAGGTTATCACAACTGGCAAATTAGTTATCACAACTAGCAGGTAGGTTATCACAACTGGCAGGTGAGTTATCACAACTGGCAGGTAGGTTATCACAGTTGGCTGGTGAGTTATCACAACTGGCAGGTAGGTTATCACAACTGCTAAATAAGTTATCACAACTGGCAAATAAGTTATCACAACTGGCAGATAAGTTATCACAACTGGAGGTAAGTTATCACAACTAGCAGGTAGGTTATCATAACTGGCAAATAAGTTATCACAACTGGCAGGTAAGTTGTCACAACTGGCAAATAAGTTATTACAACTGGCAGGTAGGTTATCACAACTGGCAGATAAGTTATCATAACTGGAGGTAAGCTATCACAACTGGCAGGTAACCTACCACATTAGCAATTCCTACTATATGTGTGAAGTATAAGAACAGTAGAAACTGACTGACAGTGTCACCTCATCCCCACAGGTTCTGCTGTAATCCTGAGTCAAGGATTGGGGCCAATGATGTGGAGGAGATCACACCCCATCCCTTCTTTAGGGCTTGGACTGGACACATATCAGGTCAGCTTTGAAATCTGTTTGTCACTCTTCATATAGTCTAAGTGTCCATGTTTTTCTACAACAATGTTATATGTAATGAGATCATTCCAACACTGTTTTCTGGTACCCATTTACAGATGGTGAATGGTGAAGATGAGTCACACTCAAAATAAATTCACCACTTTTGTGAAATGAATGCAGATCCAGCTGATCAGTTCAGTTCAATTCAGTTCAATTCAGTTCAGTTCAGTTCAGTTCAGTTCGGTAACTTTAGTTTAGTTGATAGACATCTCCATTGCACTTTGGATAACTCCATAGTGTGCAGATCTCCTCACAGCAGCCCCTTCTTCATGCAGCATCATATGCTAGTGAAAGTACTAAAGATGGTTTCAGTTCAGCTGCATGAACTCTGTAACATTGATGAAGACCTTAAGATTGCAGGAGGTAACTGAGTAAATGTTTTGGTTGGTTGCGTTCACCCAATGACTAAAGTATTCTAGAATATCATGGTAGACTAGAATATTCCTCTTCATCATCCGCCCTTACAAGGACGTAGTGGACGTGTCTGCGTTGTGTTGTGGTTTGCAGTATAACTGTTATATTTGCGCCTTTCGGCCCAACACATCCAACTTCAGCACGAGTGAATGTTTTATATCCCAACAACTTTTGCCCAGGCAGTGGTCATATCTGGTCTACTTTTTTAAAATTCGGCTTAGGGGACTGGTTGGTCTCAAGGCAAGACGCCAGCCTTGAGACAGACAGGTTGTGGGTTCAAATCCCGGCTACACCGGTTGGGATTCTTATTTATGATTTCTCTCTCCGGCGACCACCCCTGGTCTCAGCAGCGAGGCCCGGCTTGAAACGTCAATTACTCATCGACGAAAAAATATGAGTACCTCCGAAGTCGGAGTTATCTGCCTGTGCGGTGAGGGACCCCTGTGCACACGGCTGCCAGGGAAAAATGGATTAACACGCAAAATTCAGTTCCCAGTCTCTAGGGCTGGCGAACGAAAAAAAAAAAATTTGGCTTTAGAACAGAAAGATACTAGGTCTGAACCCCAACTTGGGCAGTGTGCGTTTCTCTATTTGAGTCTATGGCTTTTTCTTGGCTTGACCCTGTTCCTGCCTGCCTTGTAGTCTGTTAGTGAAATCCCATGTTTAGCCCTTTTTGATCAATATGAAAAAGAGGTGATCCCATATGAACTCCTCACACATCAAACAACCCTTAGCACTTGGTCAGTAAATGAGTGCACTGGCCTCCTTGCTTTACTCTTAGTATATCTTATATTATATGAATCAGAGTAGATAGAGTAGATCTTTTATCATAGAAGTCAGAGTAGATCTTATATCATAGAAATCAGAGTAGATCTTGTGTCATAGAAGTCAGAGTAGATCTTATAGAAGTCAGAATAGATCTTATATCATAGAAGTCAGAGTAGATCTTTTATCATAGAAGTCAGAATAGATCTTATATCATAGAAGTCAGAGTAGATCTTATAGAAGTCAGAGTCTGTGTTGGCAAGCATCATAGCCTTATATAGTGACCAAGACGACATCCAGCAACTGACCTGAGTGCAACCCAGAGCTGACTGCTTGGGTCAGAATTGGGGAACAGCAAAGCTGATTGAGATCCTGCACTACCTCTCAGCAGTGCTCCAGGAAACAGACTAGCCAGGCAGTGAGCAAGTGAGTGGGTATCAATGAAGGAAAGCATTCCTGAAGTTGCATGTGTTGGGTCGAAGGATGCAAACATCGCAGCCTAACTGCAAACCACAACACATCTACGCCCACTTAACATCCTACAGATGATGAAAATGACGATTCAGTCCTCATTGGGTAAATGCTAGACAAAGAAAGAGAACCCATGTTAGGTACTCATTGGGTAAATGCTAGACAAAGAAAGAGAACCCATGTTAGGTACTCATTGGGTAAATGCCAGACAAAGAAAGAGAACCCATGTTAGGTACTCATTGGGTAAATGCCAGACAAAGAAAGAGAACCCATGTTAGGTACTCATTGGGTAAATGCTAGACAAAGAAAGAGAACCCATGTTAGGTACTCATTGGGTAAATGCTAGACAAAGAAAGAGAACCCATGTTAGGTACTCATTGGGTAAATGCTAGACAAAGAAAGAGAACCCATGTTAGGTACTCATTGGGTAAATGCTAGACAAAGAAAGAGAACCCATGTTAGGTACTCATCATTCATCTTTGTTCACTCACTGTAGGGAACGTCCAGCTGTTATTCCAGTTGATGTTAAAGGTATAGACGACACATCCAACTTTGATGATTTTCCAGAGATTGACCTCAAACTACGTAAGTCTCTTCAGTTTTTTTCTTGGCATTATTTAGTCTTAATTGCAAAACAGCAAGTTTACAATTCCTGCATCATTAGTACCCTCCTGTATGGCAACAAATCTTGGACAGCTTATGCAAATGAGGAGAGAAGGATAAATACATTCCATATGCCATACTAACGCCGTATTCTTGGTATCTCCTGGAGGGACAAAGTGACAGATGTGGAGGTCCTTACTTGCACAGGCCTCCCAAAGTTCAACTCGCTGCTCAAACAACGTGGGTTACTATGGCTTGGCCACATACACTGTATGAAAGATGGCAGTATAACAAAAGATATACTTTATGGACAACTAGCAGATGGCGAAAGGACTAGAGGGCGCCCAAAACTTTGATTTGTAGACGTGTGTAAACGTGACATGAAGACTCTGAATATAAACCCTGCAGCCTGGGAAGACATAGCTGCAGACCGCAATCTTTGGAAACACACTCTAAAGCTCCAACTCAAACAAGAAGCAGACAGATTCTTAGAAAAAGGGAATACACGGGGAAAGTAAAGAAAAATTAAAATTTCCTAGGGGTGCTGAAAAATGCATATGGAACTATGACTGACGGAGACTACTATTACAAATATTAATTTAAATTGATTAATCTCAATTGGAATCTTGAGAATTTTATTTCTCTTGTTTTTTTACAACTCACATGTATTATTACTTCACTCATCTTCCACACAAAATTCATCATCTCCTCCACTATTACCTTCACAACTTCCACACAAAATTCATCATCTCCTCCACTATTACCATCACAACTTCCACACAAAATTCATCGTCTCCTCCACTATTACCTTCACAACTTCCACACAAAATTCATTATCTCCTCCACTATTACCTTCACAACTTCCACACAAAATTCATCATCTCCTCCACTATTACCTTCACAACTTCCACACAAAATTCATCATCTCCTCCACTATTACCTTCACAACTTCCACACAAAATTCATCACCTCCTCCACTATTACCTTCACAACTTCCACACAAAATTCATCATCTCCTCCACTATTACCATCACAACTTCCACACAAAATTCATCACCTCCTCCACTATTACCTTCACAACTTCCACACAAAATTCATCATCTCCTCCACTATTACCTTCACAACTTCCACACAAAATTCATTATCTCCTCCACTATTACCTTCACAACTTCCACACAGAATCCATCACCTCTACCACTCACAATGTTCCTCCTTCACAGCTGCCTCCCAACACAACGAGGAAGAGTTCAAGGACCCCAAGTACAAGGACTGGGTATTTATCAACTACACCTTCAAGCGGTTTGAGGGCCTGACCCAGCGGGGGCCTCGGTCGTCACATCACAAGAGTTGATCCCTCCCCATGTGTCCAGCAGGGACAAGAACTAAGAGGAGCGTGCCCTAACTAGTAGGGGCCCTGTTGATCACAACACAATAGCTCAGGTGGCATGTACTTACCTGTGTGTGTGTGTGTGTGTGTGTGTGTGTGTGAGTGCATGTGTGAGGGCCTGCATGGTGTGGAAATGTGTGAGGTTGACAGTTCACAACAGTTTTGTGATGATATTTTCATAATTTGTTATAATGTACAAATGTATAAATGTGTTGATTTGTTCACATCCACATTGATCACTGCTCACATCCACATTGATCACTGCTCACATCCACATTGATCAACCATTGCTCACATTCGACAACAAACACTGCATTTTCTGAGAAACTAAAAATTTGACCAATTTTGGATTATTTTTTTTAATCATAATCATGAATTCACCAAAATATCACGAACAGTTAAATCCCAGATTACTACACCTATCTGTGAGTCACATTTTTATGATACGTTCGTCAAAATGTCAAATACCCTTTGTAAATTGGAGAAGTAATATTTTCTTTGAACTTTTGCTGCAAAGCTTTACATTTACCTTAGGAAGAACCGCAGGTATCAGATGTGGTAATCATTTGCCTGCTTAAAAAGTAAAAAGTAAAGTACCCCCGTCACGCCAAGTGGCGTATAGGGAAATATGATGTTAGTGACCCTATATTTTACAGACCTTCAGCACATGATTTTTGGGGTAATGTGGTCAGTATTACGCCCGTGCTGCTTTACTTTCCCAGAAAAATCCGGTACCCATTTAAGGCTGGGTGAACCCGGAAGCCGTCGGTTGGGATCGAACCCTACCCCTTGTCCTTTGTAGTCCAGTTCACTAACCACTGAGCTATAGAGGCTCCCAATCATTTGCTGGCTTAGGCCCAATTTATTGCTCAGAATTCGAGCACACAGCACTATCAGATGATGGTTTGTTTATTGATTCATCATTCAGCAGTCAGTCCAGCTTTGATCTTAGTATCGTTTCCTACCCCTTGTTTACAAAGCTTTGATGTCTCGCTGACAGCTGAAGAGATTTGACAGTCAGAAGTAAATAAAAATTGATGATACTTTTGCCAATTTTATTTAAAGAATATCACACTTTTACATTAGCAGTTTTTACTCAGCTTGTGTGTTTAAAAAAAGCAAATTCGGCGGCAATGACTTGTCAGGGGTCATCGGCAGGATTAATTAGAAAAGTTGACAAGAGGGGAAAAACTGTTGAATGTCAAGAATGTTTTTTCTTTGCTGTTGGTGTCATAATACAGAGTTAAACATTGACATTTTTCCTGTGATGTATCACTAACAGGTTAAACATTGACAATTTCCTGTGATGTATCACTAACAGGTTAAACATTGACAATTTCCTGTGATGTATCACTAACAGGTTAAACATTGACAATTTCCTGTGATGTATCACTAACAGGTTAAACATTGACAATTTCCTGTGATGTATCACTAACAGGTTAAACATTCACAATTTCCTGTAATGTATCACTAACAGGTTAAACATTGACAATTTCCTGTGATGTATCACTAACAGGTTAAACATTGACAATTTCCTGTGATGTATCACTAACAGGTTAAACATTCACAATTTCCTGTAATGTATCACTAACAGGTTAAACATTCACAATTTCCTGTAATGTATCACTAACAGGTTAAACATTCACAATTTCCTGTAATGTATCACTAACAGGTTAAACATTCACAATTTCCTGTAATGTATCACTAACAGGTTAAACATTCACAATTTCCTGTAATGTATCACTAACAGGTTAAACATTCACAATTTCCTGTAATGTATCACTAAATAAACACTTCCAGATACTGGAAGAACAGGACAATTCTTACACACAAAATCCGTCACATTTTAGAGACAGAAGGATCCATGTCTGGATAAACAAATTGTTGACATTAGCTTGTTCCTTGTTCATTGGTTGGTTAAATCACATGTCCCACTTCCGTTTTTGAGGGTCTGCAACTTCCATAAGTGATGTGATGTCCCTTAGACCTCCCATAAGTGATGCGATGTCCCTTAGGTCTTCCATAAGTGATGTGATGTCCCTTAGGACTTCCATAAATGGTATGATGTCCCTTAGGTTTTCCATAAGTGATGTGATGTCCCTTAGATCTTTCATAAATGATGTGATGTCCCTTAGGACTTCCATAAATGGTATGATGTCCCTTAGGACTTCCATAAATGGTATGATGTCCCTTAGATCTTTCATAAATGATGTGATGTCCCTTAGGTCTTCCATAAATGGTATGATGTCCCTTAGGTCTTCCAGAAATGGTATGATGTCCCTTAGGACTTCCATAAATGGTATGATGTCCCTTAGGACTTCCATAAATGATGTAATGTCCCTTAGGTCTTCCATAAGTGATGCGATGTCCCTTAGATCTTTCATAAATCTTGTGATGTCCCTTAGGTCTTCCAGAAATGGTATGATGTCCCTTAGGTCTTCCATAAATGGTATGATGTCCCTTAGGACTTCCATAAATGGTATGATGTCCCTTAGGTCTTCCATAAATGGTATGATGTCCCTTAGGTCTTCCATAAATGGTATGATGTCCCTTAGGACTTCCATAAGTGATGTGATGTCCCTTAGGACTTCCATAAATGGTATGATGTCCCTTAGGTCTTCCATAAATGGTATGATGTCCCTTAGGACTTCCATAAATGGTGTGATGTCCCTTAGGACTTCTATAAATGGTATGATGTCCCTTAGGTCTTCCATAAATGGTATGATGTCCCTTAGGTCTTCCATAAATGGTATGATGTCCCTTAGGTCTTCCATAAATGGTATGATGTCCCTTAGGTCTTTCATAAATGATGTGATGTCCCTTAGGTCTTCCATAAATGGTATGATGTCCCTTAGGTCTTCCATAAATGGTATGATGTCCCTTAGGTCTTCCATAAATGGTATGATGTCCCTTAGGACTTCCATAAATGGTATGATGTCCCTTAGGTCTTCCATAAATGGTATGATGTCCCTTAGGTCTTCCATAAATGGTATGATGTCCCTTAGGACTTCCATAAATGGTATGATGTCCCTTAGGACTTCCATAAGTAATGTGATGTCCCTTAGGACTTCCATAAATGGTATGATGTCCCTTAGGTCTTCCAGAAATGGTATGATGTCCCTTAGGTCTTCCAGAAATGGTATGATGTCCCTTAGGACTTCCATAAATGGTATGATGTCCCTTAGGACTTCCATAAATGGTGTGATGTCCCTTAGACCTTCCATAAATGATGTAATGTCCCTTAGGTCTTCCATAAGTGATGCGATGTCCCTTAGATCTTTCATAAATCATGTGATGTCCATTAGATCATTCATAAATCTTGTGATGTCCCTTAGACCTTCCATAAATGATGTGATGTCCCTTAGGTGTTCCATAAGTAATGCGATGTCCCTTAGATCTTTCATAAATCTTGTGATGTTCCTCTTGATCTTTCATAAATCTTGTGATGTCCCTTAGACCTTCCATAAATGATGTGATGTCCCTTAGATCTTTCATAAATCTTGTGATGTCCCTTAGACCTTCCATAAATGATGTGATGTCCTTTAGGTCTTCCATAGTTATGTGATGTTCTTTGGACCTTCTATAAGTAATGGGATGTTCCTTAGACCTTCCATAAGTGATGTGATGTCCCTCAGATCTTTCATAAATGATGTGATGTCCCTTAGACCTTCCATAAATGATGTGATGTCCCTTAGACCTTCCATAAATGATGGGATGTTCTTTAGACCTTCCATAAATGATGTGATGTCCCTTAGACCTTCCATAAATGATGTGATGTTCCTTAGACCTTCCATAAATGATGGGATGTTCTTTAGACCTTCCATAAATGATGTGATGTCCCTTAGACCTTCCATAAATGATGTGATGTCTCTTAGACCTTCCATAAATGATGTGATGTCCCTTAGACCTTCCATAAATGATGGGATGTTCTTTAGACCTTCCATAAATGATGTGATGCCCCTTAGACCTTCCATAAATGATGTGATGTCCCTTAGATCTTTCATAAATCTTGTGATGTCCCTTAGACCTTCCATAAATGATGTGATGTCCTTTAGGTCTTCCATAGTTATGTGATGTTCTTTGGACCTTCTATAAGTAATGGGATGTTCCTTAGACCTTCCATAAGTGATGTGATGTCCCTCAGATCTTTCATAAATGATGTGATGTCCCTTAGACCTTCCATAAATGATGTGATGTCCCTTAGACCTTCCATAAATGATGGGATGTTCTTTAGACCTTCCATAAATGATGTGATGTCCCTTAGACCTTCCATAAATGATGTGATGTTCCTTAGACCTTCCATAAATGATGGGATGTTCTTTAGACCTTCCATAGTTATGTGATGTTCTTTGGACCTTCTATAAGTAATGGGATGTTCCTTAGACCTTCCATAAGTGATGTGATGTCCCTCAGATCTTTCATAAATGATGTGATGTCCCTTAGACCTTCCATAAATGATGTGATGTCCCTTAGACCTTCCATAAATGATGGGATGTTCTTTAGACCTTCCATAAATGATGTGATGTCCCTTAGACCTTCCATAAATGATGTGATGTTCCTTAGACCTTCCATAAATGATGGGATGTTCTTTAGACCTTCCATAAATGATGTGATGTCCCTTAGACCTTCCATAAATGATGTGATGTCCCTTAGACCTTCCATAAATGATGTGATGTCCCTTAGACCTTCCATAAATGATGGGATGTTCTTTAGACCTTCCATAAATGATGGGATGTTCTTTAGACCTTCCATAAATGATGTGATGCCCCTTAGACCTTCCATAAATGATGTGATGTCCCTTAGACCTTCCATAAATGATGTGATGTCCCTTAGACCTTCCATAAATGATGAGGTGTTCTTTAGGCCTTCCATAAATGATGTGATGTCCCTTAGACCTTCCATAAGTGATGTAATGTCCTTCAAAATTGATGAGATTTTTAAAAAAAATATAATTTATGCAGAAGGGACATACAAGTTTATGTGTCCATCTCTGGTAGGGCTAGGCACTCTATAAAAGTGACAACACATGAGGCAGGGTTGTCACTTTTGTGATTGAGATGTTGTGATTGAGATGTGAACATTTTATCTTTACCATGAGACACCTGCCACTATATATTTTGGTGTGTCCTGATCTGTTATTTACTCACAGGTAGGGTACCGCATCTGGTTATCAAAGAAACCAACAAATTCATATTTGTGTGTCTCCATCTATTTGTTTAGCCTTGTCTGGTAATGTCATAGCAACAGCCATGAGAATGTTGGAAACAAGAATAGATGTTATAGATTAACCAACCAGCATAGACATGTTTTTGAGTGAAACACTCACATAGACAAGTGTCTGACTGAGTGAAACACTCACTTAGACAAGTGTTTGAGTGAAACACTCACTTAGACAAGTGTTTGAATGAAACACTCACTTAGACAAGTGTCTGACTGAGTGAAACACTCGCATAGACAAGTGTTTGAGTGAAACATTCACATAGACAAGTGTTTGACTGAGTGAAACACTCACATAGACAAGTGTCTGACTGACTGAAACACTCACATAGACAAATGTTTGAGTGAAACACTCACATAGACAAGTGTTTGACTGAGTGAAACACTCACATAGACAAGTGTTTGACTGAGTGAAACACTCACATTGACAAATGTTTGACTGAGTGAAACACTCACATAGACAAGTGTTTGAGTGAAACACTCACATAGACAAGTGTTTGAGTGAAACACTCACATAGACAAGTGTTTGACTGAGTGAAACACTCACATAGACAAATGTTTGAGTGAAACACTCACATAGACAAGTGTTTGAGTGAAACACTCACATAGACAAGTGTTTGACTGAGTGAAACACTCACATAGACAAATGTTTGAGTGAAACACTCACATAGACAAATGTTTGAGTGAAACACTCACATAGACAAATGTTTGAGTGAACACTCACATAGACAAATGTTTGAGTGAAACACTCACAAAAACACATACCTAAACACAACTGCAGAAACAAAGGACTGGTTGTCCTGGTTTCAAACCTGAAGCAATTCTCTGCCACTGAGCAACGACTGTGTCATCAGGAACTAGTAGTGGGGTGTAACATACTGACTGTGTTATCAGGAGCTAGTAGTGGGGTGTAACATACTGACTGTGTTTTCAGTAACTAGTAGTGGGGTGTAACATACTGTGTTATCAGTAGCTAGTAGTGGGGTGTAACATACTGACTGTGTTATCAGGAGCTAGTAGTGGGGTGTAACATACTTATTGTGTTATCAGTAGCTAGTAGTGGGGTGTAACATACTGACTGTGTTATCAGGAGCTAGTAGTGGGGTGTAACATACTGACTGTGTTATCAGTAGCTAGTAGTGGGGTGTAACATACTGACTGTGTTATCAGTAGCTAGTAGTGGGGTGTAACATACTGTGTTATCAGTAGCTAGTAGTGGGGTGTAACATACTGTGTTATCAGTAGCTAGTAGTGGGGTGTAACATACTGTGTTATCAGTAGCTAGTAGAAGGGTGTAACATACTGACTGTGTTATCAGTAGCTAGTAGTGGGGTGTAACATACTGACTGTGTTATCAGTAGCTAGTAGTGGGGTGTAACATACTGTGTTATCAGTAGCTAGTAGTGGGGTGTAATATACTGATTGGCTTATCAGTAGCTAGTAGTGGGGTGTAACATACTGACTGTGTTATCAGTAGCTAGTAGTGGGGTGTAACATACTGACTGTGTTATCAGCTTGACCAACCTCGTATTAAAGAAAGATAACTACCACTGACTAGCCATTCCAGCCAGTCTCAGTGACCAGGGCCATTATCTGGCTGTGATTGCCTCCCTTATCCCAACATTGTCACATGTAACCAACATTCCTCCATGCTTGGATATTTATATCTGATTTGTCTGCCCTTGT
The DNA here is from genome assembly GCA_032433765.1 of Megaustenia siamemsis. Taxonomy (NCBI): domain Eukaryota; kingdom Metazoa; phylum Mollusca; class Gastropoda; order Stylommatophora; family Ariophantidae; genus Megaustenia; species Megaustenia siamemsis. The sequence goes on from JAVIAB010000024.1 coordinate 1,748,374, forward strand.
GTTTTCTATTTCTATTGTAATTTTAAACGCTGTGTGAAATCACAAGTCTGTTTTATGGGCTTAATTCTACCAAATATTTTCTGTTTAGAAAATGGTTTTTGGCTAGACATCAGATCTCACTATCTAGAGAGGGCTAGACATCAGATCTCACTATCTAGAGAGGACTAGACATCATATCTCACTATCTAGAGAGGACTAGACATCAGATCTCACTATCTAGAGAGGACTAGACATCAGATCTCACTATCTAGAGAGGACTAGACATCAGATCTCACTATCTAGAGAGGGCTAGACATTAGATCCCACTACCCAGAGAGGGCTAGACATTGGGTCTCACTACCCAGAGAAGGCTAGCCATTGGGTCTCAATACCCAGAGAGGATTAGACATCAGATCTTAGTACCCAGAGAAGGCCAGACATCAGATCTCACAACTCAGAGAGGGCCAGACATCAGATCTCATTACTCAGAGACCAGGGGAGGATCAAGTCAAGAAGCCACAGGTTTGATTTAATGTCCACCACTTGTGGTGGGAACCTAACCCGGTACCTTCCTGTCTTGAGGTCTTAACATAAGTTAATGCTAGATATGTTATCACATCAACAGGGAACATAAGTTAATGCTAGATGTGTTATCACATCAACAGGGGACATAAGTTAATGCTACATATGTTATCACATCAACAGGGGACATAAGTTGATGCTAGATATGTAATCACATCAACAAGGGACATACGTTAATGCTGCATATGTTATCACATCAACATGGGACATAAGTTGATGCTACATATGTTATCACATCAACAGGGGACATAAGTTAATGCTACATATGTTATCATCAACAGGGGACATATGTGAATGCTAGATATGTTATCATATCAACAGGGGACATATGTTAATGCTAGATATGTTATCACATCAACAGGGGACATATGTTAATGCTCGATAAATTATCATTAACAAGGGACATATGTTAATGCTAGACATGTTATCATATCAGCAGGGGACATAGTGAATGCTAGATATGTTATCATATCAACAGGGGACATAAGTTAATGCTAGATATGTTATCATATCAACAGGGAACATATGTTAATGCTAGATATGTTATCACATCAACAGGGGACATATGTTAATGCTAGATATGTTATCACATCAACAGGGGACATAAGTTAATGCTAGATATTTTATCATCAACAGGGGACATAAGTTAATGCTAGATATTTTATCATCAACAGGGGACATAAGTTAATGCTAGATATTTTATCATCAACAGGGGACATAAGTTAATATGTTTTACTGGGTGTTCAAAACGTGATACACTCTTATGGAGAATCGCATGTAATTATGTTCCCTTAGTAGGCTTGTATGGCTCTCAGGACATCCAGTCTCTTGACTACTGTAGCTGAGGTTATGGTTCACTGAACTTCCTCTCTGACATCAGCTAATACAGACTTTAGACAGACTTCTCTGACATTAGCTAATACACACTTTAGGCAAACTTCTCTGACATTAGCTAATACAGACTTTAGGCAAACTTCTCTGACATCAGCTAATACAGACTTTAGGCAAACTTCTCTGACATCAGCTAATACAGACTTTAGACAGACTTCTCTGACATTAGCTAATACACACTTTAGGCAAACTTCTCTGACATTAGCTAATACAGACTTTAGGCAAACTTCTCTGACATCAGCTAATACAGACTTTAGGCAAACTTCTCTGACATCAGCTAATACATACTTTAGGCAACCTTCTCTGACATTAGCTAATACACACTTTAGGCAAACTTCACTGACATTAGCTAATACAGACTTTAGGCAAACTTCTCTGACATTAGCTAATACAGACTTTAGACAAACTTCTCTGACATTAGCTAATACAGACTTTAGACAGACTTCTCTGACATTAGCTAATACAGACTTTAGGCAAACTTCTCTGACATTAGCTAATACAGACTTTAGACAAACTTCTCTGACATAATCTAATACACACTTTAGACAAACTTCTCTGACATAATCTAATACACACTTTATACACGCTACTATAACATCAGCTACTACAGACTTTAGACAAACTTCTCTAACATAAGCTAATACAGACTTTAGACAGACTTCTCTGACACCAGCTAATACAGACTTTAGACAGACTTCTCTGACATCAGCTAATACAGACTTTAGACAAACTTCTCTGACATCAGCTAATACAGACTTTAGACAGACTTCTCTGGCATCAGCTAATACAGACTTTAGACAGACTTCTCTGACATCAGCTAATACAGACTTTAGACAGACTTCTCTGACATCAGCTAATACAGACTTTAGACAGACTTCTCTGACATCAGCTAATGCAGACTTCAGACAGACTTCTCTGACATCAGCTAATACACACTTTAGACAGACTTCTCTGACATCAGCAAATACAGACTTTAGACAAACTTCTCTGACATCAGCTAATACAGACTTTAGACAGACTTCTCTGACATCAGCTAATACAGACTTTAGACAGACTTCTCTGACATCAGCTAATACAGACCTTTAGACAGACTTCTCTGACATCAGCTAATACAGACTTTAGACAGACTTCTCTGACATCAGCTAATACAGACTTTAGACAAACTTCTCTGAAGACCAGTAGTTTCAAGACAGTCAATCTAATGACACATTTTCTCTTGATAATGATGGATTTCAGTTCAACAAAAGCAGGTCTTCTATGTCCAGCTTGTACAGTGTTTCCTTGTTCACATCCATGTTGACCGTAATATTTATATTTTTAACATTCATTAATTATGTATTGTTGACATTACTTCTGTTTTGTTGGCAGTAAGTTTGTATTGTTGACATTAATTATGTAATGTTGACATAATTTCTGTATTGTTGGCAGTAATTAAGTTTGTATTGTTGACATTACTTTTGTATTGTTGGCAGTAATTAAGTTTGTATTGTTGACACTACTTCTGTATTGTTGGCAGTAATTAAGTTTGTATTGTTGACATTACTTTTGTATTGTTGGTAGTAATTAAGTTTGTATTGTTGGCAATAAGTTTGTATTGTTGGCAATAAGTTTGTATTGTTGACATTAATTATGTATTGTTGACATTAATTATGTATTGTTGACATAATTTCTGTATTGTTGGCAGTAATTAAGTTTGTATTGTTAATATTAAGTTTGTATTGTTATCGTTACTAATTTTGTTAGTTTGTATTGGTGACATTAAGTTTGTATTGGTGACATTAAGTTTGTATTATTGACATTAAGTTTGTATTGGTGACATTAAGTTTGTATTGGTGACATTAAGTTTGTATTATTCACATTAAGTTTGTATTATTGACATTAAGTTTGTATTATTGACATTAAGTTTGTATTGGTGACATTAAGTTTGTATTATTGACATTAAGTTTGTATTATTGACATTAAGTTTGTATTATTGACATTAAGTTTGTATTGGTGACATTAAGTTTGTATTGGTGACATTAAGTTTGTATTGTGATCTTCGCTAAGTTTGTATTGTTGACATTAAGTTTGTATTGTTGACATTAAGTTTGTATTGGTGACATTAAGTTTGTATTGGTGACATTCAGTGTGTATTGTTGACATTAAGTTTGTATTGTGATCTTCGCTAAGTTTGTATTGTTGACATTAAGTTTGTATTGTTGACATTAAGTTTGTATTGGTGACATTAAGTTTGTATTGGTGACATTAAGTTTGTATTGTGATCTTCGCTAAGTTTGTATTGTTGACATTAAGTTTGTATTGTTGACATTAAGTTTGTATTGGTGACATTAAGTTTGTATTGGTGACATTAAGTGTGTATTGTTGACATTAAGTTTGTATTGTGATCTTCGCTAAGTTTGTATTGTTGACATTAAGTTTGTATTGTTGACATTAAGTTTGTATTGGTGACATTAAGTTTGTATTGGTGACATTAAGTTTGTATTGTTGACATTAAGTTTGTATTGGTGACATTAAGTTTGTATTGGTGACATTAAGTTTGTATTGTTGACATTAAGTTTGTATTGGTGACATTAAGTTTGTATTATTGACATTAAGTTTGTATTATTGACATTAAGTTTGTATTATTGACATTAAGTTTGTATTGGTGACATTAAGTGTGTATTGTTGACATTAAGTTTGTATTTTGTATTGTTGACATTAAGTTTGTATTGGTGACATTAAGTGTGTATTGTTGACATTAAGTTTGTATTGTTGACATTAAGTTTGTATTGTTGACATTATGTTTGTATTGGTGACATTAAGTTTGTATTGGTGACATTATGTTTGTATTGGTGACATTAAGTTTGTATTGGTGACATTAAGTTTGTATTGTGTATTTATCATTCTCATTGATCGGACAATGTTTATGTTGTGTGAATTGTATGATGAGTGTTGCATGGTCTTAGCTTGGTGCACCTGTGTCCTGTGCCTGTGCCAAAGTGCACTAGCCTAAGCTTGTTGCAGAGCCTTGCACAAGTGCACAGTTGATCTTAGTCGGGCACCATTGGTTTCAGGTGTTCACACTTCATCATAGATAGATTCACCTTTCCTCAGGTGTTCACACTTAATCATAGATTCACCTGATCTCAGGTGTTCACACTTAATCATAGATAGACGCATTACGTCTCAGGTGTTTAAACTTGGTCTTAGATAGGTACACCTGATCCCAGGTGTTTAAACTTGGTCTTAGATATGTTCTCATGATCTCAGGTGTTAACAGTCTTTACCTGGTCTTACCTGTGCAGTCTCCCTCTGTGAAGGTATTATGATGTGGTTTTGAGTTGAGAATCAGCCAAGTGTTGTCTACAGGAAGGTGACAGAGAAATGTGTACCATGAGATGTAGGATTGTGACAATCTATGTGAATGATCAGAGAAATGTGCACCATGAGATGTAGGATTGTGACAATATTTGTGAATGATCAGAGAAATGTGTACCATGAGATGTAGGATTGTGACAATCTATGTGAATGATCAGAGAAATGTGTACCATGAGATGTAGGATTGTGACAATCTATGTGAATGATCAGAGAAATGTGTACCATGAAATATAGGATTGTGACAATCTATGTGAATGATCAGAGAAATGTGTACCATGAAATGTAGGATTGTGACAATCTTTGTGAATGATCAGAGAAATGTGTACCACGAGATGTAGGATTGTGACAATCTTTGTGAATGATCAGAGGAATAACAATTGTAATTGTTGGAGAGATAATCGCTGTGTCATGTTTTTTGTAGCAGGAATGTTTTCTGTTCTGTGATCAACCTGATTCTGTGTATGACTGATGTTTTATGTTCTGTAACCAGCTTTCCTCTCTGATGTACAACTGATGTTTTATGTTCTGTAACCAGCTTTCCTCTCTGATGTATGACTGATGTTTTATGTTCTGTAACCAGCTTTCCTCTCTGATGTACAACTGATGTTTTATGTTCTGTAACCAGCTTGCCTCTCTGATGTATGACTGATGTTTTATGTTCTGTAACCAGCTTGCCTCTCCGATGTATGACTGATGTTTTATGTTCTGTAACCAGCTTGCCTCTCTGATGTATGACTGATGTTTTATGTTCTGTAACCAGCTTGCCTCTCTGATGTAAGACTGATGTTTTATGTTCTGTACCTAGCTTGCCTCTCTGATGTAAGACTGATGTTTTATGTTCTTTAACCAGCTTGCCTCTCTGATGTAAGATTGATGTTTTATGTTCTGTAACCAGCTTGTCTCTCTGATGTAAGATTGATGTTTTATGTTCTGTAACCAGCTTGCCTCTCTGATGTAAGACTGATGTTTTATGTTCTGTAACCAGCTTGCCTCTCTGATGTAAGACTGATGTTTTATGTTCTGTAACCAGCTTGCCTCTCTGATGTATGACTGATGTTTTATGTTCTGTAACCAGCTTGCCTCTCTGATGTAAGACTGATGTTTTATGTTCTGGGAAAGTTATGATGAGCTAACACAGCGTTCAAGTTAAGTAGATCCTTACAAGATCAGTGCAAATGTGAACAATCAATTATGTGGACAAATTTCAGACAAGTGAACATAGTTCTACTGATATCTCTCATAGTTCTACTGTTATCTTTCATAGTTCTACTGATATCTTTCATAGTTCTACCTTTATCATTCATAGTTCTACTGATATCCTTCATAGTTCTGATATCTTTCACAGTTCTACTGATATCTTTCACAGTTCTAATGATATCTTTCATAGTTCTACTGATATCTTTCATAGTTCTACTGTTATCTGTCACAGTAACACTTATACCTTTCATAGTTTCACTGATACCTTTCATAGTCCTACTGATGTCTTTCATAGTTCTATTGATATCTTTCATAGTCCTACTGATATCTTTCATAGTTCTACTGATACCTTTCATAGTTTCACTGATATCTTTCATAGTCCTATTGATATCTTTCATAGTCCTACTGATACCTTTCATAGTTCTACTGATACCTTTCATAGTTCTACTGATACCTTTCATAGTTCTACTGATACCTTTCATTGTTTCACTGATATCTTTCATAGTCCTATTGATATCTTTCATAGTCCTACTGATACCTTTCATAGTTCTACTGATACCTTTTCATAGTCCTACTGATACCTTTCATAGTTTCACTGATATCTTTCATAGTCTTATTGATATCTTTCATAGTCCTACTGATACCTTTCATAGTTCTACTGATACCTTTCATAGTCCTACTGATACCTTTCATAGTTTCACTGATATCTTTCATAGTCTTATTGATATCTTTCATAGTCCTACTGATACCTTTCATAGTTTCACTGATACCTTTCATAGTTTCACTGATACCTTTCATAGTTTCACTGATATCTTTCATAGTTTCACTGATATCTTTCATAGTTTCACTGATACCTTTTATAGTCCTACTGATACCTTTCATAGTTTCACTGATACCTTTCATAGTCCTACTGATACCTTTCATAGTTTCACTGATACCTTTCATAGTTTCACTGATACCTTTCATAGTTTCACTGATATCTTTCATAGTTTCACTGATACCTTTCATAGTTTCTCTGATACCTTTCATAGTTTCACTGATACCTTTCATAGTTTCACTGATACCTTTCATAGTTTCACTGATACCTTTCATAGTTTCACTGATACCTTTCATAGTTTCACTGATACCTTTTATAGTCCTACTGATACCTTTCATAGTTTCACTGATACCTTTCATAGTTTCACTGATACCTTTCATAGTTTCACGGATACCTTTCATAGTTTCACTGATACCTTTCATAGTTTCACTGATACCTTTCATAGTTTCACTGATACCTTTCATAGTCCTACTGATACCTTTCATAATTTCTCTGATACCTTTCATAGTTTCACTGATACCTTTCATAGTTTCACTGATACCTTTCATAGTTTCTCTGATACCTTTCATAGTTTCACTGATACCTTTCATAGTTTCACTGATACCTTTCATAGTTTCACTGATACCTTTCATAGTTTCACTGATACCTTTCATAGTCCTACTGATACCTTTCATAGTTTCACTGATACCTTTCATAGTTCTACTATTTCTTATTTACAAGTGTCAAGTTTGTTACGTTCTCTTAAATGCCAGTAACAACAAGCTCTGCTTTTATGAATTTGTTTGTTACGGACACAACTTTACTGCCAGGCTTCTTCTTGACCAAGCTGTGCATCCTTGGGATGTATCTACTGCCAGCTTGGAATCTGAGGCTGGCATCGAAGCCACAGTGGAGCTGTGAGGTTTAAAACAAGTCGTCTCAGGTGGGGAGGATCGAGTTCGGTGGCCCCCATTAATTAACTTCTATGTTCACCCAGGTTTAAATATAAAATTGTGGGACTGGTTAGTCTCGAGGCAAAACGCCGACCTCGAGACAGAGAGGTTGTGGGTTCAAATCCTGGCAACACCGGTTAGAATTTTTATTTATGATTTTTCTTTGCAGCAGACACCCCTGGTCTCAGCTCAGCAGCGAGACCCAGCTTGAAACGTCAGTTACTCATCAACGGAAAAAAATATGAGTACCTCCAAGGTCGGAGTTATCTGCCTGTGTGGCGAGGGAACCCCTGTGCACATGGCTGCCAGGGAAAAGTGGATTAACACGCAAAATTCAGTTCCTAGTCTCTAGGGACTTCGTCTGAGGTAAAAGCTGGCAAACAAAAGGAAGAAAATAAAATAAAATGAACAGTAGATAGTATTGAGCAGTTCGACTAACAACAAGATAAGACAAGCTACAACGCTTCTGTAAAAGCCTTCATCAGGGTGTATAAATTATACACAACGAACATAACAATCCAAGTCAGAAAACATGACACAGCTAACAAACAAAAAATGACGGAAAAGACAGTGATTAAGATTTACGTAGATTCTGGATAGAAAGAAGATAAATAGAAAGTAGATCAGGTAGGATCTAATTAGGTCAAAGGAAGCAAATAATAAAACAAATTGATAGGGTACGAAGAAAGTTAGAAGAAGAGACGGAGAGAGGATAGGGATGGTAAAGAGGAAGTAGAGCAAGAGAGGTAAGAAAGATAATGCAGTGAGGTATAGAGACAGGGCACAGGAAGGAAAAGGAGAGGAGACCAGTGATTAAAGAAAAGGGTAAACAGAGAGTAATCCTCTCAGTTGGAGAGGGCCAAAGTGGGCTGTGAGTAGTAGATATCTGAGCTCATTACCTTGGTTTGATAGCTGAGCTCATTACCCAGGGTTGGTATCTGTGCTCATTACCAAGGGTTTATATATGTGATCATTACCTAGGTTTGATATCTGAGCTCATTACCCAGGGTTGATATCTGTGCTCATTACATAGTTTGATATCTGAGCTCATTACCCAGGGTTGATATCTGTGTTCATTACATAGTTTGATATCTGAGCTCATTACCCAGGGTTGATATCTGTACTAATTACCCAAGGTTGATAGCTGTGTTCATTACCAAGGATTGATATCTGCTCATTACCAGGGTTAATATCTGTGCTTAACACCCAGGGTTGATATCTGTGCTAATCACCCAGGATTGATATCTGAGCTTATTACCCAAGATTGTTATCTGAGCTCATTACCCAGGGTTGATATCTGTGCTCATTACCTAGGGTTGTTATCTGAGCTCATTAGCCAGGGTTGATATCTGAGCTCATTAACCAGGGTTGATATCTGTGCTTATTATCTAGGGTTGATATATGCTCATTACCCAGGGTTGATATATGTGCTCATTACCCAGGATTGATATATGGGCTCATTACCTAGGATTGATATCTGCTCATTACCTAGGGTTGTTATCTGAGCTCATTACCCAGGGTTGATATCTGAGCTCATTTCCCAGGGTTGATATATGTGCTCATTACTTATGGTTGATAACTGTGCTCATTACCTAGGGTTGTTATCTGAGCTCATTACCCAGGGTTGATATCTATGCTCATTACCTAGGTTTGATATATGTGCTCATTACCCAGGGTTATTATCCAAGCTCATTACCCAGGGTTGATATCTGCTCATTACATAGGGTTGATATCTGTGCTCAGTACCCAGGATTGATATCTGTGCTCATTACCTAGGGTTGATATCTGTGCTCATTACCTAGGTTTGATATCTGTGCTTATTACCCAGGATTGTTATCTGAGCTCATTACCCATGGTTGATATTTGCTCATTACCTAAGATTGATACCTGTGCTCATTACCCAGGATTGGTATCTGAGCTCATTACTCAGGGTTGATATCTGCTCATAACCTATCGTTGATAGTTATGCTCATTACCCAGGATTGATATCTGTTCATTATCTAGGGTTGATAGTTCTGATCATTACCCAGGATTGATATATGTGCTTATTACCTAGGGTTGATATCTGCTCATTACCTAGGATTGTTATCTGAGCTCATTATCCAGGGTTGATATATGTGCTCATTACCTAGGGTTGATATCTGTGCTCATTACCTATGTTTGATATCTGTGCTCATTACCTAGGGTTGTTATCTGAGCTCATTACCCAGGATTGATATCAGTGCTCATTACCTAGATTTGTTTTCTGTGCTCATTACCTAGGGTTGATATCTACTCATTACCCAGGATTGTTATCTGAGCTTATTACATAGGGTTGGCATCTGTGCTCATTTCCTAGGGTTGATATCTGTGCTCATTTCCTAGGGTTGATATTTGTGCTCTGTACCCAGGATTGATATCCGAGCTCATAACCCAGGGTTGATATCTGCTCATTACCTAGGGTTGATATCTGTGCTCATTACCCATAATTGTTATCTGAACTCATTACCTAGGGTTGATATCTGCTCATTACCTAGGGTTGATATCTGAGTTCATTACCCAGGATTGTTATCTGTATCTATTACCCAGGGTTGATATCTGCTCACACCCTATGATTGATAACTGTGCTCGTTACCTAGGGTTGATATCTGTGCTCATTACCTATGATTGATATCTGAGCTCATTACCCAGGATTGATATTCGAGCTCATTACCCAGGGTTGGTATCTGCTCATAACCTAGGGTTGATAGTTGTGCTCATTACCCGGATTGATATCTGCTCATCATCTAGGGTTGAAATCTGTGCTCATTACCAATGATTGATATCTGAGCTCATTACCCAGGATTGATATCCGAGCTCATTACCCAGGGTTGTTATCTGTTCATAACCTAGGGTTGATATCTGCTCATAACCTAGGGTTGATATCCGAGCTCATTACCCAGGGTTGGTATCTGCTCATAACCTAGGGTTGATAGTTGTGCTCATTACCCAGGATTGATATCCGAGCTCATTACCTAGGATTGATATCTGAGCACATTACCCAGGATTGATATCTGCTCATCATTTAGTGTTGATATCTGTGCTCATTACCCAGGATTGTTATCTGAGCCAAGATTGATATCTGTTCATTACCTAGGGTTGACAGTTGTGCTCATTATCCAGGATTGATATCTGTGCTCATTACCTAGGGTTGATATCTGTGTTCATTACCTAGGGTTGATATCTGTGTTCATTACCCAGGATTGATATCCACGCTCATTACCCAGGGTTGTATCGGAGATCATTACCCAGGATTGATATCTGCTCGTTATCTAGGGTTGATATCTGTGCTCATTACTCAAGTTTGACACTCTTACCCTACGTTTCGACGCGCCATGCCGATTTCGGTCATGTACGTTTAGCCGCACAGTGCGTCACTCCCAATTTGATTAGTGGAAACTGTCATCAAACCATATTCTTTTTATATGTCTTGTATCAACCTGGTATTAGTGATATCTAATTCCTTGTTTAATCATCTAACATTTCATATATAATAAGTTAAGTGTTAGATAAATATCAACATGTAGATTAATATTTAAAAACATGACAAATGTTGTCTCAGAAATCTCTACTGCTAAATTGATAAAAACCTTCGGTACTGAAAGAGTTAAATTGATACCGAGAATTTCTTACGAGGGAAATAAAGACGGCCTGGTGTAGTGCTGGTCACATTAACCACATCTGTGCCACTGGTGCAGACTTACACCATAATCCAACACACTAAGATCGAGAAGGACAGGTTTTTATTTGATGGCCTGTAAAGGGATCTGTCCGAGTTGAGTCCGTGGACACACAAGTTGAGATTCCTTGATCGGAACCAGAAGTCTGTTCAGTTTACCAGAGATTTGTAACCACAGATATTGTCAATGAATCAAAAATTACAACAAAAGTATCTTCATCAAATAAAAACATTCGCTTAGTCTTATCACAAGAACTACTGTGCTGAGAAACACCAAGAACTAACAAAAAACACGACACACATCAATTCTTACATGCTCTAAATGTTCTTATTCAATATGTGATCTCAAAACTAATGGAAAGATAATCAATAACCTAAGATATGCTGATGATACTGTTCTACTAGCAGAAAATCCTAAAGACCTACAACAATTGCTTAATGTGATAAACATAACAAGCAAAAAATATGGACTAGATATGAATATCAGAAAGACTAAAACTATGATCATAAACAAAGAAAATTCTCAAGACCTACAATTAAATATTAAAGTTGAAGGAATACATTTGGAGACAGTCCAGAGTTACAACTACCTGGGACATAACGTTAACCAGTGATGGAAAATGTAAAACTGAAATAAACAAAAGAATAGGTATGGCAAAAAGTAATTTTAATGCCTTGAAAAATATACTAACATCAAAACAAATAACAACAGGGCTAAAACTAAGAATAGCAAAATGTTACATCTTCTCAATATTCCTGTATGGTGCAGAAACATGGACATCAGACCAGAAAACAGAACAGAAAATTGAGGCCTTTGAAATGTGGATTTACAGAAGAATAGGTAGAATTGGATGGAAAGAAAAGAAAACAAACGAGGAAGTTTTAGGACGACTAAGGGTGAAAAAAGAACTATTAAACACAATTAGAGCAAGACAAATGAAATTTTTTGGTCATGTTAAAAGACTCAACAGTCTAATAAAAGTAATATTAGAGGGGGAAATACAAGGTAAAAGAGGCAGAGGCAGACCAAGACTAACATGGACGAGTAACATCAAAAGATGGACAAGTCAGCCTATGACAATCTGCACCATCAAAGCAAGAGACAAAGTGGAATGGCGCTCCATGGTAGCCAACCTTCGATGCGGAGAAGGCACCCAATGATGATGATCTCAAAACACCACTGCTCCAAGACGGCCAACTTTCTGCTAACAATGACATTGTTGTTCTCAAACCGGACGTGAGAGAAACAATTGACAAACTTCACAAATCCCAGACTTCCCTCATCAATAAACTCTTGAATCCGTGTTTGCTTGTTGATTTTTATGTTGAAGTGGCAGTTGTGACAAAACTCAAATATTTCATCTGTTGTTTACTTTCTCATCGCTGGACCTGCCTCATTTATGATCATTTTGTTGTTCATGTTGTTTTCTCAATCATCAATAATGTTGACAATGCAAAAAAAACAAACATGTTCTTTGTTCTTGTTTTTGTTCACTTTATTGGCAGATAATATAGAGTAGCCAGTGGCAAGAAGCATGAGATAGAAGCGCACGGAGCAAGCAAGATAAGTGGATTGTGTTGTTGCCCTTGCTGAACCACAACAACAGAGGCTTTTCAATCCTTGCCTATCTCATGACTTATCTACCCTTGCCTTGCCTATCTCATGACTTGTCTACCCTTGCCTATCTCATGACTTATCTACCCTTGCCTTGCCTATCTCATGACTTATCTACCCTTGCCTTGCCTATCTCATGACTTGTCTACCCTTGCCTTGCCTATCTCATGACTTGTCTACCCTTGCCTATCTCATGACTTGTCTACCCTTGCCTTGCCTATCTCATGACTTGTCTACCCTTGCCTATCTCATGACTTGTCTACCCTTGCCTTGTCTATCTCATGGCTTGTCTACCCTTGCCTTGTTTATCTCATGACTTGTCTACCCTTGCCTATCTCATGACTTGTCTACCCTTGCCTTGTCTATCTCATGACTTGTCTACCCTTGCCTATCTCATGACTTGTCTACCCTTGCCTATCTCATGACTTGTCTACCCTTGCCTTGCCTATCTCATGACTTGTCTACCCTTGCCTATCTCATGACTTGTCTACCCTTGCCTATCTCATGGCTTGTCTACCCTTGTCTATCTCATGACTTGTCTACCCTTGCCTATCTCATGGCTTGTCTACCCTTGCCTATCTCATGACTTGTCTACCCTTGCCTATCTCATGGCTTGTCTACCCTTGCCTATCTCATGACTTGTCTACCCTTGCCTATCTCATGGCTTGTCTACCCTTGCCTATCTCATGACTTGTCTACCCTTGCCTATCTCATGACTTGTCTACCCTTGCCTATCTCATGGCTTGTCTACCCTTGCCTATCTCATGACTTGTCTACCCTTGCCTATCTCATGGCTTGTCTACCCTTGCCTATCTCATGACTTGTCTACCCTTGCCTATCTCATGACTTGTCTACCCTTGCCTATCTCATGACTTGTCTACCCTTGTCTATCTCATGACTTGTCTACCCTTGCCTATCTCATGACTTGTCTACCCTTGCCTATCTCATGACTTGTCTACCCTTGCCTTGCCTATCTCATGACTTGTCTACCCTTGCCTATCTCATGACTTGTCTACCCTTGCCTTGTCTATCTCATGGCTTGTCTACCCTTGCCTTGTCTATCTCATGACTTGTCTACCCTTGCCTTGCCTATCTCATGACTTGTCTACCCTTGCCTATCTCATGACTCGTCTACCCTTGCCTTGTCTATCTCATGATTTGTCTACCCTTGCCTTGCCTATCTCATGACTTGTCTACCCTTGCCTATCTCATGACTTGTCTACCCTTGCCTATCTCATGACGTGTCTACCCTTGCCTATCTCATGACTTGTCTACCCTTGCCTATCTCATGACTTGTCTACCCTTGCCTATCTCATGACGTGTCTACCCTTGCCTATCTCATGACTTGTCTACCCTTGCCTTGCCTATCTCATGACTTGTCTACCCTTGCCTATCTCATGACTTGTCTACCTTTGCCTATCTCATGACTTGTCTACCCTTGCCTTGTCTATCTCATGACTTGTCTACCCTTGCCTTGCCTATCTCATGACTTGTCTACCCTTGCCTATCTCATGACCTGTCTACCCTTGCCTATCTCATGACGTGTCTACCCTTGCCTATCTCATGACTTGTCTACCCTTGCCTTGCCTATCTCATGACTTGTCTACCCTTGCCTATCTCATGACTTGTCTACCCTTGCCTATCTCATGACGTGTCTACCCTTGCCTATCTCATGACTTGTCTACCCTTGCCTATCTCATGACTTGTCTACCCTTGCCTTGCCTATCTCATGACTTGTCTACCCTTGCCTATCTCATGACTTGTCTACCCTTGCCTTGCCTATCTCATGACGTGTCTACCCTTGCCTATCTCATGACTTGTCTACCCTTGCCTTGCCTATCTCATGACTTGTCTACCCTTGCCTTGCCTATCTCATGACTTGTCTACCCTTGCCTATCTCATGACTTGTCTACCCTTGCCTTGCCTATCTCATGGCTTGTCTACCCTTGCCTATCTCATGACTTGTCTACCCTTGCCTTGCCTATCTCATGACTTGTCTACCCTTGCCTATCTCATGACTTGTCTACCCTTGCCTATCTCATGACTTGTCTACCCTTGCCTTGCCTATCTCATGACTTGTCTACCCTTGTAGTAGAGCCTGTTATTGACATTAAAGAGAAGGAAACAAACTTGACAAGTTGAGGAGTTGAAACTTCTCAATGATAGCACAGCTAGCTAACCTGTCCGCTCTTTCATTTCCCCGTACTTCCGCATGTCCAGGGACATAGACAAAGATGACTCAACATCTGTATTGACTCGACCCATTGCTTGCGTACAGAGGCCGCCTCCAATTTTCTTATGCTTGTCGAATACCTTTCTCTGTACACACGCGCGCGCGCACACACACACACACAACAAATTGTTAGTCCATCACCAATGTCTTGTTGATCCACTCTCTACCCGATGTGCTCGTACATTCAGAGAAGAGGCGCGGAACTCCTCGCAGACACCAGAATGACAACTCAAACTTTGCATCTCCCTCGACATCTTCAGTGATGCTGGAGAGAGTGATGAAGATGACGATATTTCTCCATAGCAACCAATCGCCAACTTTATATAGAACATAGATGGCGATGTTCCAACCTGTTGTTTATTTATAGATATGCTAATATGTGGTAACATTTTGAACCAATCAGAGAGCAGAAGCTGCCGGAAGCAGCAAATTAACGTCACGTTATCCGCGCTATTTTGGGATGTCTGTGCTGCAACAAGACCAGGAACATTTCTTTGTAAACAAAACACGAATTTGTGCCTTCTTGTGTGCTCAATTTGATTTGAATCTTTTCTTACTCTCAATATCAGGTCAGAATCAACGAAAGAGAAAGAAAACTCAACTGTAGGAAGCTCATTGTTTACACAGGATAAAACCTTTGCCAATGTCAGTGATCATAACTGTCTCTGCTACAACAATCGGTGCTAGACTGCTGTCATGAATGGATTCTTCTACTCCCACACCTTCTCTTCTTCTTCTCCTTCCTCATCTCCCCTTTTCTTCTTCTACTTCCTCTCCTCCTTCTCTCCCTCTTCTTCTTCTACTTCCTCTCCTCCTCCTCTTCCTCATCTCCCCCTTTTCTTCTTCTACTTCCTCTCCTCCTCCTCTTCCTCATCTCCCCCTTTTCTTCTTCTACTTCCTCTCCTCTCCTCCTCCTCTTCCTCATCTCCCCCTTTTCTTCTTCTACTTCTCTCCTCCTCCTCTTCTCCTTCTCCCCCTTTTCTTCTTCTACTTCCTCTCCTCACCTCTTCCTCATCTCCCCCTTTTCTTCTTCTACTTCCTCTCCTCCTCCTTTTCCTCATCTCCCCCTTTTCTTCTTCTACTTCCTCTCCTCCTCCTCTTCCTCATCTCCCCCTTTTCTTCTTCTACTTCCTCTCCTCCTCCTCTTCCTCATCTCCCCCTTTTCTTCTTCTACTTCCTCTCCTCCTTCTCTCCCTTTTCTTCTTCTACTTCCTCTCCTCCTCCTCTTCCCCATCTCCCCCTTTTCTTCTTCTACTTCCTCTCCTCTCCTCTTCCTCATCTCCCCCTTTTCTTCTTCTACTTCCTCTCCTCCTTCTCTCCCTCTTCTTCTTCTACTTCCCTCCTCCTCCTCTTCCCCATCTCCCCCTCTTCTTCTTCTACTTCCTCTCCTCCTTCTCTCCCTCTTCTTCTTCTACTTCCTCTCCTCCTTCTCCCCCTTTTCTTCTTCTACTTCCTCTCCTCCTCCTCTTCCTCATCTCCCCCTCTTCTTCTTCTACTTCCTCTCCTCCTTCTCTCCCTTTTCCTTCTTCTACTTCCTCTCCTCCTCCTCTTCCCCATCTCCCCTTTTCTTCTTCTACTTCCTCTCCTCCTCCTTTTCTTCTTCTACTTCCTCTCCTCCTCCTTTTCCTCATCTCCCCCTTTTCTTCTTCTACTTCCTCTCCTCCTCCTTTTCCTCATCTCCCCCTTTTCTTCTTCTACTTCCTCTCCTCCTCCTCTTCCTCATCTCCCCCTTTTCTTCTTCTACTTCCTCTCCTCCTCCTCTTCCTCATCTCCCCCTTTTCTTCTTCTACTTCCTCTCCTCCTCCTCTTCCTCATCTCCCCCTTTTCTTCTTCTACTTCCTCTCCTCCTCCTCTTCTCCTTCTCCCCCTTTTCTTCTTCTACTTCCTCTCCTCCTCCTCTTCCCCATCTCCCCCTTTTCTTCTTCTACTTCCTCTCCTCCTCCTCTTCCCCACCTCCCCCTTTTCTTCTTCTACTTCCTCTCCTCCTCCTCTTCTCCTTCTTCCCCTTTTCTTCTTCTACTTCCTCTCCTCCTCCTCTTCCTCATCTCCCCCTTTTCTTCTTCTACTTCCTCTTCTCCTTCTCCCCCTTTTCTTCTTCTACTTCCTCTCCTCTTCCTCATCTCCCCCTTTTCTTCTTCTACTTCCTCTCCTCCTCCTCTTCTCCTTCTCCCCCTTTTCTTCTTCTACTTCCTCTCCTCCTTCTCTTCCTCATCTCCCCCTTTTCTTCTTCTACTTCCTCTCCTCCTCCTCTTCTCCTTCTCCCCCTTTTCTTCTTCTACTTCCTCTCCTCCTCCTCTTCCCCATCTCCCCCTTTTCTTCTTCTACTTCCTCTCCTCCTTCTCTCCCTCTTCTTCTTCTACTTCCTCTCCTCCTCCTCTTCCTCATCTCCCCCTTTTCTTCTTCTACTTCCTCTCCTCCTTCTCTCCCTTTTCCTTCTTCTACTTCCTCTCCTCCTCCTCTTCCTCATCTCCCCCTCTTCTTCTTCTACTTCCTCTCCTCCTTCTCTCCCTTTTCCTTCTTCTACTTCCTCTCCTCCTCCTCTTCCTCATCTCCCCCTCTTCTTCTTCTACTTCCTCTCCTCCTTCTCTCCCTTTTCCTTCTTCTACTTCCTCTCCTCCTCCTCTTCCCCATCTCCCCCTTTTCTTCTTCTACTTCCTCTCCTCCTCCTTTTCTTCTTCTACTTCCTCTCCTCCTCCTTTTCCTCATCTCCCCCTTTTCTTCTTCTACTTCCTCTCCTCCTCCTTTTCCTCATCTCCCCTTTTCTTCTTCTACTTCCTCTCCTCCTCCTCTTCCTCATCTCCCCCTTTTCTTCTTCTACTTCCTCTCCTCCTCCTCTTCCCCATCTCCCCCTTTTCTTCTTCTACTTCCTCTCCTCCTCCTTTTCCTCATCTCCCCCTTTTCTTCTTCTACTTCCTCTCCTCCTCCTTTTCCTCATCTCCCCCTTTTCTTCTTCTACTTCCTCTCCTCCTCCTCTTCCCCATCTCCCCATTTTCTTCTTCTACTTCCTCTCCTCTCCTCCTCCTCTTCCCCATCTCCCCCTTTTCTTCTTCTACTTCCTCTACTCCTCCTCTTCCTCATCTCCCCCTTTTCTTCTTCTACTTCCACTCCTCCTCCTCTTCCCCATCTCCCCCTTTTCTTCTTCTACTTCCTCTCCTCCTCCTCTTCCCCATCTCCCCATTTTCTTCTTCTACTTCCTCTCCTCTCCTCCTCCTCTTCCCCATCTCCCCCTTTTCTTCTTCTACTTCCTCTCCTCCTCCTCTTCACCTTCTCCCCCTCTTCTTCTTCTACTTCCTCTCCTCCTCCATATACTCTTCTCGTCCTCCTCTTATTGTCTCTTCCTCCACCTCCTTCTTTCCCTCCTCTCCTCCACCTCATCTTCTCCTCCACCTCCTCCTCCCCTCCTCCTCCTTTCCTCCTCCTCCTCCCCACCTCCTCTTCTCCTTTCCTCATCCTCTTTCTTTATCTTCTTCTATTCCTCCTCCTGCATATTTCCTTGACCCTGACCTACATCTACAACAGGTAATCGCCCACCTTGTGGCGGACTGTGCGACTGTCTGTCAGTTTCTTTACTTTGATACAGTCACAGGATGGAGAGAGAGAGGGGGGGGGAGAGAGGGCAGAGATTTGCGAGAGGTAGAGGCGATCTGAAGGATTGAGAGAAGAGGCTTGCTATTGAAGGAAGGAACATATACACTCTGTAGGATGGACAGAGAAAAGAAGTTCGTGGACAACAAGTAGGTAGTAAACGTATACAAGATAGACAGACGATGAGTGGACGACAGAGAGAAGAGGAAGTAGATGATGGCGTACGGAGCAGACATTTGATGTTGTTTATTTGTTGCTGTACAATCACGTGACCTCAGAATCGGTTTCAGCCCTCGCTTCTCCCTCGTTTGAAGAACTCCACAAATAAAATCTCTCAACTTGGCCTCGTCAACCAGTGTTTCTGACAGATCTACCCCGCCCTTGTGTGTGTGCGTGTGTGTGAGTGTGTATGTGTGTGTGCGCGCGTGTGTGGAGGCGGGATAACTAAATCAAGAGTGCTGAAAAAAATGGTGGAACTTCCAGTGGATATCCACTCCGGCAGCCCAAAACTCGTTGAAAAGCGTCCATTTTGCTTGTTTGCTATTTCCCCCACCAGCCCTCCCTCCCACTTCCTATCCCACACCGCAGAAACCAAGGACAGTCTCTCGGCTCAGCCTCGCGAAGGATCACAGAAAGTGGTTAACTCGCGCTAAAAGGCACAGCTCCATTTCAGACTGGATTTGTTTTATTTTAGTTCCAGATCACCGAGTTGGACCTTGGACTCACCTGTCTGGATCGCGCCAGGTGACCAAGTAGGTTGTTCACTTTTCAAGTTAATCATCACTTTCATCATCATCATCATGTTCAAACAGAGCACACTGGGTTGTTTAGTTACTTGTATGATCAGGGTCTTTATACGAGGACGGTCGAGGGCTTGAGCAATACCGCAGTGGATGAGTTGTTAGTGGCTCTAGCTACTGCCAAAGAGGTCCAGGTTCAATCCCTAGATGTAACAGCATTTTTTTCACCCCGACAAGGCTTCCAGGTTCACCCAGCTTCTAAAAGTCGGTACCAGGAATGATTTCAGAGAAAGTTGACAGGACTGGCGTGTCATTAAATGTCCAAAAAATGATGATTGTTTCTTCCTAATATTGGAAATTATCTCTCTTTTTGCTTTGGCCTCTTTCAGAACGTTTTCATTACTCTTCTTAGCTGTCCATGGTATTCTCAACATTCTTCTGTAAAACCACATTTCTATAGCCTGCATTGATTTTCGTGTTCTTTTTACTTATTGTCCATGATTCACATCCATATGTTAAGACTGGCTCTACATAACATTTAAGAACTATTTTTCTTGTTTCTATTGTCAAAAATGGTTTGCACAATATCTTCCTCATTTTGTGGAAAGCTACTTTTGCCTGAGCTATTCTGCATCTCACCACTGTTGTACATCTTCCGTCTGAGGTTATTAAAGTGCCCAAATACTTATATTCTTTGACCTGTTTTAATTCATTACTATATTTAGCCTACAATTTTTGTGAACTAATTATTAATTTAAACAGACAATTATTTCACGGTTTCGTTCACAAATAATTCTGACAACTTCTCATTGTTAACAATAGTAACCTGTATTTTTATTCCATAGATATTTCTGGTGATTTCTCATTGTTAACTCTCATACTGTTTTAATGAGCTCATAAATGTTGCTAACCTTTGCTCATTGTTAACAAAAACCAAGTCGTCGCAATTTTAGCTATTTTAATTTAAGCTAGCAGTTTTATGTGTTGGTGTTTCTGTGTGTGCTAGCTAGCAGTTTTATGTGTTGGTGTTTCTGTGTGTGCTAGCTAGCAGTTTTATTTGTTGGTGTTTTTGTGTGTGCTAGCTAGCAGTTTTATGTTTTGGTGTTTTTGTGTGTGCTAGCTATAGCAGTTTTATGTGTTGGTGTTTTTGTGTGTGCTAGCTAGCAGTTTTATGTGTTGGTGTTTTTGTGTGTGCTAGCTATAGCAGTTTTATGTGTTGGTGTTTTTGTGTGTGCTAGCTAGCAGTTTTATGTGTTGGTGTTTTTGTGTGTGCTAGCTATAGCAGTTTTATGTGTTGGTGTTTTTGTGTGTGCTAGCTAGCAGTTTTATGTGTTGGTGTTTTTGTGTGTGCTAGCTA
This sequence comes from Megaustenia siamemsis, assembly GCA_032433765.1. Lineage (NCBI taxonomy): Eukaryota > Metazoa > Mollusca > Gastropoda > Stylommatophora > Ariophantidae > Megaustenia > Megaustenia siamemsis. The sequence continues at coordinate 1,769,356 of JAVIAB010000024.1, forward strand.
GCAGTTTTGTGTGTTGGTGTTTTTGTGTGTGCTAGCTAGCAGTTTTATGTGTTGGTGTTTGTGTGTGTGCTAGCTAGCAGTTTTATGTGTTGGTGTTTGTGTGTGTGCTAGCTAGCAGTTTTATGTGTTGGTGTTTTTGTGTGTGCTAGCTAGCAGTTTTATGTGTTGGTGTTTGTGTGTGTGCTAGCTAGCAGTTTTATGTGTTGGTGTTTGTGTGTGTGCTAGCTAGCAGTTTTATGTGTTGGTGTTTTTGCGTGTAAGTAAAAAAAAAAGTAAATGCCCCGTCACGCCAAGTGGCGTTTAGGGAATATGGTGTTAGTGACCATAAATTTTACAGACATTCGGTACATGATTTTTGGTCAATGTCGTTGCTATTACGCCCGTGCTGCTTTACTTTTCCAGAAAAAATCCGGTACCCATTAAGGCTGGGTGAACCTGGAAGCCGTCGGTCAGGATCGAACCGACCTCTTGTCCTTAGGAGTCCAGTTCACTAACCACAGAGCTATTGTGGCTCCCCTGTTTTTGCGTGTGCTAGCTAGCAATGTTTTGAAATGTTAGAGTATTGTAGGCGTCAGTAAGTGCTAGCTAGCAATGTTTTGAAATGTTAGAGTATTGTAGGCGTTAGTAGGTGCTAGGTAGCAATGTTTTGAAATGTTAGAGTATTGTAGGCGTCAGTAGGTGCTAGCTAGCAATGTTTTGAAATGTTAGAGTATTGTAGGCGTCAGTAAGTGCTAGCTAGCAATGTTTTGAAATGTTAGAGTATTGTAGGCGTCAGTAAGTGCTAGCTAGCAATGTTTTGAAATGTTAGAGTATTGTAGGCGTTAGTAGGTGCTAGGTAGCAATGTTTTGAAATGTTAGAGTATTGTAGGCGTCAGTAGGTGCTAGCTAGCAATGTTTTGAAATGTTTGAGTATTGTAGGCGTTAGTAGGTGCTAGCTAGCAATGTTTTGAAATGTTGGAGTATTGTAGGCGTTAGTAGGTGCTAGCTAGCAATGTTTTGAAATGTTGGAGTATTGTAGGCGTTAGTAGGTGCTAGGTAGCAATGTTTTGAAATGTTAGAGTATTGTAGGCGTCAGTAGGTGCTAGGTAGCAATGTTTTGAAATGTTGGAGTAGTGTAGGCGTTAGTAAGTGCTAGGTAGCAATGTTTTGAAATGTTAGAGTATTGTAGGCGTCAGTAAGTGCTAGGTAGCAATGTTTTGAAATGTTGGAGTATTGTAGGCGTTAGTAGGTGCTAGGTAGCAATGTTTTGAAATGTTAGAGTATTGTAGGCGTTAGTAGGTGCTAGGTAGCAATGTTTTGAAATGTTAGAGTATTGTAGGCGTTAGTAGGTGCTAGGTAGCAATGTTTTGAAATGTTAGAGTATTGTAGGCGTTAGTAGGTGCTAGCTAGCAATGTTTTGAAATGTTGGAGTATTGTAGGCGTTAGTAGGTGCTAGCTAGCAATGTTTTGAAATGTTGGAGTATTGTAGGCGTTAGTAGGTGCTAGGTAGCAATGTTTTGAAATGTTAGAGTATTGTAGGCGTCAGTAGGTGCTAGGTAGCAATGTTTTGAAATGTTGGAGTAGTGTAGGCGTTAGTAAGTGCTAGGTAGCAATGTTTTGAAATGTTAGAGTATTGTAGGCGTCAGTAAGTGCTAGGTAGCAATGTTTTGAAATGTTGGAGTATTGTAGGCGTTAGTAGGTGCTAGGTAGCAATGTTTTGAAATGTTAGAGTATTGTAGGCGTCAGTAGGTGCTAGGTAGCAATGTTTTGAAATGTTAGAGTATTGTAGGCGTCAGTAAGTGCTAGGTAGCAATGTTTTGAAATGTTAGAGTATTGTAGGCGTTAGTAGGTGCTAGGTAGCAATGTTTTGAAATGTTAGAGTATTGTAGGCGTTAGTAGGTGCTAGGTAGCAATGTTTTGAAATGTTAGAGTATTGTAGGCGTCAGTAGGTGCTAGGTAGCAATGTTTTGAAATGTTGGAGTATTTTAGGCGTTAGTAGGTGCTAGGTAGCAATGTTTTGAAATGTTGGAGTATTGTAGGCGTTAGTAGGTGCTAGGTAGCAATGTTTTGAAATGTTGGAGTATTGTAGGCGTTAGTAGGTGCTAGGTAGCAATGTTTTGAAATGTTAGAGTATTGTAGGCGTCAGTAGGTGCTAGGTAGCAATGTTTTGAAATGTTGGAGTAGTGTAGGCGTTAGTAAGTGCTAGGTAGCAATGTTTTGAAATGTTAGAGTATTGTAGGCGTCAGTAAGTGCTAGGTAGCAATGTTTTGAAATGTTGGAGTATTGTAGGCGTTAGTAGGTGCTAGGTAGCAATGTTTTGAAATGTTAGAGTATTTTAGGCGTTAGTAAGTGCTAGGTAGCAATGTTTTGAAATGTTAGAGTATTGTAGGCGTTAGTAGGTGCTAGGTAGCAATGTTTTGAAATGTTAGAGTATTGTAGGCGTTAGTAGGTGCTAGGTAGCAATGTTTTGAAATGTTAGAGTATTGTAGGCGTTAGTAGGTGCTAGGTAGCAATGTTTTGAAATGTTAGAGTATTGTAGGCGTCAGTAGGTGCTAGGTAGCTCTCTTCTACCTTTCAGCTCCCTGTGGAGCATAGGTCTTCAACAAACATTTTCCAAGTCGTTCTGTTTTTTGCAAATCTTTTAAGATCATTCCATGTCTTCCCCATCATCTTCTTCTCTGCTTCGATCTGTCTTCTCCAAGAATTCCTTGGTCTTCCTCTTTGTCTTTTCCCCTGGGGATTCCAAAAAAGGGCCTGTTGTGTAATACTCTCAGTTGGTTTCCGTAGTGTGTGTCCTATCCATCGCCATCGTCTTCGCTGTATCTCTTTATCCACTGGTATTTGACCGGTACATTTCCATAATTCCACGTGAGTGACTTTGTCCTGCCATTTCCATCCCTTTATTCTGCGTAAGCATCCATTAATGAAAGTCTGTACCTTCGTGATTGTCGATTTTGTTATTCTCCATGTTTCACGGCTATATAATAGGACCGCCTTAACATTTGAGTTGAAAATTTGTATTTTTGTATTTAACCTAATTTCTTTGGATTTCCATATGTTTCCCAGTGCAATGAAAGCTCCTCTTGCTTTTGATATCCTTATTTTGGTATCATTTTCTGTTCCTTCCTCTTTATCTATATTACTGCCCAGACATATGTAAGAATGTACGTCTAGTAGAGGTATTTCTCCTAGTTTTATTTGGTTATTGCCAACTGCATTAATTCTCATAATGTTGGTCTTATCTCTATTAATCTTTAGCCCTAGCTGTTGTGATCTCTCATCTAATATACTCATTTTATCTTGCATCTGTTGGTGGCTGTGTGACAGGAGAACTATGTCATCAGCAAAGTCTAAATCATCAAGTTGTTTGGTCAGTGACCACTGGATCCCATTTCTGTTGTTTTGAGTTATTTTCATAATCCAATCTATGACCAGTAGAAAGAGAAATGGGGACAGAAGGCATCCTTGCCTTACTCCCGTTCTTATTTCAAATGCTTCTGTAATCTGTCCTTCATGCACCACTCTACATTTTGTTCCTTCATACATTGTTTTTATCAGGTTAATAAACTTTATGGGGATTCCGTAATGACTCAGCAACTTCCAAAGCATTCTTCTGTCTAAACTATCAAATGCCTTTTCGTAATCTATGAATCCAATATAAAGTGGGGACTTTAGTTCTAAACTTTGTTCAACTATTATACGTAGAGTAGTTATTTGATCAGCACATGATCTGTTCTTCCTAAAACCTGCTTGTTCATCTCTCAAATGTTTCTCTATAGCCTCCTTTAGTCTCTCCAGAATTATTCTGCCTAATATTTTTTTCTGGCACTGATAGTAGCATAATTCCCCTATAATTTGTGCACTCCTGTAAACTTCCTTCCTTTGGTAGTTTGATCATATAAATTTCTTTCCAGTCTTTAGGTATTTCTTCCCTCTCCCAAATTTTATCCAATAGATTATGTAACATCTTGGTAGAGGTGTTAATATCTGCTTTGATGGCTTCCGAAGGAATTTCATCTGGTCCTGTGGCTTTACCATTTTTTAATAGTTTGATGGCTTTCATTATTTCTTCTTTGCTTGGTTTTCCGCAGTTAACGTGTAACTCTTCTTCTGCTGGTAGTATATCTGGAGGATTATTTGAGCCGGGTCTGTTCAAAAGTTCTTCAAAGTGCTCTTTCCATCTATCCATTTGTTCCCTTATATTACTAAGCAGATTTCCTTTCTTATCTTTAATAAAGGCATTGATCTGTTTGTATTTTCCACTTAATTTCTTTGTGCTGTTGTACAGTTTTTTCATATTCCCTTTATCTGCTGCTTCATCTGCCTCTTTAGCTAGTTCATCTATATATTTCCTCTTATGGTGCTAGGTAGCAATGTTTTGAAATGTTGGAGTATTGTAGGCGTCAGTAGGTGCTAGGTAGCAATGTTTTGAAATGTTGGAGTATTGTAGGCGTCAGTAGGTGCTAGGTAGCAATGTTTTTGAAATGTTGGAGTATTGTAGGCGTCAGTAAGTGCTAGGTAGCAATGTTTTGAAATGTTGGAGTATTGTAGGCGTCAGTAGGTGCTAGGTAGCAATGTTTTGAAATGTTAGAGTATTGTAGGCGTCAGTAGGTGCTAGGTAGCAATGTTTTGAAATGTTAGAGTATTGTAGGCGTTAGTAGGTGCTAGGTAGCAATGTTTTGAAATGTTAGAGTATTGTAGGCGTTAGTAGGTGCTAGCTAGCAATGTTTTGAAATGTTGGAGTATTGTAGGCGTTAGTAGGTGCTAGCTAGCAATGTTTTTGAAATGTTGGAGTATTGTAGGCGTCAGTAAGTGCTAGGTAGCAATGTTTTGAAATGTTGGAGTATTGTAGGCGTCAGTAGGTGCTAGGTAGCAATGTTTTGAAATGTTGGAGTATTGTAGGCGTCAGTAGGTGCTAGGTAGCAATGTTTTGAAATGTTGGAGTATTGTAGGCGTCAGTAAGTGCTAGGTAGCAAAGTTTACATTTGTATATTTCTTTATATTGACATTTTTTCATGAGCTGGGTAGCAACGTTCACAATTTGACACTTTAGCGAGTGATTTCTCTTAGCTTTGCTACATTAGGCACCTTTCTCTCTTTTGTTCAACTCTGTCTAGCTGGCTGCACGTAGATACGTTTTTATTTTATCTGTTTCGTTTGTTACTTTCGTATTTTGTAAAAAAAAAAAAAAAAAAAAAAAATAGAAACCTGCACCATCAAAGCAAGAGACAGAGCGGAATGGCGCTCCATGGTAGCCAACTTTCGATG